>CM016561.1:24304777-24682012 GCA_003412495.2 Echium plantagineum | reverse complement strand
GTATAGAGGATATTTTCTAAGATGTTGGGTTGAATATTAATATGATAGATGGGTGCAAATCAGAGATAATATTCAAAGTCATTTTAAGTGGTGGATTCGGTACAAGTAGCCAATAATGTTGTCGTTTATTCACCAAGTCAGGGCTACTTTGTTGGCCTAAGCTGTTCCAAAAAATTCATCATGCCCCTGAACTCTTTACTATAATTGTGCAATTAATCTTACTAGTACACCTAATCCTAACTGGTCCATTTTAATTTTTGTTATTATTTATTATAAGAGCATGTACTATTAGGCTTATACTCATCTTAATACAACAGAAGCATTTGTCTTAAATTTTGAATACAAATGTTCAGTGATACCTTTATTCAATTTAGATTGTTATTTATCTTCACAAATATCAACCCTTCAAATATCATAAAGTAATCAAAGTATATATGAAGTTGTGATGTGCAAAAATATTGTCATAACATATTTTATTAATTGAAAAATCATATATAGTTTATGTTTCAATTCTTACAATCTGCCTCTACTTAATAAATTTAATTGATAATTTAGTGGGCAAGCTTTTGAACCTTTAATATATATATACCTACAACTAGTTCATTGATTAACTTAAGTTTGAAAATTATTTTAGTTTTTAAGTAATGTATATAGTTGTTTACACTTTTCGTTGTTATAATCTCAATAACACATATGAACAATGAAATATACTCCTGTTGTGTAACGTTACTTTAAATAAAACATTCAAGAAGAAAATTGGATGACCCATTTTTTTTTTAACGATCAAGTATACATGAATGATTAAAGATCAATTGTTCTTCTTAGGACAAATGTTGAAAAGTTAAATAGAAAATAAAATGAAAAACTTTAAACCAAATAGGATATAGATAATTAATCTTTTCATATTAAATTTTGGATTCATGTCTTACGTGAAACAAATAGTATATATATATATCATATTTTAAATAAAAATTGTATGAGGAGAATTTTGTAGTACCTCACTAATATCAATATATTGTTTTATTGTGTGCATGAAAATTGTGAAATAGACTGAATTAATATTATCGTGATCGAACAATGAGGTAACTAATTACATAAACAAACTACTTTTATCACATGAATGTGGCCTATTACTACTCTAATAAAGTTGGGGAGTTATTAAAAAATAAAATTTTTTTAGATTTCCTATCCTAGACTAGTCCCACTAATTCAAGGAGCTCCTTTGAGAGCATTTGCAACCAGATTATCTTAATTTTTTTCATAAAAATAATTTTCTTATACTACTTTATCAAATATATATTTATGTTTTAATTTTTTTACAAATCTAGATTTTCTATTTTAATTAGTTTGCAACATCTACATATAATAAAGTGAGAAACAAAGTGGTTTGGGGAAGGTGTAAATATAAATATTCTCTATAATATTGGATAAATTTTTTAAGGTAGAAAATTTGATATTTGATATTTTTTTGCTTTTGTCGTTCTCTCTATACTAGATATGAAATATAGAAGTGTTTTAAGACATCTAATGTGAATGCTTTCAAGAAGTGTAAAAGTTGGGACTCCATTTTAGATTTCTATCCTAGACTAGTCCACTAATTCAAGGAGCTCCTTTGAGAGCATTTGCACCAGATTATCTTAATTTTTTTTTCATAAAAATAATTTCTTATACTACTTTATCAAATATATTTTAATGTTTTAAATTTTTACAAATCTAGATTTCTATTTTATTAGTTGCAACATCTACATATAATAAAGTGAGACAAAAGTGGTTTGGGGAAGGTGTAAATATAAGATATTCTCTATAATATTTGATAAATTTTTAAGGTAGAAAATTTGATATTTGATATTTTTTGCTTTTGTCGTTCTCTCTATACTAGATATGAAATATAGAAGTGTTTTAAGACATCTAATGTGAATGCTTTCAAGAAGTGTAAAGTTGGGACTCCATATTTAAGGCTCTCAATACATTTAACTATTTTGATTTTTGTGTCTTGTTCATTTTAATAATATAAGGTTAAAAGTAGAAATTTAGTTTTGTTTAAATTAAAAGACACTTTTAAAATAATAAAGTTGATATTTACAATTAAATTTTTAGGATTTTAATAGGAAAATCTCTAAACTTGTTCTTTTAATTCTCCCTTCCACATTATCTAGTTACTAGGGGAAAAGTAAGGAAATTGATAAAATATTAAAATTAAAATATTTTTCCAAAATTAATAAGTTAATAATAGGAAAAAAAAATTAAGAATAATTTGGAAGAGAAGGCGCCATTCTTCCAAAAATCTCATAAACTGCAGATTCCACTAGACATGTCCTTTTCTCTTTCTACGAGACTGTAAGGAACTTGCTAGATTCACACTTACTAGTAGATCCACCCTTCATACCCACCCACCCCCACCCCCACCCCCACCCCCACAACAATGGTCAATAAAAGCACACACAAACACACTACTCAATTGAAAGGTCTCAGTTACAAATACAAAATTTACAGTCTAGATCCCTCCATCTTTCAATTACAAAAATGGCAATTTCCTTGAAAAATTCATTCTTTTCTTGTTTCTAGCAACAATTTGTGCAGCCCAAAATGGAGGAGGGACAAAAGGGTCAAGTGGTTCAGGGGAGCTATGGTGTGTAGCCAAGAACAATGCAGAAGATGCTGCTTTACAGTCAGCATTGGATTGGGCATGTGGAGCTGGTGGGGCTAATTGTGGGCCCATTCAGCCTGGTGGGCAATGCTATGATGCTACAGATATTGTTAGGACAGCTTCATATGCATTCAATAACTACTTTCTTGAACATGGGATGTCTACTGATAGTTGTAACTTTAGTAACTGTGCTGAGCTCACTAGCCTCAACCCAAGTAAGCATAATTGGGTTTTTTTAAGCTTTATTATTGTTTACTTGTGATAGTTTGGTGGAAAGTTTTAAATCTTTTTTGCTGATATATTGTCTTGTTAGTGAGAATCAATCCCCAATTGTTTGAGTAATACATTAGAGATGTTTTAATAAGTTACTCAGTTACTACTTTGTTAATTTAGAATCAATTGGTTTTGAGATGGTAGCCGGTATACTACGAACATGTGAAGCCTTGTACATGTGACCGGGTTACACGTAACATGTGCGATAATATATCGAAAATACGTCTCACATTGGTTGAGTAATACCTTCCGGAAGTATTAATAAAGTACTCGACTTATCCATCTACAACCAATTGAATTTGGTTTTAGTATGTATCCTATAGACTCTCGACAATTGTTGTTGAGATGTGTTTCAGCTGGTACTTTGTCTTGTGATGGTTGCAACTTTAGTAATTGTGCTGAGCTAACTAGTATCAACCTCATTAATCATAATTTCTTACCATTCCTTTTTGTTCGAGCAAAAATAGGTTGTTTATTATTACTAGTGATGATTTGTTGAAAATTACAATTTGCTGAGATTTTGTCTGTGGTTGGAATTTCAGGCTTTGGAAACTGCAAAATACCATCAAGGTAATATAGTTCGGTTTGATTATGTTGATGTCTGATGTCCATTGTTTTATATGGGTTGATAAATTGGATTGGTTATGTTCATAGAAATGAGTTCGTTTTAGGAGATGGTGAGGTTGATGATTGATTTTTTCAAATACTGCACAACATTTCCATCATAACAAATACAGCTGCAACAACCACCTCCACCGCCGCCACTGATTCCGCCACCACCACCACCTCTGTATCTCCCTCCACCACCGTCTCCTCCATATCTATCACTACCTCCATCTCCCTGGAAACAATCCCTAGCCAGATGCCCTTGCTCCCCCACTTGAAGCAGCCACTCCCACCACCGCCACCTCCGCCACCTCCTCCATACCTGTCACCACCACCTCCATACCCACTGCCCCTGCCCCCACCATACCCACCGCCTCCGCCACCGTACCGACCTCCTCCACCACCAGACCTACCACCACCCTCAACAGGACCGCCATCAGGGTGATTTTTTCAAATACTGCACTGGTGCCAATGATGGAAATGTGTTGTTAGATATTAAGACTCTTCATATGTGTTGCACTCTGAAATGCATATAATTGGTTACTTTTGTTGTTTCCACTGGTGAGGTGCGGCTTTTTCGGTTGTTTAAAATAAATGATTTCGAGAACATGGGAAATGAGTTACTTTGAGTAATTGTCCACTCTTAATAGTGAAACTCTGACAGTCTGATGTGAACATTTTAGTTTTGAAGGAACAGAATGGTGATTCCCTCATGGGTGAAGTTGATTTCCTCATGTTAATTGTCTAGACTACTTCATATTTTTCTGAAACTTCTACTCCTAGTTATACGATGAAGTTTAAGATGAGAAGTGAACTAGAATGAGTCATTTCTACTTTAAAAGTTCAATCTTTCGAGTGAAACTTTAATTATGATGTGTGTGTAATAAGATAAAAATTTAATCTAGGGAGTTCCCAGAGTGGATTATCTAGTGTACTTTCATCTTTTCTAATCCTCCTAGTTCTTTGATGGAGTTGCTTAGGTTGAGAGATGAACTACAATGCATCCTTTCTATTATAAGTTCAATCTTGAGTTCGAAACTGGAATAATGGTGTCACGTGTCACCATGTAGTAACATAAAAGTACCATGCTTTCTAAATTTAGTACACTACTTGAATTATCTAGATATGTACTTATTATGAATGCTGCCTCTTCTCTCGAGGGTATCCTTGAGTAAGGCAATGTGAAAGCGACTATGCACTTAGGAACTTTGGGTAAAAGACTAAATATATAGCCAACCGTTGCTTGGTTAAGGACTGTGAGATCGACGTAAAGCTTTCCTTCATCATTTGTAGTGTATTCTTTCAAATGCTAGCCTATGTACCTTCTTGTTTACTTTTAATGCCTCCCCGAGCTTTGAGTTACTTAGCATCAATGAACAATGCTTTGTTGTTTATACAGTCAAACCCAAGCAAAGGAAGTTTCACAGGCGGAGCAGGTGGAGGAACCGGATCCGCTTCTGCAGATTCAAGTAATGGCAATTCTGTTTCGGCAGATTCCAAATCGCTGTAGTAATTTTCCCTCTGTTCTTTATAATTCCAATGATAGATCCTTGATATGATCTATCGACTAAAGTTCTTGTAACTTCTCTAGTTTGAAGTTGATTATTCCATATTCACGAGATTGGCATCAATCAGACCGACTTTTGCTTTCAGTGCTAAGTCCTATGTACGCTAATAATTTTTTGTCGAAATAGAGACTATCTTGAAACAGAATACGCTTCTTATAGATAGTGTTTGGCTTATCGTTTCTTACAACAAGAATATGCTTCTTATAGATAGTGTTTGCACTTTACTCGGTCAATTCGGAAACAACCTCTCTGGTAATACTGTGTCCTAACTGAGCCTCTGAAATTACTAGAAGATTTTTCAAAGGCATTGGGGACATGTTGACCTTTAATTATGTGGTTGTGCGTTCAACACCTTCACCTTCATGGCGTAGCCATTAGTAATGCTTCTGCCTGAGTTCATCAAATCGGCAATACAGTAATCAAGAAAACGATTAAGTAACCGCTGTAAGCTTTAGGCCTAACATCATATTAATATCAATTTCCATAGAATTTGCGTTTGGTTGTTCCATGCACAGCTATTCCGTCTGATGCCTGATATAAGATTTGTTTGTATTTTCATTCAGTCGTGGTGTCACTTGTGTGTGTGGTGGTCATGTCCAAAAATCAGATCGTTGGTTGCAATTTATGAGACATTATTTTTTATAGTCGTTTGGGCACAATCAATTCTCGTGGACATTTTATTTAGACAGGATGAAAGTGATAGTTCTATCATCTATGTAAGAGACATCCCTGATGTTTACTCTGTGGTCAGATACCTTTCGGTCTTCGTCTTCTGTAAGAGTTTTTATTTTCTATATCTCACTATAATTTGTAACTATTTTAAGAAGCTAGCCAGCAGTTTCAGTTGGGGTAAGCTAGAAATTTCCATTTTGTTGTTATAAAGTTAAAAGAGTTTTCTTAAAGAAGCATAAACTGAGAAAGCTGAATGGACGAACGTAAGTGTCACTGTTCGTGGTTGTACTCCTTAGATTACCAGCAATGCTTGTTCGTTGCAGATATCTGACTTGCCATGATGACCAATGCCATATAGGGCTATGTATTGCTGCAGCCTCTCTAATCTGTTGCACTGCAATGACAGCTGACGTGTTCAATGGATTTCGCCAGAAGAAACTATACCATCAATGTTGCAACTTCGACGGATTAGCTGTAGCAATGAATTGCCTATGGATATAACAACAAAGAAACGGCTTCGGACGTTGATGTGATAGCAAAATGGTGGCGGTACATCATCATCACAGCAATGGCTAATTTCATGCCTTCGCTGGGATCCATGAATGCCAATGACATCTTGCAAATATGATAGCTCTAGGCATCCTAGTTCTTACAATTCTATGAATATCATAATCGAGATGTTCACTTCTATGGTTGATCCGAGTCAATATGTAGTGTGTGTAAGTTCTATATTATTTCAGTTTACAATTTTGGTTTCTGCTGCCCTTTCTTTTACAAACACAAAATCATACTTAGAGCTATACCATGAACTACACAAAACAATTTCAAATTCAGGATTGGAAGATAAGAAAGACTGAGAGCGCGAAGTCTAAGAAAATACGTCAAGTCTAAGCACAAAAACATCAATTTTGATATTCATTTTTTACAAATATTTTAGTTAATCGATATTCTAGTGAAAAAGCCTCTTACTAATTACCAAATATTCATGAAGTTCCAACTGACTTCATCACAAAAAAAAAATTGCAAATTTTCCCTCTTATCATTCCCATTTTTAGAAAATTATTTCCTCTTTTGAAACGTTGACCAGATTATTAGAGTATCAAAAATTTCCAATTCTAAGGGATTGAAAAGGCACAACATCCAAAACCCAAAACCAAACAAAAAAATTTTAAAAGAAATTAATCAATGCCTAAAAGCAAAGAATCTTGAAAATATCCCTCCAAAACTAAACAGGCACCACTTCAAAAACATTTTCACTTCCATCCCTTACCTACAAATACTTCTTCCAACATCCCATTCATCATCTTCACTACTCATTTTAGTAATCATACTCACCTCCCCCTCCCCCCCCCCCCCCCCCCTCCCCCACCCCTACCCCAATTTATTACGAATATGGAAGTAGTTGTTTCACATTGTGAGAATGACAACAAAGAAAACATCCCGCCTTTTTCTTCGCCAAAGAAGATGAAGCAAGAACAAACGAAGGGTCAATCTTCAGCTACTTGCATTGTGACGAGAAGATTAAGGAGGCCGCTTAGAGATATTACACATTTGTTCAATAAACAGAATCAGAATAAGGAAAATTCAGTTGCATTAATTGGGTTGCTGTCGAATTCGTTAAGTGGGTAAATCTGAGAAAGCGGAAACCAACTGAAGAAGTTGATTCAGTGCAAAAAAACTTGCTCCAAGATCTTAAGGAAGGAGTTTAGATAAATGGTTTTCGTTATAGGGTCAAACTGAAAACTTCAAATAATTGAGGGTTACTTGTAATTTTAGGAGTCATGTCCATGATTATGTCTCTCATTACTATATTAATACAAATAAAAAGCAAATTGACAATATTTCATTAGATTTTACACCGTTTTTCATTAATGGACTAATTGTACTCTATAATTATTGGTGAAGTTGAATTTACAAGATAACTTTGATTTTTGTTTATTTCTTTTATTAGTCTTGTTTTATATTGATTCCAAATTATTTATGGACTTGTAAGTATATTCTTGCAACTTTAGTATATGGATATATGACAATTGACTTACAAGAATTTGCTAGTATGTGTGACTTTTACTATCTATTCAAACAGTGAATAGTACAGTCACTATTGAAAAAATCACCAAAAATGACCAGTAAACATGTCATTGTTAAAAGACTAATTGATGATTGTCCTGTATCACACTATTCAGTTAGCAAATTTGTCAAAACTTGTCCTATTAGGTCATACAACTACGACAAAATAGGACAAGTTTGTCCGTTTTTGTCCTTGTTTTAACTTTTTTCATTTTGACTATTCATTAATCTAGAGTTGAATAATTCAAGCACATATCGACATAATACTCATAACTAATTATTTGTGGAGTCAATATGTAAATAAAGTATTACACCAGTACTTATATGATAAGTATAAATGTCGATATATGAATGATTACTCTTGCTCTAGAAATTCTTACCTAAAACGACAACAAGGACAAGTAAAAGGCTTTTTGTCCAGTTTTTCTTATTTTCTCCTACAAATGTATTCATTTTTTTGACCTGTGTTTCTAGAATTCTATTAAATTAGTCTAAAGTATGAGTACCGGTAAATGCATATAACATTGAAATGAATTGATTATGGAATTTTTGGATCTTCCAAAGGAACTACCCGTAATACGTTGAAAGAATTCAGCAAGATTTAATCCACTTTAGATTCAAGTACCTTATACACACTCCATTGCATTGTTTAAACTATTGAATTTCTTTTTTTCAACATGCCATTGTAAATGGCCTAATCTGTTGCATTGCAACTATGGATTCCTGGAAAATATTTCACCATCAAAGCTGCAACTTTGACGGTATTAGCTCTAGCAATGAAATTGCCCATGGATATAACAACAGAAATGGCTTCGAACGTTCTATATTATTTCAGTTTACAATTTGGTTTCTGCTGCCCTTTCTGTTACAAACACAAAATCATACTTAGAGCTAAAGTATCGTGAACTACACAAAACAATTTCAAATTTAGGTTTCGAAGATAAGGAAAGACTGAGAGCGCGAAGTCTAAGAAAATATGTTAAGTATTATTGGGTAATGGCGGAGACTAGCAATCCCTACTTTGTGATAGCTCGCTCAGTGACATGCTTTGCGACAGCCTCTATATGTATTCTTAATTCTGTTTCGTTTTATTTAGTAGTTACTGGCTTGGTTCTTGATTCCAAAGCAGAAGCTACTAAAACAAATTCTGTTTACAAGAGGTCAACCTGTCTGATTCTTTTCATTCTGTTACTGTGCATCACTATAGGCTCAATTCCTCCAGGTATTCGATCACTATGTTTAGTCATTAACTTCAACTTGAAGGCCGACTTTAATCATCTGAAAGGTATGCTTAAAATCGAAGATACTGGTCCACAAGCTTGAATGAGTGGAAGCAAAATCATTCTGTTAATCTCATATTTCTTACTCAAGCCATTTTTCTTATGTTTCTGTCGTTTTCTGAGAAGCAAGAATCCAAACAAGTCAGAACTGGAAGCTGAAAGGAATTGGAGGATCTCAAAGGTTATGTTTTGCTTCTTGAAGGGGATTTAGATTTAGCCAAACAGCAGACAGGTGCACTGTTGAAGCTCCTGTCAGATAATTCTTTCAACCTCAACAGCCTCATGGAAAAAAACTTTGAACCATGTTTATCACACCTTATTAAACTTACATTAATACATGTTTTATTTTCGTTTTTAGATCTTGCGAGTTTTATGTTTGCATTCTGTGTCCTTAATTTATGAATTGGCACCACTACCAAACCATAATTAGATGACGATCAATTTTAAGTTTCAAAAGTTTCTCAAAACTTAATACCACTACGGCTCTACATCTAGATTTACATCACCCGCCAAAAAAAAAAAAACATCAATTTTGATATTCAAATGTTTACAAATTTTTTAGTTAATTGAATTCTAGTGAAAAAAGCCTCTCGCTAATTACCAAATTCCTGAGTTCCAAACTAACCTCAACACGAAACAAAAAAATAACAAATTTTCCCTCTTACCTTTCACAGTAAATTATTTCCACTTTTGGAAATGTTGACCAGATTATTGGAGTATCGAAATTTCCAATAAGGGATTGAAAAGGCACAACATCCAAAACTCCAAACCCAATATTTTAAAAGAAAATCAATGCCTAAAGACAAAGAATCTTGAAAATATCCCCCAAAACAAACAGACACCACTTCAAAAACCATTTTCACTTCCATCCCTTACCTACAAATACTTCTTCCAACATCCCATCATCATCTTCACTACTCATTTTAGTAATCATACTCATCCCCACCTCCACCCCATCCACCCCACCCCACCCCACCCCAAATTTATTACGAATATGGAAGTAGTTGTTTCACATTGTGAAAATGACAACAAAGAAAACATCCCGCCTTTTTCTTCACAAAAGAAGATGAAGCAAGAACAAACGAAGGGTCAATCTTCAGCTACTGCATTGTGACGAGAAGATTAAGGAGGCCGCTTAGAGATATTACACATTTGTTCAATAAACAGAATCAAAAGAAGGAAAATTCAGCTGCATTAATTGGGTTCAGGTCGAATTTGTCAAGTGGGGTAAATCTGAGAAAGCGGAAACCAACTGATGAAGTTGATTCAATGCAAAAAACTTGCTCCAAGATCTTAAGGAAGGAGTTTAGATAAATTGTTTTTGTTATAGGGGTCAAACTGAAAACTTCAAACAATTGGGGGTTACTTTGTAGTTTTTAGGAATCATGTCCATGATTATATGTCTCTCATTACTATATTTACAAAAATAAAATTTGCAAATTGACAATTGACAATATTTCATTAGATCTTACCTTTTCGTTAATTGACTAATTCGAAATATGTAATATACAAAATTACAAAACTCACTTTTCTATGGTTCGTAGAAAACATAGATAATAATAAAGTACAAAAAAGTAATTAACAATAGTACGTTAGAATATAATCAAACTATTAAATGAAATACAAAAAAAAAAGATATATACTAACCTGTATAATAAATAAAGGATTAAAGAAACAACTCTTCAACAGAAAAGACAAAGTAGGACGACAAGGAGATCCATGTTGTTTTTTCATTTTATTTTTTGTCTAGAAATTCTTACCTAAAACGACAAAAGGACAAGGATTCTTGCCTTTTTGTCTTATTTGCTACTACAATTTTATTCATTTTTTGATTTATTGTTTCAACAATTGTATTAAATTTGAATGCATTAATAACAATTCATATATTATTTCATAAAATATTAGTTCTATCATAATTTTACATTTTGTGTTTGTTACCTAATAGATGATCGAAGATACTCATAAATTAATTGATTATGGAATTGTATTATTTTTATTTTATTGTATAAGTGAGCAAACAATTCATGTAATAGTTTAACATAATCATTAACTTGTTTAGCATAAGCAAACTATTAAAGAAAACCTCTTCAAGAAAAATGACAAAGAAGGACGTGAAGGAGATCCATGTCCTTTCTTAAAACGACAAAAGAGGACAAGCAAATGAAGCCTTGTCCTTTTTTGTCTTATTTGCTCTTGTGATTTTATAGCTCAACGCCTCATGGAGTTTGATAATGATGAAGTTTCATAATACATCCTAAGGAGCCTCCTAGATGCTGGTCCTTATCAATCGCAAGCCTAACATGCATTGCTGCAGCTCTTTCTACTTACAATAAATGAGGAAAAAAATAAATTGTTGCGTTGTGTCTCTGAAGGATTCGCCTATGCTCGCCTTGGAGAGAAAAACGTTCACATGAAATGTAAATTGGAAAATGTTGGAAAAGCAGCAGATTTTGTGTGGGAAAAGGTTGAGCTGAAAAACAAGTGGCTAGACGTCGAACTTCAAGGAAAAGCTGTAAGAGCTAAAAACTCCAAGAAAGTTCTGGAGTATCTTACAGAAATTTCGAAGGACATAGTCATGGATTTCATGGAAAATCCTGTCAATTGGCCTGTAAAAGTCGTTGCAGCTAATTCCATGTACGGATTTAGCCAACCTTTATTGCTACGTTATAGAAACAAAGCCGGTAACCTGCAATTAGACGATATAATTTTCAAGATAATATTGACTATGATTGCAGATATTTTACTGTATGCCTCACGAATATTGTCAATTTGATTACAAAGAAGTGTTATTCCACAGTCATTGAAACGAGAAGAGTAGTGTAAAAGAAGCAGCTCAACTTTTCGGAGCAACTGAGGATATCCTTAAACTTCTTGAGCAGCAGGTTCACCTTCCCACCCTGGCTCCTGCTGCTGGTGCACCTTATGTCGATGAGTGGCGTGTTCTTGTCAAAAAACAAATTGTGATGGCATATACTCCAGCATTTCACGATGAAAGGGAATCCACTGCTGGCTCAACCGATGAGGTGCTCATCAGCATAGACATCTGAGGTCTATACATAGTCACAACTCGTGCATTATGTAACCTCATCTATAGGTTTGACGACTCTTTTTCCAGATGCACTGAATTATGTAAGTCTTTTTATCGTTGTCTTTCGTTCAATGAAACGTGACATTAAATAAGTTAAAGAATTCAATATTTCGACTTTGGAGTATATGGTCAGTAGGAAAAATCTATAAGGTAGATTATAGGAATTATAATGTCGTAGCTCATTATGATTTCCTATTCTCAGAACTAATGAAATATTTCTTGGAGTCCTTAAATCACACATTCATATAGTCCTTAACTCCTTATTAAGGTTGAGTTATGACCTTGTTGTTGGTACATTGCATGTACGGTTGGAAAAAGTTTTTCACTAAACCAAGTGTTAACAACAATGCATTTAATGAGGCTATATTCAAACATGCATTGGACAAAAGATTAATCAAAGTCAACTCCTCAAAGAAGATCCGAAGGTGATTAATGCAGAATATATGATGCGGACGTAGGTGATTAATGCTGAATGAGAGAAGTTAATAATACGGACTATCACCAAAGACCGAGTTGGTTAAGTAATTAAATGCAAACAAAGTGCGGACAAAGTCAAACAATCAAGCATTTAATAGGAGGATCACCGAAGACCAAGATGCGGACAAAGTCAAGCAATCAAGCATTAAATAAGCGGATCTTTGTCAATCAAGTATTCATTGACGATTGACTGAAAGCATAATAAGCGGATCTTTGTCAATCAAGCATTCATGGACGATTGACTGAATTAAAGATTTGAGGAGCTACGCCTAGTATAAAAGGAGACAGTGTATCACACTTGTTCTCACACCTTTTAGTCGATTGTATTCATATACACCTAAAGAGCTTTTAAGCAAAAGGTTGTGTTCTAGGCGTCCTTTGTATAGAAGCATATATCTAGCTTCTATACTGATTGTACAGTTGTTATTTTTATAACAACAGTGAGGAGTTTGAGTTTGTAAACCATCTTATAAACGATTAGGGAAGCCTATATTCGAAAGGCATAGATAGGGCGAGAGAGAGTATGTGGGCATACTAATAAGTCCCTCCTTGTAAGCGTCCTTTTGATATAGTGGAGTTGTTCCCTTGGGCAGGCTGCCCCCAGGTAGGTGCATTTGCACTGAACTGGGTTACCATTTCTTGTGTGTGATTTATATTGTGTTATATATCTGTTAATCCAATTGTCGTAACAACTGGAATAACAAACGGTGTGAAGAGTAAACTTTCAATTGGTATCAGAGCCAAAGCTCGATATACAGAGTTCACAAAGATCCGTACTGTTCACACAACGAGATGACACACTCTAATCAATCACTCAGACCACCAGATCTAAATGGAAGTAGTAACTATAGCTATTGGAAAAACAAGATGACAATCTATCTCAAGTCACTTGAGAAAAGGACATGGACGGTGGTTGTAAAAGGATGGGAACCACCCACCAAGATAGTGAACGGTCAAATTGTGCTTAAAGACGAAGAGGAATGGACCGATCTCGAGTCGGATCTGGCGCTGGCAAATAATCGAGCCATGAATGCATTAGGTTCATGTGTTGACGAAAATGTTTACGAACTGATAACCATGGAAACAGTGGCCAAAAACGCATGGACATTCTTCAGAATACCTATGAAGGAACATCCCAAGTAAAGATTAGCTCGTCTACAGCAATTGGCTTCAACATGGGAATCCATGAAAATGAAGACGATGAAACATCAAGGAGTATGGATTTCGGGTGACCAAAATTGCCACTGAATG
Organism: Echium plantagineum; assembly: GCA_003412495.2. Taxonomy (NCBI): domain Eukaryota; kingdom Viridiplantae; phylum Streptophyta; class Magnoliopsida; order Boraginales; family Boraginaceae; genus Echium; species Echium plantagineum. Next base: position 24,668,083 of record CM016561.1, on the reverse strand, counting down.
CGCCTCACTTGGAGAGCCGATGAGTAAAGAAAAAATGGTCAGAAAAGTTCTTAGATCTCTACCAGCTCGATTTGCTGTGGAAAAGTTCTGGCAAATAGGGGAAGCTCAAGACTTGACCACGTATCGGCTAGATGTTCTGCTTGGGAATTGGATACCTATGAGAAGGAGCTCAACATTGAAATGAAGGGAACAAGAGCCTTGCTCTCAAGATTGACTGTAAGGATGCTACCTCAAAACCAGAGTCCTCAATGGAGAAAAGTCCTGGTCTTACTGAGCAGATTGGAATGCTGGTCAAAAATTTTAATAAAACGTTTAAACGTATCAACAAGAAAGGGAATGATGCCCGTGAATACCAAGGACCCCGAGAGAAAAGAGAAGATAGGTTCTCCTCAGGAGGAGAGAGAACAAATTCTCAAAGGGAAGTAGCTCGACATACAAAAATGGGAACAAAGGAAAAAACCATCCAATGTCGAGCATGTGAAGGTTTTGGTCACATTCAATCAGGAGTGTCCTACATTCTTGAAAAGACAACACAAGAATTATTGCACCACATTCTCTGACTCAGATGATGAAGAAGATGATGATGAGGTAATTGCTTTCATCACAATAGCAAATGTACCTGAGCAGGAGGAAACCGGTTGTTAATAACAACGGGAATGACAGTGATGAAGAGGCTGAGATCACTCATGAAGAACTGGTAGCTGACTATGGGAAACTTTTTTCATAGCTGGACTAAACTAACTGAGGCCTATCTTGCTATCACATCAGAAAAGGCAAAAGTGATGAAAGGAATAAGGAATTGATTCAAGAAAATAAATATCTTAAGATAAGATTTGGAGTCCTCGATGGCAGGTCCAGACTATGGAGAGAGGTTATTAAGATGATGAATTCAAGCACAAATCTTCTCGATGAGATACTGGAAAAGGAAGAACTCATAAGAGTACCAGTGGGATAGGATATTGGAAAGATCAAGGATATCATCACAACCAGAGAAACTCTAAACCCAAGTGGAGATGTTATCACTGTGGGAAAAAGGGACACATAGCTCCTTATTGCTACAAATTGTAGGAAAGGGAGGAAACAGGTATACACAGGATAACAAAAAGTCTTGGAAACCTAAAACAAAAACCATGAGGGTTCCCAAGAAACAGACTATTGGAAATGTTGTCCTTACCTCTCTGAAAGCTACAACTTGGGAAGGTTGGTATTTTGATAGCGGTTGCTCTCGACACATGACTGGTAACCATAGTTATCTATCAAAGATTAAACCTGTGAAGCAATCACATGTCACATTTGGTGGAGGGCTAAAGGAACAATTGTAGGAAAAGGTGTACTAAATGTCCCTGGTCTACCGCAGTTAAGCAATGTGTTGCTAGTAAAAGGTCTAACAGCCAACCTCATCAGTATAAGCCAGCTGTGCGATGATGGCATGGAGGTACAATTACAAGAGTGCTTGTGAAGTAAGAGACATAGATAACCATCTGCTTATGAAGGCTGAAGAAGATCCAGTGACAATTGTTATCACTGGCCAACACAGAAGGCTTAAGTTGTCATACTACTCATGAAGCAGAATTATGGCAAAAAAATTGGGGCACACTCACTATAGAAATCTTCAGAAACTAGTTCAAAAAGAACTGGTCAGAGGACTCCCTAAGCTAAACATTCACACAATTCAATGTTCTGAATGTCAAGTTGCAAGCAAGTCAAAGTGTCTCACCAACAGTTACAACAAGTGGTATCTGATCGACTACTTGAACTAATGCATATGGATCTAATGGGACCCATGCAAGTGGAAAGTATTGGAAGAAAAAGATTATGCCTATGTGATAGTCGATGACTATTCCAGATACACATGGGTGGGGTTTTTGCGTGAAAAATCTGAGTGTTTTGATGCATTCTACAAGCTGGCTACTCAGATTCAAATGAACAAGAAGTCAAGATCATTCGCATCCGGAGCGATCATGGTAAAGAATTCAAGAATAGCAAATTCAATGACTATTGTACCTCCCAAGGAATTCACATGAATTTTCTGCTCCAATCACTCCACAACAAAATGGTATTGTGGAAAGGAAAAATCGAACTCACCAAGAAATGGCAAGAGTACTACTACATGCGAAGAATGTACCTTTGAAATTTTGGGCTGAAGCTATTAACACTGCCTGTTATATTCACAATCGCATCAACCTTCGGCCAGGCACACTGCAACACAATATGAAATATGGAGGGGGAGGAAAGCCGAATGTACAATATTTTCATATTTTTGGCAGTGAATGTTACATTCTGACTGACCGAGAACATAGGAGAAGTTTGATGCAAAAGGAGAGAAAGGCATCTTCCTTGGATACTCCTCAAATAGTAGAGCTTTTCGAGTATTTAATATTCGAACCAACCTATTATGGAATCCATAAATGTGAAAATAATGGATGAAGAGATAGTAGATGAAGTGGTTGATGCCATACCTGTTGAAACAAGGGATACACCTAATAAAGAAAAAGGATCTTCCTCAAAAGATACTTCCTCAGTCACTGACGATACTGAAGATACTGAATCTGTTAGTATTGAACCACCTGCTCGTATCCAAAGAAATCACCCAAAGGAAGCAATTATTGGGGTCATTAATGAAGGCAGAATCACAAGAAAGAAGGATAGAGTGGATTACAAAAAAGATGGCTGGAATGTTAAGTGAAACATGCTTATATCCAAGAATGAACCACAAAATATAAAAGCAGCTCTTCTAGATGAACACTGGATACTAGCCATGCAAGAAGAGTTAGCCCAGTTTGAAAGACATGAGGTATGGAAATTGATCCCTAGAACTCCTGGGTTGAATGTTATAGGAACAAAATGGATTTACAAAAATAAGAAAGATGAACAAGGCAACATTGTTAGAAACAAGGCAAGACTTGTTGCCCAAGGGTATACTCAGGTTGAAGGGCTTGACTTTGAAGAAACTTTTGCCCCTGTAGCCAGACTTGAAGCTATCAGACTCATGCTTGCGGTTGCTTGTCATTTAAAGATTAAATTGTATCAAATGGATGTAAAAACAGCATTTTTAAATGGTGTTGTCCAAGAAGAAGTGTATGTTGAGCAACCCAAAGGATTTGTGTGTCCTAACAATCCTGACCATGTGTACAAGTTGAAGAAAGCCTTGTATGGATTAAAGCAAGCCCCACGTGCTTGGTATGAAAGACTCACTGAGTATCTTTTGAAACAAGGATATACTAGAGGAGGAGCAGACAACACATTGTTCATACACAAGGAGAAAGGAAAGCTACTTGTGGCACAAATATATGTTGATGACATCATCTTTGGAGGAATGTCAAACCAGGTTGGTACAACAGTTCATTCAACAAATGGAGTCAGAATTTGAAATGAGCATGGTAGGAGAACTAAAACACCTTCTTGGGTTTCAAATCTATCAAAAGAAAGAAGGGATATATCTGAACCAAGCAAACTATGCCAAGAATATCATTTCAAAGTTTGGAATGGACTCTTCTAAAGAGAAAAGGTCTCCTATGGCTACTCACATAAAAGTCACCAAGGATGAAAAAGGGAAAAGTGTTGACTCAAGTTTGTATAGGAGTATGATTGGTAGCTTATTGTACCTCACTGCCAGTAGGCCAGACATCACTCAATCTGTAGGAGTCTGTGCTAGATATCAATCAGATCCTAAGGAAAGTCACTTGTCCTTGGTTAAAAGGATCATCAAGTATGTCAAAGGGACCTACATGTATGGACTGTTCTATACAAATGACACTGGAAATAGCCTGATTGGTTATTGTGATGCTGACTGGGCAGGAAATCTTGAAGATAGGAAAAAGCACCTCAGGAGGCTGTTTCTTTATGGGAAATAACCTAATCTCTTGGTTCAGCAAGAAACAGAACTCAGTGTCCTTGTCCACAGCTGAAGCTGAGTATATATCTGCTGGAAGTAGTTGTACACAATTGCTATGGATGAAACAAATGTTAAAAGAGTATGGAATTGATCAGGACACCATGACTCTCTATTGTGACAACATGAGTGCTATAAGCATCTCCAAAATCCAGTGCAACATAGCAGGACAAAGCACATTGACATAAGGCATCACTTTATCAGAGAATTAGTTGAAGAAAAGATTGTGCACTTAGAGCATATTACTACTGATAAACAATTAGCTGACATATTACCAAAGGGCTAGATATAAATCAATTTGAGTATCTAAGAACAGCCCTTGGGTTGTGTGTTATGGAGGAATAATCTCAGAGATTAAAGTTGTTATAACTGTTAGTGGTCATTTGTTATAACAACTGGTACTGAGACCACCAGGGTTACAAAAAGTTACAAAATTGGCAGTTTTATTTTGAAGGAATTAATTGCGTGTCAGTTATTGGACAGCTTTATGATTCAAAAAGGGAAGGCGGTTGGATTCTCAAACACCATTCACCATTATTACCAAAAACAACTCCCTTCCTAATTTCATCTCTTCCAAAAATCAAAATCTCTCTGATCAAAAGAAACCAACAGCCCTAGCAATTGCAATGGCACCAAAAAGACGACCTTCCACTCCTTTTTGTGCAAAGACCTTCTTCGAAGCTATATTCCGCTGCAAATGGTCACACCGAGGATGAAGTTAGGGCTGCCAGGAAGAAGAGGCAGAGGCTCTCAGGCGAACCAGGAGGGAAGAAGCAGAGGCTGTCAGGGTTGCTATGGAAGAGGCTGAGAAATTGAAACGGGCAGAAGCAGAAAAGGCTGAAAAAGCCAAGGCAAAGATGTCTGAAAAGGAACCAATTTTGCGACTGACTTGGAAAGATGACGGTATGCCCATGAACCCTAATGTTGATGCATGTTCATCTATACCTGTTTTCAAGTAGTTCCAATAAGCAATCAACTAGATCTGTCCCTATTGATTCTGTGAATTTAGAAAATTCTGATAAAAATGTTGGGGATAATTTGGGTGTGAACTCTGAGGATGCCACTATGGCTAGTATGTTGGAGACTCTTAAAACTCAACAGGTCTTCACTAGGAAGAAGAGGATTTTGATGAAAAAGGGGAAACCTGTTAGAATTAAGAGGGCTGATAAGGAACCTGGAATGTCCTCTAAAGGAGAAACCAGGGTTGAGAATGTGCCTCAACTGTTGAAACAAATGTGGAGGTTGAACAGAATGTGGAGAAAGGTGATGATGTGGAGGCTGGGTCCTCTAAACCTGGTGTGGTTAGAAGAAGAACCAGTCTAGTATGAAGGAAGTAGAGCCCTCTGACTTAGATGAGTTGAATGATACTCTGGAGGAAATAGAGAAGAGGGCTGATAAGACTAAGAAGAAGAAGCAAACTGCTAAGGGAAGGGGCCTATCTCAGGAAAGAAGAAGGAAACCCCTCATGCCAAACCATCTGCTTCAACATCTGGTAAGGCTACTGTTCTAGCCCCTAAGGCCACTGATAAGGGAAAAAGGCCTGAAAAAGGGAAAACTGATGCCCCTGCCTCATCAAAGAAAAGAAAACTGGTTGATTCAAGTGATGAGGAGAATGAGAAGGGGAAATCTCAATTTGATGTAAGCAGGGGGAGAATAAATAAGAGAAGAGTGGCACATGTTGATGATGCCCCCTGTGATGGTGTGGATTTTGGAAGTGCCTGATCAGAGGACAAAATGGAAATTTGTGTGTGCAAGGATCATCTGGCCAGAAAAGCACCTATCTGACACCACTTTGAACAACTGCACTTACATGAAAGTGTTAGAAGCAAGTGGTATAACATGTATGCTGGTGAGAAGGAAGCACTGGGCCAAACTGGTGAAGGAATTTATCAGTGCTATGACTGTTGAAATCAGGGATCCTACTCATGAAATGTTCTACAGAGTCCATCTCAGAGATTATGAGTTCATCTTCAGTCCCACTATTATCAATGCCTTTCTGGGAAGAGAAGATAAGGGAGAAACTGGCCAGCTGTTGAGGTTGAATGACATTGTGACAGAAATCACAGCAGGGGGAGTAACTCAATGGCCATCTAAGGGCTTACATCTGCCAGCATCTGCCTTGAGTCTTAAGTACTCCATTCTTCACAAGGCAGCCATATGTAGCTTGGTCCCATCAACAAACAGCACAAATATCAGTGAATTCATGGGAAAACAACTGTTTGTGTTAGGAACTGGACAGCTCAACTTTGGCCAAGTCATATTTGATCAAATTGTGGACCATGCCCTGTCTTTTGCAAAGAACAAGCCAATTGGGTTCACTAACTTGATTTGTGGCATACTGCTGGAGCAGAGGCCTGATTTGCTGAGTGAAGAGGATGGACCCTGGAACAGAATCCAAGGCTGTCATCATCAGTGACAAGCTGCTGCATACTCACAAGGCTATATTCCAGTGGAGAAGGTTGATCAACCACCACCTTTCACCTCCAATGATCCCACAGCACAGATTCTCATGGCTGTCTACTTGGCTGATAAGCAGAGGCTAACAGAAGAAATCCAGGCCAAGAAAGCAGCAGCTTGCAAATGTGGACAGAAAGATCAAGGAGCTGGAGAGGACTGGTAGACCAAATGTTGCTACAATGTTGCTGACAATGAACCAGTTGATGAACAGTCAGATGAGGAATGAAGAATGTGATGAAGACCCTCTATTTTGGCTTTGGTTATGTTTTTATGCCAAATAGGGGGAGTAATTGGGAACACTAAAAACTCTGTCTTTTATTGTTATGTTGTTTATGTTGAAGACTTTATGTGTGTGTTCCTATGTTTCATGTATCTTAAAACATGAATATCTATTGTGCTCACTATCAAATCAGTGGAGCTGATCATCTATTAAGAAGACTGTTGATTAATCACTAAGCTTGGATCATCCTTCCTTACAAAAACAACAGGAGGTACTTGTCATGAAAAACTTACCCAAAGGGGGAGCTTGTTGGTACATTGCATGTACGGTTGGAAAAAGTTTTTTCACTAAACCAAGTGTTAACAACAATGCATTTAATGAGGCTATATTCAAACATGCATTGGACAAAAGATTAATCAAAGTCAACTCCTCAAAGAAGATCCGAAGGTGATTAATGCAGAATATATGATGCGGACGTAGGTGATTAATGCGTGAATGAGAGAAGTTAATAATACGGACTATCACCAAAGACCGAGTTGGTTAAGTAATTAAATGCAAACAAAGTGCGGACAAAGTCAAACAATCAAGCATTTAATAGGAGGATCACCGAAGACCAAGATGCGGACAAAGTCAAGCAATCAAGCATTAAATAAGCGGATCTTTGTCAATCAAGTATTCATTGACGATTGACTGAAAGCATAATAAGCGGATCTTTGTCAATCAAGCATTCATGGACGATTGACTGAATTAAAGATTTGAGGAGCTACGCCTAGTATAAAAGGAGACAGTGTATCACACTTGTTCTCACACCTTTTAGTCGATTGTATTCATATACACACCTAAAGAGCTTTTAAGCAAAAGGTTGGTGTTCTAGGCGTCCTTTGTATAGAAGCATATATCTAGCTTCTATACTGATTGTACAGTTGTTATTTTTATAACAACAGTGAGGAGTTTGAGTTTGTAAACCATCTTATAAACGATTAGGGAAGCCTATATTCGAAAGGCATAGATAGGGCCGAGAGAGAGTATGTGGGCATACTAATAAGTCCCTCCTTGTAAGCGTCCTTTTGATATAGTGGAGTTGTTCCCTTGGGCAGGCTTGCCCCCCAGAGGTAGGTGCATTTGCACTGAACTGGGTTACCATTTCTTGTGTGTGATTTATATTTGTGTTATATATCTGTTAATCCAATTGTCGTAACAACTGGAATAACAAACGGTGTGAAGAGTAAACTTTCATTTGTGTTTGCTCTCCTCTCTCTAAATTATGAATTGGCGCCAACAAATATAAATGACAAAATCAAAATCAATTTTCAAAAGTTTCCCAAAACTGAAAACCTCTACGCCTAAATTTACATCACCCGCCAAACCCAAAAACTTTCCATTTTAATACTCAACTTTTGTTAACAATTTCTCCCTCTCTTTCCCATTTTTAGTAGTAAACTTTTTGAAATCGAAATTTTCAATCTAAACCATTGAAAAAAAATCAGAACATCCAAACCAAATTGCCTAAATTCAAATCCCAAAAAATTTTAAAACATGAAAACCAATACCAAAAAAAGCAATAAATCTTAAATCTGCCTCCAAACTGAATAGGCACCCACTTTCAAACCTATTTTCACGTCCATGCCTTACCTACAAATACTTCTTCCAACATCCATTCAACACTACTCATTTTGTAATTGCCACACCACCCCTCCCTCCTCCCCCCCACCCCACCCCACCCCAATCCCCTCTCCAAACAAATATCAGCTTAGAGAACGCCCACTCGCTATCTAAGGTAAAAAACGAAGGCTATCTAAGCACATTTTTGTAGTAGTGACTCTTGAACAAACACCACAGCGAAGTTTCTAAACTTTTTGCTAAGATGGAAGTAGTTGTTTCGCATTGTGAGCACGACAACAAAGAAAACGTTCACCTTTTTCGTCTATAACGAAGATGAAGCAAGAACAAACGAAGGGTCTATCTTCATCGTCCGGCATTGTGAAGAGACGAATCAGGAGGCCTCTTAGAGACATTACACATTTATTCAACAAACAAAATCCGAATCGGAAAATTCAACTACATTAATTGGATTTCAATCGAATTTGTCAAGTGGGGTATATCTGAGAAAGAGGAAAGCAGCGGATGAAGTTGATTCACTGCAAAACTCTTGCTCCAAGATCTAAGGAAGGAGTTTAGATAGATTTTTTTTTGTTATAGGGGTCACAATGAAATTTGAAATAGAAGGGGGGTTAGTTTGTGATATTGAGCCATAGGCATATTGATGTAACTAATAATATCATCTTTACAAAATTTTATCGGGTGAATGACATATGAGTCCTCAATTTTATCTTTAATGTCAATTGGGTCCCTGAAATTTATATATTACTCCCTCCGTTCTCTTTTACTTGTCGTTCTAGCCTCAAATTTTTGTTTCTAAATACTTGTCATTCTAGCATAATTAATTACAAATTTATATTTTCAATGTACTTTTTAATTACTTTTTACATTGAGTTTATCAATCAACCAATTATATAGTGTCAATTGATTGTAATTTTATATTTCCAATGTATTTTTGACTCTCTTTTACTTTTTCTTAATCTATGTGCAAATAGGTAGAACGACAAGTAAAAGAGAACGGAGTGAGTATCATTTTAGGTCCTTTCATCAATTTTGAGTTGCTCAATTACCTTAATACCCTCATATACTATTAATACTTAATTAAATTTTTATAATAAAAAATAATTTGATAGCTTAACAATTTAAATAATTATATAATATATAATTTTATATATTCAAATTGGATAGTTTATGTTAATATATATACTTTTTATTTTTCATAATTTCAATTTAATTTTAATATATTGATTAAATTTTAATAATAAATTATGAACAAAAATAAATTATTTTATTAGATAAAAATTAATTAAATGTTTAGTTATTTATAAAGAGGGGTATAATGGTTAATAATGTATTTAATTTAATGTCAGAAGACCCTATTGACATATAAGATAAAACTCAGGGACCTAAAGTGGTAATATAAATGACTCAAGGACCTAATTGACATTTACATAAAACTCAGGGACCTATATTTCATTTGTTCAAACTTTATTTGTTTTATTTAGTTGTTGTTTTAGGCATATAGATTACCCCTTCCATTCTCTTTTACTTGTCTTTCTAGTCATTTGCATATAGATATAGAAAATATATAAGATAGTAAAAAAATACATTGAAAATGTAAACATGACAATCAATTGAAAACTATATAATTGGTTGGTTGATAAATTAATAGTAAGAACTAATCAAAAAATACATTGAAAATATAAATTGTAATTAAATATGCTAGAAATATAAGTTTTAGAAACAAAAATTTGAGGCTACAAAGACAAGTAAAAGAGAATGGAGAGTATACTTTTACAATTTGAATATATACCTTTTTGATTAATTTGTATATTTTCAATGTACTTTCTGGTTATTTTTACTTTCTTTTTATGAGAAATTGGCTAAAAAAGCCACTTTCGATCGACGATCTGCCTACCGAGGTTATATGATGTTGCATAGCTCAACTGTTAAAGAACTAGAGTGCAAAGTGTCAAGCAGCCTCGTCTCTACATGCAACCCAGGTTCAATTCTCACTGGGAGCGAATTTTGTGTTTCGAAGTGGTTAATGGGCAAGCTCTAGTCCCTTGATCAGGCGAGGCTCTTCCTGCGCCAACCTCTGACATCATAGCCAGGGCAGGGAGCTGTCTCGGGACCCTTAGCTTGAGGGTCTTTGCATGTGTGGAACAAATCGTTACAAGAATGATGTTAAAAGTATCATAAGAACAAAATTAACATAAATATAGAATCATACCAATATCAAACGGGAACATCTGAGACATGTCCTAACACAATTGTGCTCGTGGGAGGGTCATATTTAGTTGTGACTTGGAATGCTTGCGGTTCGGTTCAAACCAAAGAAAAACGAATGAGAATCAAAATTCTACCCATTTGGTTACGACTAAACAAAAATGGTAGAATAATCAAAACCGACAAAAATTGATCGGTTTTCTCTTTTAGCATAAACTAAATCGAAATCTAAGGAACCGTATGGAGTATATGCACATTTTTCAATGTATTTATACATGTAATAATTTTAAAATTTATTTAATAATCTTAAAAATCAATATTATTAGACAACTTTTACTACTCCCTCCGTTTTGATATGTTTGATTGTTTGAGGAAAAGTATTTTATTAAGGAATGGTGCAAGATTAATAATATGTCCTCAAATAAAGGTGGTTGTGTGTTACTTTATTAAGGACAAAAAATACTTTATAGACTAAAAGGAGAAAGTAGAATTAAAAGTTCATTAAAAATGTAAACAATCAAATATATTGAAACAGAGGGAGTATTAAATAATAGTCGGCTAAAGTCCAAATCAAACACACGTGTCCAAAGTTGTAACTTCATAACTATCATTGACTCATGAATTATTTTTCATTTTGTAATGTCGGATGTACCCTGAGCAGGTCTGTTAACGAATCGGTTTGCTCGCAAATCGGGTATGTTAAAATTGGCTCGTTTGTTTGTTCGGTCTAATTTTCGAACCGGTTACGATTCGTTAAACGGATCGTAATTCGTTTCCATTCGTTCGGAAATCGCTCGTTAAAACCGTTTATAAAATTTATTTTATTAAAATATAGTTACATTGAAACGATTCGTTAGTAATATCGTTGCAAATCGCTTGTTAAAATGCTTTATAATACTTCTTTTTATTTAAAAGATTATACCAAATATAGCCTAACTATCTGATTTGCAAGTGGAAAATGGATTACTGTTAAGATGCACATCCCACATCGAAAGTCGGTGTTCTCCCGGGTCAATATATAAGATCTTGGGCTACTCCCTCTATTGCCAATTGGTTTTAGAGTGGAACCTCATAGATTCTTAACATGGTATCATGAGCCAACCCCGAGTTAATGAGGCACGTGTAACCCTGCCAATGTTGTCCCAAAAAATGATACCGCGAGGAAAATTCAGCCGACGATTGGGTTACACGTGAGGGGGATTGTGAAGATGCACATCCCACATCGGAAGTAGGTATCCTCACGGGTCAATATATAAAATCTTGGGCTACTCTCTCTATCGTCAATTGGTTTTAGAGTGGAACCTCATAGATTCTTAACAATTACGACTGAGACGATTAGCGAACCGAGCGAGCAATTTTTATTTCGAACCAATTAACGAACCGATTTTTTCGAATTTATGCGAACCTATTAGTTATTCGGTTTTTTCCGAATTAATTTCGAACCGGTTACGAATCAAACTTTCGAACCGATTTTATTAACGGTCCAATTTACGAGTGGACCGGTTTGATTACCGATCCGAACCGATTTGGTCCAAAACCGGCTCGGACCGGCTCTAAGTCCATCACACATATTACACAAACTTATTTTGAACCTTGGGTAAAAATGTATGCTTTTTACCTTCCTAAAAAAGCTGTAATATGCATTTGGTGAATCTGGTTAATATTAATGGAACTCTATTTTAATCTTAAATGATGAACACTGATCTCATTTTTTACTGTTACAAAATCAAAAAATTGACTAACCCAACGACTTAGGCGTCAAAACATTCGCCAACCAAATCGATTCAATGAAAACGACTTCCTCTATTTTTTTTATCATATTTTAATTTTTCATGATTAATAAAATACGTTTTAAAACATAAATATTTCTTATTTTACATGATTAATTTTTCATGATAATTTTTTATTGTTTAATAATAATTTGTAATCAAATTTCTTAATGTTTAACTAACAGAAGTCAAAATATGATTTTAGGGACGAAGTAATTTTTATGACATTTGAGTTTGCTTTCATCCCTCTAAACAATGAATTGGCGCCACCACATATAAATGACAAAATCAAAATCAATTTTTAAAACTTTCTCAAAACTAAATATCTCTAGGCCTAAATTTGCATCACCCGCCAAACACAAAAACTTTCCATTTTAACTATTTCCACCTTCTCACATCTTGACTAGATTTTTGAAATCAAAATTTTCAATCTAAACCATTGAAAAATCAGAACATCCAAACCCAAAATTGCCTAAACCCAATAAAAAAAACTTTAAAATATGAAACCAATACCAAAAAAGCAATAAATCTTAAAATCTACCTCCAAACTGAATAGGCACCACTTTCAAACCCATTTTCACTTCCATTCCTTACCTACAAATACTTCTTCCAATATCCATTCAACACTACTCATTTTGTAATTGTCCACCCCCCCCCCCCCACCCCACCCCACCTGAAACCGCTCACTAAAACAAATATCAGCCTAGTAGTGCCTCATAAACAAACACCACAGCGAAGTTTGTAAACTAGCTTCTTCTAAGATGGAAGTAGTTGTTTCGCATTGTGAGCACGACAACAAAGAAAACATTCCGCCTTTTTCTTTTATAACGAAGACGAAGAAAGAACAAACGAAGGGTCTATCTTCATCATCTTGCATTGTGAAGAGACGAATCAGGAGACCTCTTAGAGACATTACACATTTATTCAACAAACAAAATCAGAAAACGGAAAACTCAACTGCATTAATTGGATTTCAGTCGAATTTGTCAAGTGGGGTATATCTGAGAAAGAGGAAAGCAGCGGATGAAGTTGATTCACTGCAAAAATCTTGCTCGAAAATCTTGAGGAAGGAGTTTAGATAGATTCTTTTTTGTTATAGGGGTCACATTGAAAATTTGAAATAGAAGGGGGGTTAGTTTTTTATATTGAGGAGCCATAGTATATGTCCCATTAACATATTAATGTTACTAATAATACTATCTTCAGAAAAGCCGCCTCCATTTATTTTAGTTGTCGTTTTAGCTTGAATTTTTGTTTTTAAATAGTTATTATTCTTACATAATAGATTATAATTTTATACTTTCAATATACTTTATTACTTACTTTATCTATTGAAATTATTAAAAATCCAAATAATATAGCGACAATCAATTGTCATTTTATATTTTAATGTACCTTTTGATTATTTATTTTTCAATCTATGTGAAATTGACTATAATTACCACTAAATAAAACGGAAGGAGTATAACATGCTTGATTATGTTGGAATGAATTATACGATAAAATAAGGCTAAGGTGAACAAATATAATTTCAATTGTTATATTATTTGCTTTTCAATATTATATTAAATTCCTCTATCTTTAATGAACTATTTAAAAGTTAATTATGCAATCTTCATACACATTTATTAGTTTACACTATATTAGTCATTGTACACATATTTGTTACTACATTATAATAACTAACCGTTTGTACATAGTTCAGCCTGTGCGAACTTATTTATTATATTTATAATATATGTTTTTTTAAATTAATTTTTACATAAATATATTATGGTAAAACATTATTTGTGAATTTAAAAAATACATATGCATGGTAGAATCACTGAGTAAATATGTAATTTTATGTAACTATTTAACTCCTAGTAACTAAGCTTAAATAATTTAATGAATAGATATTAAAAGATTTTTTTGCAAGTCATTTTTCGAAAAATGAAAAATAAATCTATTTGATAATATTGATGGGTAGTTATGTACAAAATATTCATAAAATTTAAATAATACAATTATATTCATGTATATTTCCTACAAATATATTGAGATGCTTCATTCCTACAAATATGGAGATCAGGGGCTTCATTTGTAATAACTAATTCACCCTTTGGTGGATTATACTTCCTCTATTTTTTTTTAACCTATTGTTTGGCAACAATCTACTTTATTAAAGACATAAAAGTGTTACTCTTCTACCCCTATTTAATTGTATTGATTCCCTCATAAAGCTATTAGCTAATGTCTTGAAAGTTGATAAATCAATAAAGCATACTGCTTTATTAAGGATAAAATAGGAAGTATAATGAAAAAGCACATTGAAAATAGTAAACACTATCTTAAAAAACACAAGAATTCTAACCCAAACAATAAGTTAAAAAAATAGAGGGAGTATATAGGATAGATAATGACAAAGCTAAATTTTTTGGACAATTATCCTTAATTGAACTTTGTTTAAAAATAATTTACACATTGGTTTGGTAAAATTCGATTCATATATCATTTTGCTAATAAGACAGTCGAACCTCCAACATTACATGTAAGAAGACAGAATGGTAGAAGAATAAGAGTATAATACGAAAAAGAATATAATACAAAAATTGACAGCTCAGGGATTCAAAACCCTACTTTATCTTGTGAAAACAAGGGAACTTTACAAATGCTCTAGATTTAGTCTTGGTAATTTACATAAAATTTATACAGTATCTATCAATTGTGGGGAACCAGGGGGACATCCTGATTCTGTTCGTGGTTGGAATAATGTTACTTCTGTTACTAAGATTGCAATGTGCCTTCTTGTAACTTCATGCTTCTTATCTTCGTTATTTACGGTAGTAGATAATGTTTGCATTTCACTTGATCAATTCGAAAAATATTTCTTTTATTATAAGGGTAAACATGTGTATTATCCAACCGTTAACCTTACTTATACATACAACAGAATATCTAACACATTGAGATATGTTGATGTTGTTGAAATTTGAGCACATAGTTTTAAGCTTTCTATCCACATAGTTAATTTTTGTTAACTAACTGATTCATTGCTCGATTAAAGATCGATTTGTATTGTTTCAATTTTTGTGTATCCAAGAATCAGACATTTGTTTCAGTTTATGATCCTTACTGTATTTGTTACACTCTTTAACAAAACGATACATGTTTTATTTTATAAACTTTGAGATCTTGTCCCCTCTAACGTCCGAATTGGCGCCACAACAAATAAAATCTAATTTCAATTTTCAACCGTCAAACACAAAGACTTTCCATTCTAATATTCAATGTTTAAACAAAGTCTACCTTTCTTTACCATTTTTAGTAGTAAATTATTTTTACTTTTGTTCATCTTGACTAGATTCTTGAAATCAAAATTTTCAATTCTAAAGCATTGAAAAATCAGAACATCCAAGACCAAACTGCTAAACTCCTAACCCAAACGTTTTAAATGATGACCATTGACCTATTTTTTATTGTTATAAAATTAAAAAATTTTACTGAATTGAACGGCTAGACATCAAAACATACATCAACCGAACCTATTCAATAAAAACTACTTATGACCTATGCGTTTGCTTTCCTCCCTCTAAACTATGAATTGGCGCCAACACATATAAATGACAAAATCAATACTCTTCAAAAGTTTACCAAAACTGGACACCTCTACGCCTAAATTTACATCACCCGCCAAACCTAAAAACTTTCCATTTTAATACTTAAATTTTGTTAACAATTTCTCCCTCTCTTTCCCATTTTTAGTAGTAAACTATTTCCACCTTCTCACATCTTGACTAGTTTTGAAATCAAAATTTTCAATCCAAACCCAAAATTGCCGAAACTCCAATCCCAAAAAATTTCAAACATGAAAAACCAATACCAAAAAAGCAATAAATCTTAAAATCTTCCTAAAAAACTGAATAGGCACCACTTTCAAACCCATTTTCACTTCCATTCCTTACCTACAAATACTTCTTCCAACATCCATTCAACACTACTCATTTTGTAATTGTACACCCCCCCCACCCCACCTCACCCCACCCACCCCAAACCGCTCACTAAAACAAATATCAGCCTAGTAGTGCCTCTTAAACTGTTGGTACATTGCATGTACGGTTGGAAAAAGTTTTTCACTAAACCAAGTGTTAACAACAATGCATTTAATGAGGCTATATTCAAACATGCATTGGACAAAAGATTAATCAAAGTCAACTCCTCAAAGAAGATCCGAAGGTGATTAATGCAGAATATATGATGCGGACGTAGGTGATTAATGCTGAATGAGAGAAGTTAATAATACGGACTATCACCAAAGACCGAGTTGGTTAAGTAATTAAATGCAAACAAAGTGCGGACAAAGTCAAACAATCAAGCATTTAATAGGAGGATCACCGAAGACCAAGATGCGGACAAAGTCAAGCAATCAAGCATTAAATAAGCGGATCTTTGTCAATCAAGTATTCATTGACGATTGACTGAAAGCATAATAAGCGGATCTTTGTCAATCAAGCATTCATGGACGATTGACTGAATTAAAGATTTGAGGAGCTACGCCTAGTATAAAAGGAGACAGTGTATCACACTTGTTCTCACACCTTTTAGTCGATTGTATTCATATACACACCTAAAGAGCTTTTAAGCAAAAGGTTTGTGTTCTAGGCGTCCTTTGTATAGAAGCATATATCTAGCTTCTATACTGATTGTACAGTTGTTATTTTTATAACAACAGTGAGGAGTTTGAGTTTGTAAACCATCTTATAAACGATTAGGGAAGCCTATATTCGAAAGGCATAGATAGGGCGAGAGAGAGTATGTGGGCATACTAATAAGTCCCTCCTTGTAAGCGTCCTTTTGATATAGTGGAGTTGTTCCCTTGGGCAGGCTGCCCCCCAGAGGTAGGTGCATTTGCACTGAACTGGGTTACCATTTCTTGTGTGTGATTTATATTTGTGTTATATATCTGTTAATCCAATTGTCGTAACAACTGGAATAACAAACGGTGTGAAGAGTAAACTTTCAATTGGTATCAGAGCCAAAGCTCGATATACAGAGTTCACAAAGATCCGTACTGTTCACACAACGAGATGACACACTCTAATCAATCACTCAGACCACCAGATCTAAATGGAAGTAACTATAGCTATTGGAAAAACAAGATGACAATCTATCTCAAGTCACTTGAGAAAAGGACATGGACGGTGGTTGTAAAAGGATGGGAACCACCCACCAAGATAGTGAACGGTCAAATTGTGCTTAAAGACGAAGAGGAATGGACCGATCTCGAGTCGGATCTGGCGCTGGCAAATAATCGAGCCATGAATGCATTAGGTTCATGTGTTGACGAAAATGTTTACGAACTGATTACCATGGAAACAGTGGCCAAAAACGCATGGGACATTCTTCAGAATACCTATGAAGGAACATCCCAAGTAAAGATAGCTCGTCTACAGCAATTGGCTTCAACATGGGAATCCATGAAAATGAAAGACGATGAAACCATCAAGGAGTATGGATTTCGGGTGACCAAAATTGCCACTGAATGCGCCTCACTTGGAGAGCCGATGAGTAAAGAAAAAATGGTCAGAAAAGTTCTTAGATCTCTACCAGCTCGATTTGCTGGAAAAGTTCTGGCAATAGGGGAAGCTCAAGACTTGACCACGTATCGGCTAGATGTTCTACTTGGGAATTTGGATACCTATGAGAAGGAGCTCAACATTGAAAATGAAGGGAACAAGAGCCTTGCTCTCAAGATTGACTGTAAGGATGCTACCTCAAAACCAGAGTCCTCAATGGAGAAAAGTCCTGGTCTTACTGAGCAGATTGGAATGCTGGTCAAAAATTTTAATAAAACGTTTAAACGTATCAACAAGAAAGGGAATGATGCCCGTGAATACCAAGGACCCCGAGAGAAAAGAGAAGATAGGTTCTCCTCAGGAGGAGAGAACAAATTCTCAAAGGGAAGTAGCTCGACATACAAAAATGGGAACAAAGGAAAAACCATCCAATGTCGAGCATGTGAAGGTTTTGGTCACATTCAATCAGAGTGTCCTACATTCTTGAAAAGACAACACAAGAATTATTGCACCACATTCTCTGACTCAGATGATGAAGAAGATGATGATGAGGTAATTGCTTTCATCACAATAGCAAATGTACCTGAGCAGGAGAAACCGGTTGTTAATAACAACGGGAATGACAGTGATGAAGAGGCTGAGATCACTCATGAAGAACTGGTAGCTGACTATGGGAAACTTTTTCATAGCTGGACTAAACTAACTGAGGCCTATCTTGCTATCACATCAGAAAAAGGCAAAAGTGATGAAAGGAATAAGGAATTGATTCAAGAAAATAAATATCTTAAAGATAAGATTGGAGTCCTCGATGGGCAGGTCCAGACTATGGAGAGAGGTATTAAGATGATGAATTCAAGCACAAATCTTCTCGATGAGATACTGGAAAAAGGAAGAACTCATAAGAGTACCAGTGGGATAGGATATTGGAAAGATCAAGGATATCATCACAACCAGAGAAACTCTAAACCCAAGTGGAGATGTTATCACTGTGGGAAAAAGGGACACATAGCTCCTTATTGCTACAAATTGTATGGAAAGGGAGGAAACAGGTATACACAGGATAACAAAAAGTCTTGGAAACCTAAAACAAAAACCATGTGGGTTCCCAAGAAACAGACTATTGGAAATGTTGTCCTTACCTCTCTGAAAGCTACAACTTGGGAAGGTTGGTATTTTGATAGCGGTTGCTCTCGACACATGACTGGTAACCATAGTTATCTATCAAAGATTAAACCTGTGAAGCAATCACATGTCACATTTGGTGGAGGGGCTAAAGGAACAATTGTAGGAAAAGGTGTACTAAATGTCCCTGGTCTACCGCAGTTAAGCAATGTGTTGCTAGTAAAAGGTCTAACAGCCAACCTCATCAGTATAAGCCAGCTGTGCGATGATGGCATGGATGTACAATTTAGCAAGAGTGCTTGTGAAGTAAGAGACATAGATAACCATCTGCTTATGAAGGCTGAAAGATCCAGTGACAATTGTTATCAATGGCCAACACAGAAGGCTTTAAGTTGTCATACTACTCATGAAGCAGAATTATGGCACAAAAAATTGGGGCACACTCACTATAGAAATCTTCAGAAACTAGTTCAAAAAGAACTGGTCAGAGGACTCCCTAAGTTAAACATTCACACAATTCAATGTTCTGAATGTCAAGTTGGCAAGCAAGTCAAAGTGTCTCACCAACAGTTACAACAAGTGGTATCTGATCGACTACTTGAACTAATGCATATGGATCTAATGGGACCCATGCAAGTGGAAAGTATTGGAAGAAAAAGATATGCCTATGTGATAGTCGATGACTATTCCAGATACACATGGGTGGTGTTTTTGCGTGAAAAATCTGAGTGTTTTGATGCATTCTACAAGCTGGCTACTCAGATTCAAAATGAACAAGAAGTCAAGATCATTCGCATCCGGAGCGATCATGGTAAAGAATTCAAGAATAGCAAATTCAATGACTATTGTACCTCCCAAGGAATTCACCATGAATTTTCTGCTCCAATCACTCCACAACAAAATGGTATTGTGGAAAGGAAAAATCGAACTCTCCAAGAAATGGCAAGAGTACTACTACATGCGAAGAATGTACCTTTGAAATTTTGGGCTGAAGCTATCAACACTGCCTGTTATATTCACAATCGCATCAACCTTCGGCCAGGCACACTGCAAACACAATATGAAATATGGAGGGGGAGAAAGCCGAATGTACAATATTTTCATATTTTTGGCAGTGAATGTTACATTCTGACTGACCGAGAACATAGGCAGAAGTTTGATGCAAAAGGAGAGAAAGGCATCTTCCTTGGATACTCCTCAAATAGTAGAGCTTTTCGAGTATTTAATATTCGAACCAACACTATTATGGAATCCATAAATGTGAAAATAATGGATGAAGAGATAGTAGATGAAGTGGTTGATGCCATACCTGTTGAAACAAGGGATACACCTAATAAAGAAAAAGGATCTTCCTCAAAAGATACTGAAGAAGATACTTCCTCAGTCACTGACGATACTGAAGATACTGAATCTGTTAGTATTGAACCACCTGCTCGTATCCAAAGAAATCACCCAAAGGAAGCAATTATTGGGGTCATTAATGAAGGCAGAATCACAAGAAAGAAGGATAGAGTGGATTACAAAAAGATGGCTGGAATGTTAAGTGAAACATGCTTTATATCCAAGAATGAACCACAAAATATAAAAGCAGCTCTTCTAGATGAACACTGGATACTAGCCATGCAAGAAGAGTTAGCCCAGTTTGAAAGACATGAGGTATGGAAATTGGTCCCTAGAACTCCTGGGTTGAATGTTATAGGAACAAAATGGATTTACAAAAATAAGAAAGATGAACAAGGCAACATTGTTAGAAACAAGGCAAGACTTGTTGCCCAAGGGTATACTCAGGTTGAAGGGCTTGACTTTGAAGAAACTTTTGCCCCTGTAGCCAGACTTGAAGCTATCAGACTCATGCTTGCGGTTGCTTGTCATTTAAAGATTAAATTGTATCAAATGGATGTAAAAACAGCATTTCTAAATGGTGTTGTCCAAGAAGAAGTGTATGTTGAGCAACCCAAAGGATTTGTGTGTCCTAACAATCCTGACCATGTGTACAAGTTGAAGAAAGCCTTGTATGGATTAAAGCAAGCCCCACGTGCTTGGTATGAAAGACTCACTGAGTATCTTTTGAAACAAGGATATACTAGAGGAGGAGCAGACAACACATTGTTCATACACAAGGAGAAAGGAAAGCTACTTGTGGCACAAATATATGTTGATGACATCATCTTTGGAGGAATGTCAAACCAGTTGGTACAACAGTTCATTCAACAAATGGAGTCAGAATTTGAAATGAGCATGGTAGGAGAACTAAAACACTTTCTTGGGTTTCAAATCTATCAAAAGAAAGAAGGGATATATCTGAACCAAGCAAACTATGCCAAGAATATCATTTCAAAGTTTGGAATGGACTCTTCTAAAGAGAAAAGGTCTCCTATGGCTACTCACATAAAAGTCACCAAGGATGAAAAAGGGAAAAGTGTTGACTCAAGTTTGTATAGGAGTATGATTGGTAGCTTATTGTACCTCACTGCCAGTAGGCCAGACATCACTCAATCTGTAGGAGTCTGTGCTAGATATCAATCAGATCCTAAGGAAAGTCACTTGTCCTTGGTTAAAAGGATCATCAAGTATGTCAAAGGGACCTACATGTATGGACTGTTCTATACAAATGACACTGGAAATAGCCTGATTGGTTATTGTGATGCTGACTGGGCAGGAAATCTTGAAGATAGGAAAAGCACCTCAGGAGGCTGTTTCTTTATGGGAAATAACCTAATCTCTTGGTTCAGCAAGAAACAGAACTCAGTGTCCTTGTCCACAGCTGAAGCTGAGTATATATCTGCTGGAAGTAGTTGTACACAATTGCTATGGATGAAACAAATGTTAAAAGAGTATGGAATTGATCAGGACACCATGACTCTCTATTGTGACAACATGAGTGCTATAAGCATCTCCAAAAATCCAGTGCAACATAGCAGGACAAAGCACATTGACATAAGGCATCACTTTATCAGAGAATTAGTTGAAGAAAAGATTGTGCACTTAGAGCATATTACTACTGATAAACAATTAGCTGACATATTTACCAAAGGGCTAGATATAAATCAATTTGAGTATCTAAGAACAGCCCTTGGGTTGTGTGTTATGGAGGAATAATCTCAGAGATTAAAAGTTGTTATAACTGTTAGTGGTCATTTGTTATAACAACTGGTACTGAGACCACAGGGTTACAAAAAGTTACAAAATTGGCGGTTTTATTTTGAAGGAATTAATTGCGTGTCAGTTATTGGACAGCTTTATGATTCAAAAAGGGAAGGCGGTTGGATTCTCAAACACCATTCACCATTATTACCAAAAACAACTCCCTTCCTAATTTCATCTCTTCCAAAAATCAAAATCTCTCTGATCAAAAGAAACCAACAGCCCTAGCAATTGCAATGGCACCAAAAAGACGACCTTCCACTCCTTTTTGTGCAAAGACCTTCTTCGAAGCTATTCCGCTGCAAATGGTCACACCCGAGGATGAAGTTAGGGCTGCCAGGGAAGAAGAGGCAGAGGCTCTCAGGCGAACCAGGAGGGAAGAAGCAGAGGCTGTCAGGGTTGCTATGGAAGAGGCTGAGAAATTGAAACGGGCAGAAGCAGAAAAGGCTGAAAAAGCCAAGGCAAAGATGTCTGAAAAGGAACCAATTTTGCGACTGACTTGGAAAGATGACGGTATGCCCATGAACCCTAATGTTGATGCATGTTCATCTATACCTGTTTCAAGTAGTTCCAATAAGCAATCAACTAGATCTGTCCCTATTGATTCTGTGAATTTAGAAAATTCTGATAAAAATGTTGGGGATAATTTGGGTGTGAACTCTGAGGATGCCACTATGGCTAGTATGTTGGAGACTCTTAAAACTCAACAGGTCTTCACTAGGAAGAAGAGGATGTTGATGAAAAAGGGGAAACCTGTTAGAATTAAGAGGGCTGATAAGGAACCTGGAATGTCCTCTAAAGGAGAAACCAGGGTTGAGAATGTGCCTCCAACTGTTGAAACAAATGTGGAGGTTGAACAGAATGTGGAGAAAGGTGATGATGTGGAGGCTGGGTCCTCTAAACCTGGTGTGGTTAGAAGAAGAACCAGGTCTAGTATGAAGGAAGTAGAGCCCTCTGACTTAGATGAGTTGAATGATACTCTGGAGGAAATAGAGAAGAGGGCTGATAAGACTAAGAAGAAGAAGCAAACTGCTAAGGGGAAGGGGCCTATCTCAGGAAAGAAGAAGGAAACCCCTCATGCCAAACCATCTGCTTCAACATCTGGTAAGGCTACTGTTTCAGCCCCTAAGGCCACTGATAAGGGAAAAAGGCCTGAAAAAGGGAAAACTGATGCCCCTGCCTCATCAAAGAAAAGAAAACTGGTTGATTCAAGTGATGAGGAGAATGAGAAGGGGAAATCTCAATTTGATGTAAGCAGGGGGAGAATAAATAAGAGAAGAGTGGCACATGTTGATGATGCCCCCTGTGATGGTGTGGATTTTGGAAGTGCTGATCAGAGGACAAAATGGAAATTTGTGTGTGCAAGGATCATCTGGCCAGAAAAGCACCTATCTGACACCACTTTGAACAACTGCACTTACATGAAAGTGTTAGAAGCAAGTGGTATAACATGTATGCTGGTGAGAAGGAAGCACTGGGCCAAACTGGTGAAGGAATTTATCAGTGCTATGACTGTTGAAATCAGGGATCCTACTCATGAAATGTTCTACAGAGTCCATCTCAGAAATTATGAGTTCATCTTCAGTCCCACTATTATCAATGCCTTTCTGGGAAGAAAAGATAAGGGAGAAACTGGCCAGCTGTTGAGGTTGAATGACATTGTGACAGAAATCACAGCAGGGGGAGTAACTCAATGGCCATCTAAGGGCTTACATCTGCCAGCATCTGCCTTGAGTCTTAAGTACTCCATTCTTCACAAGGCAGCCATATGTAGCTTGGTCCCATCAACAAACAGCACAAATATTAGTGAATTCATGGGAAAACAACTGTTTGTGTTAGGAACTGGACAGCTCAACTTTGGTCAAGTCATATTTGATCAAATTGTGGACCATGCCCTGTCTTTTGCAAAGAACAAGCCAATTGGGTTCACTAACTTGATTTGTGGCATACTGTTGGAGCAGAGGCCTGATTTGCTGAGTGAAGAGGATGGACCTGGAACAGAATCCAAGGCTGTCATCATCAGTGACAAGCTGCTGCATACTCACAAGGCTGATATTCCAGTGGAGAAGGTTGATCAACCACCACCTTTCACCTCCAATGATCCCACAGCACAGATTCTCATGGCTGTCTACTTGGCTGATAAGCAGAGGCTAACAGAAGAAATCCAGGCCAAGAAGCAGCAGCTTGCAAATGTGGACAGAAAGATCAAGGAGCTGGAGAGGACTGGTAGACCAAATGTTGCTACCAATGTTGCTGACAATGAACCAGTTGATGAACAGTCAGATGAGGAGTGAAGAATTTGATGAAGACCCTCTATTTTGGCTTTGGCTATGTTTTTATGCCAAATAGGGGGAGTAAATTGGGAACACTAAAAACTCTATCTTTTTATTGTTATGTTGTTTATGTTGAAGACTTTATGTGTGTGTTCCTATGTTTCATGTATCTTAAAACATGAATATCTATTGTGCTCACTATCAAATCAGTGGAGCTGATCATCTATTAAGAAGACTGTTGATTAATCACTAAGCTTGGATCATCCTTCCTTACAAAAACAACAGGAGGTACTTGTCATGAAAAACTTACCCAAAGGGGGAGCTTGTTGGTACATTGCATGTACGGTTGGAAAAAGTTTTTCACTAAACCAAGTGTTAACAACAATGCATTTAATGAGGCTATATTCAAACATGCATTGGACAAAAGATTAATCAAAGTCAACTCCTCAAAGAAGATCCGAAGGTGATTAATGCAGAATATATGATGCGGACGTAGGTGATTAATGCTGAATGAGAGAAGTTAATAATACGGACTATCACCAAAGACCGAGTTGGTTAAGTAATTAAATGCAAACAAAGTGCGGACAAAGTCAAACAATCAAGCATTTAATAGGAGGATCACCGAAGACCAAGATGCGGACAAAGTCAAGCAATCAAGCATTAAATAAGCGGATCTTTGTCAATCAAGTATTCATTGACGATTGACTGAAAGCATAATAAGCGGATCTTTGTCAATCAAGCATTCATGGACGATTGACTGAATTAAAGATTTGAGGAGCTACGCCTAGTATAAAAGGAGACAGTGTATCACACTTGTTCTCACACCTTTTAGTCGATTGTATTCATATACACACCTAAAGAGCTTTTAAGCAAAAGGTTTGTGTTCTAGGCGTCCTTTGTATAGAAGCATATATCTAGCTTCTATACTGATTGTACAGTTGTTATTTTTATAACAACAGTGAGGAGTTTGAGTTTGTAAACCATCTTATAAACGATTAGGGAAGCCTATATTCGAAAGGCATAGATAGGGCGAGAGAGAGTATGTGGGCATACTAATAAGTCCCTCCTTGTAAGCGTCCTTTTGATATAGTGGAGTTGTTCCCTTGGGCAGGCTGCCCCCCAGAGGTAGGTGCATTTGCACTGAACTGGGTTACCATTTCTTGTGTGTGATTTATATTTGTGTTATATATCTGTTAATCCAATTGTCGTAACAACTGGAATAACAAACGGTGTGAAGAGTAAACTTTCATAAACAAACACCACAGCTAAGTTTGTAAACTTCTTGCTAAGATGGAAGTAGTTGTTTCGCATTGTGAGCACGACAACAAAGAAAACCTTCAACCTTTTTCGTCTATAACGAAAATGAAGCAAGAACAAACGAAGGGTCTATCTTCATCATCTTGCATTGTGAAGAGACGAATCAGGAGGCCTCTTAGAGACATTACACATTTATTCAACAAACAAAATCCGAAATCGGAAAGTTCAACTGCATTAATTGGATTTCAGTCGAATTTGTCAAGTGGGGTATATCTGAGAAAGAGAAAAGCAGCGGATAAAGTTAATATAGTGCAAAACTCATGCTCCAAGATCTTAAGGAAGGAGTTTAGATAGATACTTTTTTGTTACAGGGGTCAAATTGAAAATTTGAAATAGAAAGGGGTTTAGTTTGTTACATTGAGGAGTCATAATATATGTCTCATTACTTACTATATTAATGTAACTAATAATATCATCTTCACAAAACTTTATCTATTTTTTTAATTGTCGTTTTAGCTTGAATATTTTGTTTGTAAATAGTTGTCATTTTAGCTATATAAATTACTCATTCCGTTCTCTTTTACTTGTTTTATAACCATTTGCATATCGATTAAGAAAATATAAAAGATAGTAAAAAATTATATTGAAAATGTAAAATGACAATCAATTGAAACTATATAATTGGTTGATTGATAAATTAATAATCAAAAGTAATAAAAAAGTAGATTGAAATATAAATTATAATTAATTATGCTAGAAAAACAAGTATTTAGCAACAAAAATTTGAGGATAGAACCAGCTTCGGCAGATCGCTTAGCCCCGTTCATCTTCGGCGCAAGAGCGCTCAAATTGAATTTGAATCTAAAAAAGACGAAAGAAATCCAATGGAATACCATTATAACGGGACCAAAACCCGTTGCCTTACCACTTGGCCACGCCCCATTTCTATTCATTTTGGGGCTTCGACTCTCACATAAAGTTCTTGTTGGACGCCTTATTTTCATTTTGGACCCTGGACTATGATGAAATTTTTGAATTGGACCCTAATACAATACTAAGCCTCATATTGGACCATATACTATGGTTTGTCTTATTTTACCCCCCAAAACGCCAAATATGATGTAATTTCGTTCTAAAATAAGGGCAAAACCGAAATAGCACATATATTAAACTTTTGGGCACAATTCACAACTAACAAAACTTATTAAACTAAAAATAAATCCCAGGCTTTTTCTTATTTTGGAACCTGAACTATCATGTAAGTTTCAAATTGGACCCTGATACTATCATTAGTTATTTGTAAAAACGCCCCAAAAGTTTGATATATGTGATAATCCGAATTTGTCCTTCTTTTAAAACAAAATTCAATCTAAAATTGGCATTTGAGGGGGCAAAATGAGACAAAACGTAGTATATGGGGCAATTTGAGTATCAGGGTCCAATTTGAAACTTACGTAATAGTTCAGGGTCCAAAATAAAAATAAGCCTAGAAAGACAAGTAAAAGAGAACGGATGGAATATAATTTTACATTTTAAATACCACAACTTTTTGATTAAATTTTATATTTTCAATATACCTTTTGACTATTTTTACTTTCTTTAATCTATGAGAAATTGGCTAAAATTACAACTAAACAAAACGGAGGGAGTATAACATGCTTGATTATCTTGGAATTAGCTCATATGATAAAATAAGGTGAAGGTCAACAAATATAATTTCAAATATTATATTAAATTCATCTACTTTTAATGAACTTTCTAAAAGTTAATTATGCAATCTTCATACACATTTATTAGTTTATACTATACCATTCTTTGTACATATTTCTGTGTTATAGTAATTATGACAAAGCTAAATTCTTTAGATAATTTCCGTTAATTGGACTTTTTAAAAAGGTGAAATTTGACCACATAGTTTTAAGGTTTCTATCCAAAGAGTTAATTATTGTTACACTCTTTAACATAACGATACAAGTTTTATTTTATAAATTTTTAGATCTTGTCCCCCTCTAGCATCTGAATTGGCGCCACAACAAATAAAAACAAATTTCAATTTTCAACCGCAAACGAAGACTTTCCATTCTAATATTCAATATTTAAACAAAGTCTACCTCTCTTTACCATTTTTAGTAGTAAATTATTTCCACTTTTGTTCACCTTGACCAGATTCTTGAAAATCAAAATTTCAATTCTAAAGTTTTAAGACATGAAAACTAATGCCAAAAAAGAATGAAACCATTTTCACTTCCATTATCCCTTTCCTATAAATACCTCTTCCAACATCCCATTCAACACTACTCATCTTGTAATAGTACTCAGCCCCCCCCCCCCCCCCCACCCCCCACCCCTTCATTTGTTACTTTCTTGTTTAGATGGAAGTAGTTATTTCGCGCTACGAGCATGATAACAAAGAAAACATCCCACCTTTTTCTTCTACGACGAAGATGACGCAAGAACAAACAAAGGGTCTATCATCAGTGAAGAGAAGATTGAGAGCACCTCTTAGAGACATTACACATTTATTCAATAAACAAAACCAGAAAATTCAGCTGCATTAATTGGATTTCGGTCGAATTTCTCAAGTGGGGACAGAAAGCAGCAGATGAAGTTGATCCAAATGCACAATTCTTGCTCCAAGATCATAAGGAAAGAGTTTAGATAGATAATTTTGGTTATTATAGGGGTCACATTATAATATTGGCATAGAAGGGGGGTTATTCTGTGATATTCAGGAGTCATGATTATATTTCCCGTTACTATATTAATACAAAAGATAAAATATGCTTAGTTGAAATTGCATTTGATTATACACTGTTTTGGTGGAGAAACCGAGGAACTTGCATTTGATCAGGGCGCGAATATATGCAAATTTCTTATAATATTTGGGACATCATTTTTTGGAACTTGCGTTTGCACACGACGGGGTGAGGTGTTTTGAATATATTTAAAAATGTATTCTTAACTCCTTACTACTCTATATTCGTATTAGATTATAATAGTCATTTATATTTTAAAATTGAAAAAAGTAACTAAAAACGCATTCAGGGATAAGGAGGAAAAACAGTGTAATACAAAGAATAATACTAAAAAGAACTGATAATTTAAAGACCACGTAAAATATTAAACGTAATACACGAGGCAAACGGATAAAATGCTTAACATAAAATATAATCAATGCCCCCCAAGTGTTATTGGGGCAGAAAGATCCCATATATCTCAATTTCTAATTTCAAAGCCACAAAAAGGGGAATTGATAAAATTAATGCAAAAGCACACACCCAAAATAATTAGCCTCATGATAACCCAATAATTTAAATTTTTATAATTTTTATATATATAGAATTAAAGATATTTTCATTTTAAATCGTGTCTCGTTGACCGTGAAATCAAAACAACAGCTTATTAAAAAAGAGAGGGAGTATTAATTATCCAAAATTATTCAATCTTATTTGTACTTGCATCCAATTTGTAGATTGCATTTTGCTTTTTGTGAACTTCAAGACCACACTTTTTATTTATTGTGAAGATTGTGTTTGCATTTTCGAAACAACAAATATTTTATTGCATAGGTAGTGTTTGCATCCCAAAACAACAAATATCGCAAATAAAACATTTGCACTCTTGTATATTTAACCGAAAAATAAATGTTTTTCGTAAACTCTACTATAACACATATTATTGTTAATTCATGTAAACGATCTCATATCCTTAATTCTTAAGAATTTTGAAGGCTAGTGATGGTTCCATCCCTCTATAAAGGATGATGACAAATTTTTAATGACCAACATCCCCTAATATCCATGGTGGAACAGTGCAAATAACTAACTAGTCAATGATCAAGTGGCAAACGACATAAGTAGATAAAAAAATATTAGTAGTACACATTTATGCATAAATGTTACGCCTTAGGTTATCAAATAGTGAAAAAATTGGGTGTATCAATATTTCCATGCATCAGGTACTCATTTAAAGGTTTCACGTGGGTACTGTACCCACTTGAAACTTCATCATTGGTACTTGTACCCAAATTGTACTATAACAATGGTACAATACCGCATATTTATCAATCCCAAAATAAATATGTGGTATTGTACCATTGTTATAGTACAATTTGGGTACAAGTAAGGTATATATAATTTCGAGGCCTTACTTTCCAAGGCCCCAAACTTTTCCACAAAAATCCTTATCGAACCAGTGAATTGAAGGTCCAACCTTAGATTCACTGGTTCGGCTATATAATAATGAAAGATTGAATTGTTGTTTAGAACCGAACCAATGAATCTGAGGTTGAGTATTCCTTCCAACATTGAATTCACTTGTTCGGTAAGGATATTTTCGGAAAAAATTCAGGCCTTGGAAAGTAGGGACTTGGAATTAGTTTTTACCGTACAAGTACCAATGATGAAGTTTCAAGTGGGTACAGTACCCACGTGAAACCTTTAAATGGGTACCTGATGCACCAAATTATTGATGCACCGAAACCGGACTCATCAAATCGTTACGCCTTATATTATCATACTTTCAACGTCTTAAATAATTATAATTATAATTATTTATTCCTTTTTAAGATCTAAATGTTTAAGATATTTTTATGAATAATATTAAATAATGTAAATAATCTATATAAAAGTTCCATTTTTTTTTGGAAAGATCATATTTCGAACTTTTAGTTTAGTTCATATAATATATATTACAAAGTTTAGTTCATATATATATTTATTCAATTTTCTTTTAAATGATAATCAAATTAATACCATAATTAAATAACAATCAATTTTAAGTTTCAAAAGATTCTCAAAACTTAATACCGGCTCTACATCTAAATTTGCATCACCCGCCAAAAACAAAAAAACATAAACTTTGATATTCAAATTTTTACAAATTTTTTAGTTAATTGAATATTCTAGTAAAAAATCGTCTTGCTAATTACCAAAATTCCTGAGTTCCAAACTAACCTCGTCACAAAACAAAAAATAAATTTTTTTTCCTCTTTATCTTTCCCATTTTTAGTAAATTATTTCCACTTTTGGAAATGTTGAGCATTTTATTAGAGTATCAAAATTTCCAATTCTAAAGGATTGAAAAGGCACAACATCCAAAACCCAAATTGCCAAAACTCCAAACCCAAATATTTTAAAACAAATTAATCAATGCCTAAAAACAAAGAATCTTGAAAATATCCCTCCAAAACTAAACAGACACCACTTCAAAAACCATTTTCACTTCCATCTCTTACCTACAAATACTTCTTCCAACATCCCATTCATCATCTTCACTACTCATTTTAGTAATCTTACTCCTACCCACCTCCCCCCACGGCCCACCCCACCCCTACCCCCAAATTTATTACGAATATGGAAGTAGTTGTTTCACATTGTGAGAATGACAACAAAGAAAACATCCCGCCTTTTTCTTCGCCAAAGAAGATGAAGCAAGAACAAACGAAGGGTCAATCTTCAGCTATGTGCCTTGCGAAGAGAAGATTCAGGAGGCCGCTTAGAGATATTACACATTTATTCAATAAACAGAATCAGAATAAGGAAAATTCAGTTACATTAATTGGGTTCCTGTCCAATTTATCAACTGGGGTAAATTTGAGAAAGCGGAAATCAACTGATGAACTTGATTCAATGCAAAAAAGTTGCTCCAAGATCTTAAGGAAGGAGTTTAGATAAATGGCTTTTGTTATAGGGGTCAAACTGAAAACTTCAAATAATTGGGGGGGTCACTTTGTTATTTTTAGGAGTCATGTCTCTCATTATTATATAAATATTGATACAAAAATAAAATAGGCAAATTGACAGTATTTCATTAGATTTTACACCGTTTTTCGTTAATTGACTAATTGTACTCTATAATTATTTGTCAAATTACCCTTACAAGATATCTTTGATTTTTATTTAATTCTTTTATTGGACTTGTTTTATATTGATTTCAAATTATTTATGGACTTGTAATCGTATTCTCACCACTTTAGTATATAGATATGTGAAAATCACTACCAATCGAGTGAAACAAGCCGGATCGTATTTGAACAACAAAAGAAAACAAGAGATATGAACAGTATGCCAAGTGTTTGATAAAATGCACAAGAGAACTAAAACTAAGAACAAAGAAGATGAACCAGAAACTTGAATGTATTTGATTGAAAAATATTGAAATAATGTTTGTACATCAATAATGGAAGCAACTAACAACTATATATAAGAGAAAACTAAGTGATCAAAGAAGATAAACTCGGAGCGTGTTAAACAAAGGCTCCAACGGCTATAATATCCAAAATACAGTTAAGCTAACCGCCTCCACGTCAGCTTCAGTTGTACTCTGCGCATTATCAGTTGTACCTTCTCCAAGAATGTGGGAACAACAGCAAACTTAACAGAAACCATCAGCACTCACTATTGCATAACCAATTAACATCACATGAGCTTTGTAAATGCTGATTTAATCAATATAATTCAACATTCCCCCCTCAAGGTGAACTACTGGGGAGGAAGTTCATCTTGTTTAACAAGGAAACAAACAAAGGACCTTGCAAAGCCTTAGTAAAGACATCCGCAAGCTGTTTTTGAGTATGAATATAGACTGGCAGCAAGAAACCTTCTTTGTAATAGCCCCTAATAACATGACAATCCACCTCTATGTGCTTAGTCCTCTCATGGAAGACAGGATTCTGAATGATATGCAAGGCAGATTTATTATCACAATGCAAAGGGATAGGCAGAGGACAAGGCAGATGCAAATCACCAAGGAGATAACTTATCCATTTTAATTCACCAGAAGTAGCTGAAGCACTTCTGTATTCTGCCTCAGCAGATGACTTAGAAACTGTCCCTTGCTTCTTGGACTTCCAGGATATAAGAGAATTCCCCAAGAAGATGCAATAACCAGTCACTGACCTCCTAGTTATGGGACATTTAGCCCAATCTGAATCACAAAAACCTTCTAAGCTGAGCTCTGCATCTGCTGAATAAAACAATCCATGTGTAGGAACACCTTTAAGATACTTAACCACATGTAAGCCAGCTTGAAACTGTGACACAGTAGGTTGTTGTAAAAACTGACTTAGAACCTGCACAGCATAAGTGACATCTGGCCTTGTGAAATTAAGATAAAGGAGCCTCCCTATCAACCTTCTATAGACTGAAGCATCTGCCATGAATGGAGAATCATCTACAACCTGCCAATCTGTGCTAAGAGGAGTACTCACAGGTTTTGCACCCTGCAAATCCATATCTAGTACAAGATCTTTAATATACTTTTGCTGAGTAACAAATATTCCCCTGGCTGATCTTGCTATTTCAACTCCTAAGAAGTATCTGGCCTGCCCTAGGTCTTTAATAGTAAACTTTTGATGCAGAAAAGACTTCACCTTAGTTATGTCAGAATCTTCATCACCAACAACTAAGATGTCATCTACATAGACAACAAGAGCCAAGAATCTGTGATCAATAACAGAAGTAAACAGGCAGTAGTCATTTGTTGACTGCTGAAAACCATATGCAATGAGTTGCTCTGTCAGTTCCAAATTCCATTGCCTTGAAGCCTGCTTCAAACCATAAAGTGATCTAACCAATTTGCAAACCTTATGATTTGATGACTGCACATACCCCTCTGGTGGATACATGTAAACATCTTCCTCCAAATATCCATGTAAAAATGCATTATTAATGTCTAATTGATGTACTATCCAGCCCTTTGCTGCAGCCAAAGCCAAAATCAATCTAACTGTCACCACTTTAGCCACTGGTGAAAAGGAATCATAATAGTCTTTGCCTTCAATCTGATTATATCCTTTTGCCACCAGCCTGGCCTTAAACTTATCCACACTACCATCAGCCTTATATTTGACCTTATACACCCATCTGCATCCTATAGGCTTGTGATTTGGAGGCAAATCTGTCATAATCCAAGTCTGATTTTCCTCTAGTGCTGCCAATTCCAACTGCATTGCCTCAACCCACCTTGGATCCTGTACTGCTTGCTTGTAGGTGTGTGGCTCCTGTATACTCATAACATTTCCAAGAAACAAAGCATATGCAATGGAAAAAACAGGTAATTCATCCAATGCAGCAGTATTAACTTGATAGTCCTCTAACCACCTAGATGGCTGCTTAATTCTAGCTGATCTTCTAGGCTCTTCTCTATATTCATGTACTGTTTCCTGAACATCATTATGTCTATCTTGTTCAGTGTTTAAATCATCCTGTCCTAATCTTTGTGTAGGGGACTGCACTATGGGTTCATCATCTTCTATTATATCTAAATGATCACTAGGAAAATAAGTATTCTCAGCAGCTTTATCAGTACTGCCAAAAACTTCCAAACACTTAGTCTTGTAAGGAAAGATTTTCTCATGGAAGATGATATCTCTACAAACTAGGACCTTCTTATGGATAAAATCAAAAACTCTATATCCTTTTTGACCATAAGGATATCCTATAAAAACAGCAGCCCTAGCCCTAACATCAAATTTTCCTTTATGAGGCAACACATTGGATATAAAACATAGACATCCAAAAACTCTAAGAACATTATAAGAGGGAGCCTGATCATGTAGAACTTCATAAGGAGTTTTCCAACTCAATATAGGAGTAGGAGTTCTATTAATAACAAAAGCAGCAGTTAAAATGGCATCACTCCAAAAAATTATGGGCAATCCTGAATGAAAGATAAGAGACCTAGCAACCTGCAGCAGATGTTGATGTTTTCTCTCAACAACACCATTCTGCTGAGGTGTATATGGACATGTCTTTTGATGCACTATGCCTGACCTAAGCAGTACATTCTGGAATTCATAACTAGTAAATTCAGTCCCATTATCTGTTCTGATGTTCTTAACAGATTTATCAAACTGTGTCTTTACCATAGCTATGTAACATTCCATAATTTTACTAGACTGATCCTTAGTACTCATCATATAAACCCAGGTAGTTCTACTCTTATCCTCAACTAAAGTCATAAAGTACTGATTCCCTGTCCTGGAAATAACCTTATAAGGCCCCCATAGATCAGCATGCACTAATTGAAAGAGTTCTGTACTTATAGTAGTGCTACTATCAAAAGGAAGCCTATGCTGTTTAGATAAAGGGCATATCATACAAAGCTTAGCACTGAGCATCTTATCTTCAGGAATATCAATACAGTGTCTAATGACATTGGTAGAAGCATGTCCTAATCTCAGATGCCAAAGTGAACTATCATTAGTGTCAATCTTATTGGCTAGATACTCAGAATTATCTCTATGATGGATCATGGACATTAACTGATGAAAACAGTCAGGATTAAAAGAGGACTTGTCCAACAGATACAGTCCCTTATCTTCCCTAGCCACACAAATGATCCTCTTTGAGGCCAAATCTTGAAACACAGCACATGAGGGATAGAATTGTATGTGCAAGTTCAGACTCCTACAAATCCTACTGACAGAAAGCAGGTTATACTTAAAAGAAGAGACATATAGGCAATCTTCCAGAAAGAAATTATCTCCTAATTTGATTCCTCCTATCAATTCCACATACTTAGTGGAATTATCTGGAAGATGTACTGGTGTATGCACAAGGGGTGGATGTGAGTAATGGAAGAGGTTGGCATCTCTACACATATGTGTAGATGCTCCACTGTCCACTACCCATACATCACTTCCAAGATTCTTGGATATGGGAATATTGCAAGTTAATATACCTGCAAAATCTGAATATTGTGAATAATTTGCAGCCTGTGAGGTCCCAGCAATTCCCTTTCCTTTTTCTTGCATAACTCTCCCCACTTCTTGTTGCACCATATTTGCCATCATAGTCTGCATCCCACTGCAATCATTCATGTCAGCTCTCATATGTGTTGATGATTCTGGTGTATGTTCAGATTGTGCTATGTTAGCTTGAGCCTGAAATCTAGGTCTCAACTTTCCTCCTCCACCTTGCATTTGGCCTTTTGCATTCCACCAGCTAGGAAATCCATTAATCTGAAAACAATCTGATTTAGTATGCCCTTTTCTTCCACAATGCTCACATTTGAGGTTTGATCTATCCATCTTATTGTTAGTGAATTCCTTCTTTCTTGCTTCCAAGAAATTAATATTGTTTTGATTTTTTCCCTCATTTGGAACTTTCACATACATTCCTACATTTTCTTGAGCCACAAGACCACTTTCTTTCACATTTCTCTGCTGCTCAAGATCATTAATCATTCCATAAACTTTGGGCAATCTAGGCATTGGATCCATTAGTAGGATGTTGTGTCTGGTTTGATCAAAGGCATCATTCAATCCCATAAGGAACTGCATTACTCTTTCATTGTCACTCTGCTTGATTGCCTCTGGATCAATCACCTTAAGCTCATCCCATAATCTTCTGAATTTGTTATAGTAGATGGGCACAGAATCACTGCCTTGTCTAATCCTGTATATTTCCCTTCTAATTTCATAGATTCTTGGTCCTTTGCTACCCCCAAATCCTTCTCTTATCTCATCCCATAATGTCTTGGCATCATCAATAAAAAGAAATCCATCTCCAACCTCTGGGGTTGTGGAATTGAGAATCCAAGAAATCAGTGTAGAATTGACTTTTCTCCACTGTTTGTGTGTTGGATCATTCTCATCTGGTTCTGGGTAATTCCCTGTTAAGAACACCAGTTTATCCCTTGCTTCAAGAGCCACTCTCATCTGTCTTGCCCATGGAATGTAGTTCTTTTCTGTCAACAAATTTGACACCAAGACCAAGTTTGAATGGTCAGAACTGTGTAGAAACAGTGGATTGTTGGAACTGTAGATTGGGCTATCATCCTTGACACTGCCATCTAGCTGCTCTCCATCTTCGTGTTCACTCATTATGGCTCTGATACCATGTGAAAATCACTACCAATCGAGTGAAACAAGCCGGATCGTATTTGAACAACAAAAGAAAACAAGAGATATGAACAGTATGCCAAGTGTTTGATAAAATGCACAAGAGAACTAAAACTAAGAACAAAGAAGATGAACCAGAAACTTGAATGTATTTGATTGAAAAATATTGAAATAATGTTTGTACATCAATAATGGAAGCAACTAACAACTATATATAAGAGAAAACTAAGTGATCAAAGAAGATAAACTCGGAGCGTGTTAAACAAAGGCTCCAACGGCTATAATATCCAAAATACAGTTAAGCTAACCGCCTCCACGTCAGCTTCAGTTGTACTCTGCGCATTATCAGTTGTACCTTCTCCAAGAATGTGGGAACAGCAGCAAACTTAACAGAAACCATCAGCACTCACTATTGCATAACCAATTAACATCACATGAGCTTTGTAAATGCTGATTTAATCAATATAATTCAACAAGATATATCACAATTAAGTTACAAAAATTTGTTAGTATATGTGTAACTTTTACTACCTATTCAAACATCGATTACAATAACTATTGCAAAAAACACCAAAAAGGACGAGCAAACATATCATTTTTTTTTTGCCTTTCTTGCCTCTAAAACCACAAATCTCATCTTATTTAGTTATTTGTCAAGTTGTTTATACTTGATCGTCTTTTCCTACTCCCGTCTTATTTTGTCGTTTTCCTTATCCTCCGAAATTGAACCAATGTGATGGTGCCTTTTATCTTATTATCTCGTCTTTTTTGTTCTTCGCAACATGTCGTTCTTTGTCTTTTTTACTCTTCGCAGCATGTCGTTCTTTATCTTTCTTTTTCTTCTAAAAAATGTAAAATTAAAATTGTCTTATTTCATCTTTTTTGCTTTAAAAACATGTCTTTCTTTGTCTTTCTTTTTCTTCTATAAAATTCAAAAAATGAACTTTTACTTGTCCTTCTCGTCTTTTTTTTTTGCTTTAAAAAACATGTCTATCTTTCATATGCTGCCCTACAGTGTTAAATGGGTATTTACGTGGATAGCCTATATCAAATCCTATACCTCACATGATTAAGTCATTCGTTAATTTATAGAAGGTCTCAGGCTCAAATCCTTCTTCAAATATCTTTTTTTCTTGTGTTTACTTATATTTTGTCTAAAATGAATACCTTTGTTTTTCTTTTTCTTCTCAAAAATGAAAAAAATCTGTTTATACTTGTCCTATTTCGTCTTTTTTGCTTTAAAAAAGATATCTTTCTTTTTCTTCTAAAAATTGAAAGTTCCAATTAATACTTATTGTCATATTTTGTCTTTATTGCTTTTTTTTCATCGTTTTTGCTCATGAATACAAAAAAATTGCAACTAAAAAATGCCAAAAATTGAAGCAGTCTCTAGTCTGTAACAAATCAAGCTAAAACACAAAATTCTTGGCAGTATAGATAAAACTAAACATAAACAATACAACATAAACTTAAACAAACAAAATTCTAAGAGCATAAAGTAAAACAATAGAACAAAAAGAAACGATACTAATAAAACAAAACATAAACTTAAATAATAATAATAGAACAAAAACAAACAAGACATAAAGTTAAATAATGCGACATAAACAAACAATAATAACGAAATATGTAATATAAATATCAAGTTTACGAACTCACTTTTTTTATGGTTCGTATAAAACAAAGATGATAATAAAGTACAAAAAAATAGTTAATAATTGTACGTTATATTATAATCAAACTATTGAATGAAATAAAAAATAAAAAAGATATATACTAACCTTTTTTCGCAACAATATCTAAAAAGAGCATCAAAATAGACAAATTAGTATTACAATATAATCATACATTAAATAGAAATACATAAGAAAATGATACTCCTTCCGTTTCGATATGTTTGATTGTTTGGGGAAAAAGTACTTTATTAAAGTGCAAGATTACTAATATGTCCTCAAGTAAAGGTGTTAGTGTTACTTCATTAAGGACAAAAAGTATTTTATAGGGCCAAAAAGAGAAAATAGGCTTAAAAGTTCAGTGGAAATGTAAACAATCAAATATTTTGAAACATGACAAAATTTCTAAACATTCAAACAAATTGAAACAGAGAGAGTATCTAAATAGAAATAATTACAAAAGAAATTATTGAAAAATGAAAAGAAATATAGTTGTATTGCGAAGATATACAATGTATAATTATTCCGCCAAAATATTTTATTGCGAAGATATACAATGTTTGCATTTCAAAACAACGAATATCACAAATAATATATTTGAACTCTCGTATATTTAATAAGAAAAACAAATGCTTTTGCCAACTCTACTATAACACATGTTGTTAATTTATGTAAAACTTATACTTTATATCCTTAATTCTCAGAAATCTTGAGGGCTCCTACAGGTTCCGTTCTATACAAGATGATGACACATTTTTAAAGACTCGTCATGCTAAAAAAATATTAGTAGTACAAATTTATGCATCAATGTTAAGGCTCAAGTTATCAAATTGTTAATATAGTAGCCCAGAAAAGGATTTGAGTTCCCATTTTAAGCTTTATATATATAAGATTTCTCTTCATAAAATTATGTAAAGAAGCTCAATCGAGCTTGATTAAGTTTTAACCGAATTGAAAATGAGCTAAGAACTAAGAACCCTAAACGAATAGAAACGAAAAGAGAATTAGAGATTTCATATTTGATTCAAAAAACTAGTTATTGATGGTGGTGAGTCACTATATTTATACACATTTTTTTATGAAAATATGACACGTTAGGTAAACAAACTAATCACTCTTCTAACAAACAAACTAATCTCAGCCAGGCATTAGTCTGATTAGATCAGGACCGTTCAATCGTTTGCACCTAAATTTGAGCCTTCTTTGGGATGCTTTATTCATGCATTACTCGAATCACTTTATTAAGTCATTAAATTCGTATTTCGTTGTTTTTTAACTCGCCTATACACTATTCTCTCCACTTTCGCGATTAAAGATCTATTTTTGTTTACTTTCATTTTTGATGTGTAGTTGGCGGTCATATCCAAGAAATTAGAGCTTTAGTTGTAAATTTATGACAAATTATTTGTTACCATAAATTAAATTTCTAAACATTTTCTGTGAAACATCGCAAAATTTTCATTTTTTAAATTATAGAAACGAAATATTATTATAATTTCGACTTCAATTTTTTAGTAGAAATAAGTTAAAAATTTTCAACTTTTTTTTTAAAAACATTGAAACTAAAGAAAATTTATTAATTTTCTAAATAATATATGTTTAAATAATGAAAAATATAACTTTATATAGAGATTTTATATACTTCATAATTTATTTGCAATGTACAAATATATAACATATAGCTCATACTTTCAACGTCTTAGATAATTACAATGGTTTATTCCTTTTCTAGTTCTAAATTTTTAAGATATTTTTACGAATAATACTTAATGATGTAAATAATCTATATAAAAGTTTAAATTTTTGTAAAAGATCATATTTCAAACTTCTAGTTTAGTTCATATAATATAGGGTTAATTTTCAGAACTTTCCGAACTTTTAGAACTTTCCTAAATAGGCACCTGATGACCTTTTTATCCCAAGTACTGGACCCAAAAATTGGCACCTGAACTTCTTCTTTTTTTCACATTTTTCTGAATTTCTCATATTTTTGATATTTTGAAATTGTTAACCCAAGGGCAAGTTAGTCATATTGAAAATATGTGTTTTTGGAGGCAAAATTTATAGAAAAGTTCAGGTGCCAGTACTAAAAAGGATTTTAGACGCCAATAATTTGGACAAAGTTCAGGTGCCACTTCTGAAACTCTTTAGGCTCTTTTAAAAATAAATACAATTATTATATATAAAAAAACTAAAAATAAGAAATCACCCCTAACCCCCCCCTTACGAACTAACCTGTGCTAAAACATCAAGAATTACAATGTACACTCTGTCATCAAAATGTACCATTTTCCGTTCACAAAAATCCACCATACCCAACCTCAAGCTCTCTGTTTCGGACTTACCTATGCTAAAGGGATGCCTTTTGCCCCTCCCCCATTTCCCAATTTCTGATTTTATTCTTAATTTGAAGCGGAGCCTTTCAATTGCTCTCGCTCATTTCCCCCCTCTAGCTGTCCGTTTACTTACCAGCAGGGGCTGACTTCCTCCACGTCGAAGCTCCCCGTGTTTCTGTTCAAGATTTATTTTCACTATCAAAAAAAACAAATTCCCAAAATTGAAATTGGTAATTTGCAAACTGAAATATAAAAAAGATTGAATTCTTATGCAATATAAGTGGTAAAGAAAGGTGAATGTTGAAGCTTTATGCAATAAAAGAGGGGTCAAATTATTGTTCAACATTTTATCCCTTTATGGTGGGGATGAGGGTCGGGTGTAAAGTTGAAGATGATATTTTTAATGGGGTTGAGGTGGGGTGGGGCTGGGTATAGGATTTTGGATTGTGGTGGGGTGGGGGTGGGATGGGGTGTAAGGTTGAAGATATGTTTTTAATGGGGTTGGGTTAAATATTTGAGGTTGGTTAATTTATAACTAGGTTGAGTTAGTTTTAAGTATAGTTTGACTATTTTGCCCTCTATCTAAAATTTTAAAATCTGAGAATTTCAGAAAATTATGAAAAACAAAAGTTTATGTGCCAATTTTTGAGTCCAGGTGCCTACTTGAGACAAAAAAGTCAGTAGGTACCTATTTGGGAAAGTTATGAAAGTTCAGGTGCCCAGATGAAATTAAGCTTAAATATGTATATTGAAAAGTTTAGTTCATATATATTTATTCAATTTTCCTTAACATATAGTATAATTTTTCTTGATTTTTAAATTTTTTACATCGTTTCTTAAATGTTTCTATAATGTTTCCAAAATGTTTCTTATTTTGAAACTATGTTCAGAAAAAGAAATTTGAACCATGTTTGTCACACCTTATTAAAGTTATAGGAGTACATGTTTTATTTTCGATGTTTATAAATCTTGGGAGTTTTATGTGTCTTTAATTTATGAATTGGCGGAAAACATAAACTTGTCCAGTACATAGAAAATCATTTAAGCTTATGCATATAGACTCTGGGCTGGTCTATTCTTTCACTTCGAAAGATAAACTTAACAACATGACTT
The DNA here is from genome assembly GCA_003412495.2 of Echium plantagineum. NCBI lineage: Eukaryota > Viridiplantae > Streptophyta > Magnoliopsida > Boraginales > Boraginaceae > Echium > Echium plantagineum. The sequence goes on along the minus strand of CM016561.1, from coordinate 24,626,598 downwards.
TGGATATTTCTGATACTCGGATTAAATACGATAGAGACTTTTTACTATTCCTAATGGAAAAGAGTTATATTAAAGGTCAGAAAAGGCAAAGAGGTAGTTTTTTAGAAAGGATAGACTCGCAGCAAGCAAAAAAGAGGCCAAGATCTCTCAATTACTCATGTAACACTGGAACAACGCTTAAACAAATGCTTTTGCCAACGCTTTAAGAACTCTCAACATGTAACTCTCAATTATTTCTCCTTTATATTTATGCAAGGAAACAAAATGGATGAATTAATATTTGTTGTTATGAGTCATGTTTGGGATTTTTGGATCCACAGGAAGCTTACATCCTTCATAGAAGATTCTTCCCAAATTTTGGATGTTACATCGTCTACTTGATTTCAGTTTAAATTTAGGTCTATTATGTATGTTCTTGTAACACTCCATATGTTGGAGTATGTTTCAGTCGTTTAAATTTATTTTGTTCTGTATAAAGTATAAACTGTATATTACATTCAATTATAAAAAAAAAGAAATTTATGAATTGGCAGCACCACAAATAAATGACAATCAATTTACATTTTCAAAAGTTTCTCAAAACTCAATACCTCTAGGTCTCTACATCTAGATTTGCATCACCCGCCAAGCACAAAAGCATCAATTTTAATATTTAATTTTCTACAAATATTTTGGTTAAGCGAATATTCTAGTAAAAAAGCCTCTTGTTAATTATCAAAAATTTCTGTAGTTCCAAACTGACCTCATAACAAAAATAAAAATTACAAATTTTCCCTCTTATCATTCCCATTTTATTGTTTCCTCTTTTTGAAACGTTGACCAGATTATTAGAGTATCACAATTTTCCAATTCTAAATGATTGAAAAGGCACAGCATCCAAATCCCAAACTTTCAAAACTCCAAACACAAAAATTTTAAAAGAAATTAATCAATACCTAAAAACAACAAATCTTGAAAATATCCCTCCAAAACTAAACAGACACCACTTCAAAAACCATTATCACTTCCATCCCTTACCTACAAATACTTCTTCCAACATCCCATTCATCATCTTCACTACTCATTTTAGTAATCATACTCACCTCCCCCCCAACCCACTGCCAAATTTTGTACTTTGTTGCTAAGATGGAAGTAGTTGTTTCACATTGTGAGAATGACAACAAAGAAAACATCCCACCTTTTTCTTCGCAAAAGAAGATGAAGCAAGAACAGACAATGCATCAATCTTCTGCAACGTGCCTTACGAAGAAAAGATTCAGGAGGCCGCTTAGAGATATTACACATTTGTTCAATAAACAGAATCAGAACAAGGAAAATTCAGCTGCATTAATTGGATTCCTTTCGAATTTGTCAAGTGGGGTAAATCTGAGAAAAAGGAAACCAACTGATGAAGCTGATTCCGTGCAAAAAACTTGCTCCAAGATCTTAAGGAAGGAGTTTAGATAAATGGTTTTTGTTATAGGGGTCAAACTGAAAACTTCAAATAATTGGGCGTTACTTTGTAATTTTTAGGAGTCATGTCCATGATTATATGTCTCTCATTACTATATTAATACAAAAATAAAATATACAAATTGACAATATTTCATTAGATTTTACACCGTTTTTCTTTAATTGACTAATTAATTATTGTACTCTATAATTATTTGTCAAATTGACTTCACAAGATAACTCTGATTTTTGTTTAATTCTTTTACTGGACTTCTTTTATATCGATTTCAAATTATTTATGGACTTGTAACAATATTCTTACAACTTTAGTATATAAAAATATCACAATTAACTTACAAGAATTTGCAAGTATATGTGTAACCTTTACTACCTATTCAAATAACAATTACAATCACTACTAAAAAAATCACCAAAAAGGATCAGCAAACATGTCATTTTTGTTGCCTTTTCTGCCTCTAAAACGACAAATCTCGTCTTATTTGTCAGGTCGTTTATACTTGATCGTTTCTTGATACTTTCGTCTTATTTTGTCCTATTCGTATCCTCCGAAATTGATGAACTAATTTAATAGTGATTTTTGTCTTATTTCATCTTTTTTGCTTTCCCTAACATGTCGTTCTTTATATCTTCATTTGTCTTCTAAAAAATGTAAAAGTTAAATTTATGATTGTCCTATTTTTTCTTTTGTTGTTTTAAGTTTTCTTCTAAAAAATCAATTTATACTTGTCCTATTCCTATCACGTCTTTTTTGCTTTCAAAAACATGTATTTCTTTGTTTTTCTTTTTCTTCTAAAATATGAAAAAAAAATCAGTTTATTGCCATCCTAATTCCTCATTTTTGCTTTCAAAAAGATGTATTTCTTTGTCTTTCTTTTTCCTCCAAAAATTGAAAAATCCAATTAATACTTGTCATACTTTGTCTTTTTCAATGGTTTTTCGTTGTTTTTGCTCATGAACACAAAATAATTACAACTAGAAACTGCCAAATGTAAGGAGTTTCTGGTTCACAACAAATGGAGCTAAAACACGAAGTTATGGGCAATAGATAAAACAAAACAATAGACGATAAACTTAATCAAACAAAATTCTAAGAGCATAGAGTTAAACAATATAACAAAAAGAAACAAAAATAATTAAATATATAATATAAAAATCAAGATTATGAGCTAACATTTTATATGGTTGGTAGAAAACCTAGATGTAAATAGAGTACAAAAATATAATTAATAATTTTTATATTATAATTAAACTATTGAATGAAATACAAAATACAAATATATATACTAACCTTTTTTGTAACAATACTTAAAAAGAGCATCAACATAGACAAATTAGCGTTATAATATAATCATAAATAAAATAAAAGAACAGAAATAATTTTTAAAGAAAGGATTGAAAAATGAAAAGAAATATAGTTTTAAAAAGAAGTGGAGTGTGTGTGTCTCTCTCTCTGCATATATTTTATATAGGAGGGAAATTTAAAAAAATTTCAAATTCATCCTTTTTGTCTGTTTAGATATGTGGAAATTTCAAATTTCAGTTTTCAACTTGTTGTCTCAATAATTATATTAAATTTGAATGCATTAATTTTATGTATGCACTAATTAACAATTCATATATTATTTCATAAAAAATTAGTTCTATCATAATTTTACATTTTATGTTTGACTAGTGGTTTGAGCACAGTCTCGCCTGTGCAATAATTTTATTTTTTTTCGTAATAATTTTTTAATAGTTGAAATTATAATTCATTGTTATAAAAGCAGAAAACAAAAAGATAATTGCATATGATCTAAAACTATTACTATTATTGTTAGATAATATTATATATATTAGTATATTTATGTATTAATTACACTAGTAACAATATATTAGTTATTATATTTATATGGGCATGATGCCCTAAGCCCATTAGGTTATTTAGCATGCTCTAGGCTTATTAGGTTATTTAGCCTCCATATTGTACTCTATAAATATTGTATCATTGTGAATAATATAATGGAGGAACAGTTTATTCCTACATGGTATCATGAGCCAGACCCGAGTTATTGGTTTTAGAGCATAGGTTAGAAACCAAATAATTTTTTTTTTTTTGAAAATTTGAATTATGGTTACTCCACCAACGGGAAAAGAGACGTCTGGGGGCTCCGGCGGCTCTGGTGGTGGGGCTCATGTGGGTGCTACTATTCACAGATCTGTTCCTGGTATTATCCCGGACCAATTGCAGCCTTTTATCTCATTAGTTAGTAATCCCAACACTTCTTCTGATCGATTAATGGGTAAGTCTACTTGTACTTCATGGATTTTTGATACGGGAGCTACCGTTCATGCCACAGGAACTTTGGGATGTTTGGTTGACCAATATGATGATGTTTCTTGTCCTATTACTTTGCCAGATGGTAGTGTTATTCATTCCACGCGTCGTGGTAATGTGATTCTCTCAGACGTATTAATTTTATGGGATGTTTTCTATGTGCCGACCTTGCACTGTAATTTGATATCAGTATCTCAGTTACTTGTTGCCTACTGTTGCGATATTGTTTTTACTCATACTCAGTGTTTTGTTCAAGACCGAAATACGAGGACGGTGATTGGAGCAGGTGAACGGAGGGATGGACTCTATTACTACTGTCATTCTGTGGTGGAGCCTTCGGTGTCCCTGTTAGCAGTTCAGACTCATAAATTGGAGCTTTGGCACAGTCGATTAGGCCATCCATCGGTGACAGTGTTGAAAGCTTTACCCTTTATTAGTAATAATGACTCTGTTTTGAATAAATCTTGTGACACTTGTCATCGTGCCAAACAGAGTCGTGCGGTTTTTCCCGATAATTTTAAAAAAGCAACTCGGTGTTTTGAGCTTATACATTGTGACCTTTGGGGTCCCTATAGTACTCCTTCCTCCTCGGGGGCGAAATATTTTTTAACTTTGGTGGACGACTACTCTCGCGCTGTTTGGGTTGTATTACTTACTGATAAAACTGAAGTCCGTAGTATTTTTATTAAATTTCTTGCTATGGTCCGTCGCCAGTTTGGTTTGGATGTTTGTCGGATTCGCAGTGATAATGGAACTGAATTTCTAAGTCTTAAATCTTATTTTGCGGATCAGGGTATATTATTTCAGACATCTTGTGTTGGTACTCCCCAACAAAATGGTCGAGTGGAGCGAAAGCATAGGCATATCTTGAATGTTGCCCGAGCATTGATGTTTCAGGGGCGTCTTTCTGTTGAATTCTGGGGTGAGTGTGTTCTTGGTGCATGTTATTTGATAAATCGCACCCCTTCTCGTATACTTAACTTTCGAACACCTTATGAACTACTTTATGGCGCACCTCCCTCATATGATCATTTGCGCATTTTTGGGTGTCTCTGCTATGCTTTTGATTTGCATTCTCGAAAGGATAAGTTTGCTAGTCGTAGTCGACGATGTATTTTTGTTGGCTATCCCTTTGATAAGAAAGGATGGAAATTATTTGACTTGGAGACACATGATTACTTTGTTTCTCGAGACGTGACTTTTTATGAAGCAGAGTTTCCGGGTGTTGGTGTGTCTGTTGAGAGTGGCTCAGTTTCCGCTACTACCGAACCACGCCTGTTTTTTGGCTTGGACGATGATGACGCTTCGGATCTGGTGGTTTTACCCCAGCCTGGGGTAATTGAAGCCGTACATGGGGAATCTGTCGAGGAGGGGTCCCCTGTTCGCTCAATGGCGGAGGTTGATGTTGGTGACACACCTGTTGCGGCAGTTGCGGTTGATGTTGGCGACACACCTGTTGCGGCAGTTGAGGTTGATGTTGGTGACACACCTGTTACGGCAGTTGCGGTTGATGTTGGCGACACACCTGATGTTGGTGACACACCTGTTGCGGAAGTCGAGGTTGGTCTACGCAGGGGGCAGCGTAACAGGGCTCGTCCATCTCATCTCCGTGATTATGTGCTTCGTCTGCTTCCACACACGAGTCCACCCCCTACTCTCAGTTCACCCGGCTCCTCTCCCGTCTCAGATGTTACTTATCCTTTAACGAATTTTGTGAGTTATGATTTGTTTTCTGCTGCACACCGTGGTTTTCTGGCCTCTGTTACCGCAGGTAATGAACCTCGATCGTATCACCAGGCATTACGTGATCCTGGTTGGTGTGAGGCTATGTCTGCAGAGATTCAGGCCTTGGAGAATAATGGGACATGGAGTTTAGTTGATCTTCCTGCAGGAAAGAAGGCGTTAGGCAGCAGATGGGTCTATAAGATCAAGTACAAATCAGACGGTAGCATAGAGCGTCTGAAGGCTAGACTTGTCGTTCTTGGCAACCATCAGACAGAAGGAATTGACTATTCAGATACTTTCGCCCCGGTGGCTAAGATGTCCACTGTTCGTACATTCTTAGCAGTGGCGGCTGTTCGTGGCTGGGAGTTACACCAGATGGATGTACACAATGCATTTCTTCATGGTGATTTACCGGAAGAAGTCTATATGAAGCCTCCTCCTGGGTTTGAACATGGTAAGGAAGGAAAGGTTTGCCGATTACGGAAGTCATTATATGGTTTGAAGCAGGCCCCTCGTTGCTGGTTTGCTAAGCTTGCCTCATCATTGCGAGCTTACGGTTTCACGAGCTCTTGCTCAGATTACTCTCTTTTCTCCTTTGTGAGGAGTGGTGTTCGGCTGCATGTGCTGGTCTACGTAGATGATTTGATTATTTCTAGTAACAATTCCGCTGCTTTATGCGCTTTTAAACATTATTTGAGTTCTTGTTTCCACATGAAGGATCTTGGAGTACTCAAGTACTTTTTGGGTATTGAGGTGGCTCGCTGCTCTAAAGGGATTTACTTGTGTCAGCGCAAATATGCCTTAGATATTATTGCTGAATGTGGTTTGTTGGGAGGTAAGCCGGCGGGTTTTCCCATGGAAACTAATCATAAATTGGGTGAGTCCACGACGCCTCTTCTTCCGGATGGTGAGCCGTATAGACGGCTGGTGGGGCGTCTACTTTATTTAGCTTATACGAGACCTGATCTTGCTTATAGTGTCCACATACTGTCTCAGTTTTTGCAATGTCCACGGCAGGCTCACTGGGATGCTGCTTTACGAGTGGTAAGATATTTGAAGAATTCCCCAGGTCAGGGAATTTTGCTGCGTTCTGATTCTGACTTGACATTATCTGGCTGGTGTGATTCCGATTGGGCGAGTTGTCCTTTGACTCGTCGATCTCTTACAGGGTGGTTGGTGTTTCTTGGTGGTTCCCCAATCTCCTGGAAAACTAAAAAGCATAAAACAGTTTCTCTTTCTTCTGCAGAGGCTGAATATAGATCCTTGACGGCAGTTACTTGTGAGATCATATGGGCGAAAGGGTTGCTACAAGTACTTGGTGTTTCTTCTGATGATCCTATACATGTGCATTGTGATAGCCAATCAGCTTTGCATTTGGCACATAATCCGGTTTTTCATGAGAGGACTAAGCATATTGAGGTTGATTGCCATTTTGTTCGCGATACTATTCCTGACAAGATTATTACTGCTTCTCACGTCTCAACTACCTTTCAGTTGGCTGATTTCTTTACCAAGGCTCTTGGGAAACAACGTTTTGAATTTCTTTTGCGCAAGTTGGGCATTTGTGATCTGCATGCTCCAACTTGAGGGGGGATGTTAGATAATATTGTATATATTAGTATATTTATGTATTAATTACACTAGTAACAATATATTAGTTATTATATTTATATGGGCATGATGCCCTAAGCCCATTAGGTTATTTAGCATGCTCTAGGCTTATTAGGTTATTTAGCCTCCATATTGTACTCTATAAATATTGTATCATTGTGAATAATATAATGGAGGAACAGTTTATTCCTACAATTATTTTTAAAATATTGAACAATTAATACAAAATAAATACTAACTTATAAAAATATCATTAAATATATTTGCATAAATAAATAAAACATATATATAATTAAGATATGTTGGACAATATAAAAAGTTATTTATAAAAACATGACTAAACATATATGTTTATATAAAATGGATGAAATGGTAGTTATTTTCAAATTTAAAAATGGATACATGTCAAAATTTGATTGTGCCACATGGATAGCCTAGTTGATCTCCTAGGCTTCACCAAATAAGCTCTTCCCACATTATAGTATAGATACTTAATCGATGATCAAATGTACTCATTTTCTATAAATGCATATCACACATAGAAATGAATTTCTATTGAATTGTATATTGTTTTGATTATTTTTATGGTATAAGTCAGCCAAAAATTCATGTAATAGTTTAATATAATCGTTCAAATGTTTAACATACGCAAAGTATTAAGTGAAAACTTCTGTAACAACAAATTTTCTTAAGTCCTGATTTAATTTAAGACAAGAAAAGATGCAGCTTCAAAGAAATATATATTGAATATAATTTGGGTACAATCTCTATTATTCCTCTGATTGTTGAATGCTTGAAGATTTGAATATGTGAATACGTCAATGGCTTCCGGAGTTTGTTCTAGAAGATTCGAATATTCAAAGACTTGAATGTTGATGAATTTGAGTGTTGATGAGTACTCAGGAAGTGTTCTCTAATTTGTAGAGCTTTTCTCTTTTTCTGCCTTATATCTCTTCTTGCAAAACTGAATTCTCCCCCCTAAATCAATGAGGAACACCTTTATTTATAGGCATGTTGATCAATGGGCTTGGGCATAATCTTGAGCATGTGCTTCTTCAATAATTATCCTTTTAATTTAATTAAGGAATAATTATTATTTAATCGATGTATTATATCTTTTTATTTGTTTAAAAGACATAATTATCTATTTCACCAATTATTTTCACGTATTTATTCAGAGGAAGCAATTATTTGTTAGGAAGCTCTTAATTAAGACAAAATAAACCTGATTGATTTTTCAAAGAGACACATCTTATTTTGAGTTATTTGGTAGAATTCAATACTATTTAAATTATTAAATTTTGTTTAAAAACATTTTGTTCAATCATTACAAATATAGTTTTTATTTTTAGAGGGGATAACCAATTAAGATGGTTCTGAACAAGATACAACTTTGTTTAACTTCCGTATTATTTCCTCGAGTTTTTATATGTAGTAAAAAGAGAAAATGATGTGAAAGTGAGAGAAAATGAAATAACTTTTTGAAATATCTCATATTGTAATAGGTGTATGGATATTCGAAAGACAATTGTGAATATTTGATGATGTGGAGAACGCAAAAAAGTGAGATGATATGAAACATTTGGAAGATCAATTATTTCCTATCGAAAATGTTAAAGTGATGAATTGTTTTTATGATAATAAGTAGTGCATTCATATCATAATTAATGAGTTTGAGCATTAAAAGCTCTATTAATACAATAAGATTGTAGAGAATTAAAAGAGTTAAAAGAAATATCATAAAAGTTAGCAAAACATTTCATATTAATGGGGAACCACAAAACGTCACAATTGCATTTCAGCACCAAATTCTTCATGACTTGCCATTCTTTATTGAAGTTGATCTTCATGAAGAACCTAGACCAAAGCTGTGATGCAAAACTGTCGGTAATGATGAAAATATTATGGTGATTGTAATTAATGTTCCAAGGAATGAAAATGGTGATGATAACTTCTCCGAAAGAAGTCATGTCAATGTTAGAGTTGCCCTTTATGTATGTGTAAGAAGATAGGATCTGAAAATGTTGTCTCGTTCCTCTGATGTTCATAGTAACAAACCAAACTCTTACATCTCTTTTGTTGCAAGTTCGTTGATAGTCAATTAGTCATTGGTGATAATAAGGTAAAATATTCGATAAATAAGGTTGATCTCGTTCTTCTGTAAATGGTGACGAGAGTTTTTGAATTCGTAGAGAATTTAAACCCCAGAGGAGCTTTGAAGAGCACAGGTTGATTCTTGGTAAGCCAGATAATCCAAAAAGTACAACAAAAACAAAAAAACTCATTTCTAATTTTAGCATTTTCAAAACTGTTGTAATTAATAATTAGGTGAGAGATTGTTCTCTAAATGCCCTCTTTAAAGAAAAAAGAAAGTGATGAATTGTAGTGTGCATAAACAATGCTAATTTGAAGCGTGCATTGAGATGATAGATCATCAATTATCCTCAATAGTTATCGTACAAGTTAAAAATAGTAATAATCTAAGATGAGATTAAAGTATGGGCATGTCGTGTTGTGCTAGTCCAAAGTGGTGGTAATAAAGCATCCAGTCATAAATTACATGTCATGCCAAAAGGATTAGCGTCATCAAAAGTTATTATTGTCCCTAACTTTATTGAATAATACAATTATTTGACTCATTATGCATCAATGCTATGCTTAGTGCTCATATATACATTGCCGACAAATTATTAATTCCGAATCCAAGTTTACGTTTAATAAAAAATTACTGAATCATCAGATAATATTATTTGTCATATTCTCCTTGCATTTAAGGAAGATCACAGTAACATTTAGATTAGGTTAAAGAATGTGAGAACAATGAAATAATTTATTTTACATATTGTAAAGGTATATATGGAAAATAATTATTTAGAATGATTTTATTATTTTATTTTTGTATAATAACAATGAAATAATTTATTTTACATATTGTAATAAATATAAAATGGTATAAAGAAATATTTAATATATTAATAAATCATATTATAACTAATTATATAAAGACAATATTAATATATTTATAAGAATTATATAATTAACAAGAATCAATATTAATTACAAAATTTTATTGCAAGAAGCAGGGGTCCTTAGGGTAGTGTCAGGTCTTTCGCATATGACCTAATTTTAGAGGGCCCCGATTTCCTAAAAACTTACAATAAATATGTTTTTTGTTTTTAGATTTAAATAAACATGCCTTAAGTGTATTACTGGTTTATATTTAAATCATTTTTCGTTTAAACGTATTTTGTGATTTCAAATTAACAGTTAGAATTTCGATTTGGACTTTGGAAAAATAATTGCTAGAATGGTCCCGTAATTGTATGCAAGTTGCATTTTGTTCCCACTTAATGGTCGGTCTGCAGGTTTCACAATTGGTACATTTGGTGCAGTATAGTCCCCAATCGTTAAAAATAGATCTAAAATTATAACTCTGGGCCAAAATTGAACTTTTAGCATTAAGTCAAGGTTAAAACGCAAATTGAATACACTGTAGTCTTGTATAATATTTGTGGTGCACTTTAGTCTCTGTAATTAATTTTTTTCAATTTATAAAATCCACGGACGTTCCAGCGGACATTATGCCCTTGTTACACAACAACCCCTTAGAGGAAGGGCCAAACAGGGGGGACAACGGGTAGGAGAAATGGAGGTTTAGGCTCTAGAAGGATTTGGTGTTGCTCATATTTTACAATTTTCGATTTTTTTGTATTATTTTTCAATTTTTTTGTATTATTATTCGATTTCTTTTCGATTTTCTTGTGTTTTTTTTTCAATTTCTTTTCGATCTTTTTTATCCCTTTTTTTAATTTCTTTTCTTAGTAAAAAAGGTTCGATTCTTCAGTTTCGCACTTTTTTGACAAAAATGGTCGGTTTTAATAATTGTTTTGGCAAAACTGTTCGATTTTGGTAGTTGTTTTGCAACAAGTTTTGATTTTGGTAGTTTTTCAACAAAAGTCAAAAATCGAATGACATGTGCTCTTTACTCCTTGGCGATCCCTTATATTTTGCAACTTGTACCATTTTTTTAGAGAGCAAAGTTTATAGAGAAGAATGGATGATATTGAAAGATAAGCCTGAAGAAATACTCGAGGGTAGATCGCTATGATTGGGAGAAAGATAAATGTTCTTCAAAATTAGTAGTCAATAATTTTAGGCTAAACATTTTCCTATGAGAATAAGTTGTCATAAGTTTGTGTCGATGACAGTATTAAACTGAATATTTGTGTTTTTTGTTTGAATGGATCTAAAATTATTATTATTGCTTTCATTTTTATGACTACTTTATGAAGTTACAGTTTGTTTGAAGTCATGAGCTTTTAGATTATCGATTCTTTTATGTGATATTGATATATATTGTATTGTATGCAGACTGCAGTATGTTGAATCAATATCAAAAGGAATTACTGAAGTTCATAATACTTGTTTTCATTATGAAGAAAATAAGATTAAGGTGAATCGCAAGACGACCAGATACCTCTAATGCCTCTCTTACTGGATGTACGTACTTAAATGACAATATCTTACATGGACATCCTATTCATTGCCGTGAAATGCTTAGAATGCATCTGAGACCATTCTTGCGCATGTGCAATTATTTTCGAGAAAAGAATTTATTGCAAGATAGTCGTTATTTATCAGTTGAAGAAAAGAGTGCGATGTTTCTATTTACTTTGAGCCAAAAGCATAACAATCGTGCCTTGAAACGGCGATTCAATCATTCAACCCAAACTATAGTAATAGCTTGTGTGGCTATTCACAATTTTATTCGTAGAGTGGACAATGCAGATTATTTTTTTGAACAATTTGGTGATGATGAATCAATATGTGAGAATTTACATGGAGACAATAATGGAGACTCTTCTGGCGGTCAACATTAGTTTACTACAAGACGTGTCGATCAAATAAATATGATTAATCTATGTGAGCAAATCGCTAATCAGCTCGGACCTGGAAGTTAATTACATACGAATTGTCCAATTTTTATTATGTGTGCTTGTTGGATTTTATTGAATTTTTATATGTACAAGACCAATGTATTTATTAAGTGTTGCTCACGGAGTTGCTTTGTTTATTTATCTACAATACCAATTTTATATCGGCCATAACTATTTTTTATTTTATTTTATTTATTTATTTAACTACATTAATATATATTTATAAGTTCATTAATAATATGTATTATTTATATGTCTATGCGATTCATGTATGTAAATGAAGTAAGGGCAAAGTAGTTAATAAGACTTAACTTAAATCTTTTTTTTAACTGTTATCAAAGTATCAAACATCTAAGTATTTTCAGTATTCAGATTCAGTCATAATTCAGATTCATGCATTCAGTATTCAGTCACTTGTTATCAGACTTTAGATTCAGACATTCAGTTTTAACAAACAAGCTCTTATACTTATCCGGAACTGAATTTCCACGATATCATTAAATTCATACCAAATTGCAATTAATCACACGAGTAAATTGTATATTTAATAGAATATAAAAGTAGAAACTTTATTGATGATCGTTTTTGTCTAGAGTACAATAAGAAAATTTATATTTATAGCTAAACATAATCCTAAGTCCCTAACCTTCTATTATATGGACTTATAGACTAATCACCTACTATAGCCCTAATAATATTTGATTAATTTGATTAGTCCAACTAATTTATAAAATAATAAGGCTTTAAAAAAGGTTACGAAATAATCATCTATTAATCACATATTTTTTTGTTATAACAAATCTAATTTGACCGTGATAGGCCAGTTGCGCCGCCGAGGCATGATAAAAATCTAATACTATAAACATATTAGTGGATCCCCCATCATATACCAAAAAAAGCAAATTGTAATAATTATATATATATACTTGTACGAAAAGGCTTCTATATGGAAAAGGCTCGCCGTTTTATGACCCAAAATAAAGTTTCTTTAGAGGTCAAAATCAGAGACTTGCCATTTTCTCGTTCGCAAATGCATTTATTATTTATTCGACATCATATAATCCAACTAATTATAAAGCGTCCAAATAATGCTTCGACTTGTTTAAGGATACTTTATATTTGATTTACATAGTTAATTTGTCTATATTCACGTAAGTTATACCATAGAGTCAATTCTAAAAGATAAAATCATCCTCTGTTGATTTTTCGGATGGTAATTTTGGAGCTATGGGGAAAAGGGGTAGTTAATTTCTTAAAAATACTTTATCATATGTATTGTAAGTTTTTTTGGTAGATATATTATTTGGACTTTTTCTTGTTGTGGTTGTTTGTGGGTAGAAGAAGCGTTTGGCTTTTTTTTTTTTTGTTGGCCATGTTAGCTTTTGTGTGTTTGGCTTTTTTGGGTGGCTTTTTTTTGTTTGGACTCTGAACATAATGTTTGAGTTTTCCTTTTCTTGTGAATTAACTGGAGGTCAAAATTCAGTTTATAAGAAAGGACGATTTTGTTGGGTCGCTTTGAAGTGCTCCTTGAGATCATTAGGGCTCGGGAAGTTGTCGCTCTCCCACCCTTCCGTTTGAATTTTACGTCCATTGTGGTATCTCCTGTCATTTGATCTTTTCTTTAGGCTGGCGATATTGCCAGAGCAATTTTGATTCTGACAGAGCGAAGTTTGATTTTCAAAATTAACTCTAATTGCAAAAAAATATTAATGATAAAATATAATAGTTGACTTGAAATGTTAAAATAGGTACATGCTCAAACTTAACTCTGGCAGAATCAAAATTGCTCTGAGAATATCGCCAGCCTTTTTTTTACATACCCGTACTGGAAAGTACACGAACCATATAGTCAATTCCCAGTGATATTTTGATAGGGGTTTCTTGTAGTCTAGTATTGGTATTTTGTTGGATTCATTTGTGAGGATTATTGCTTACAATATATTCTATCTAATTTGTGAGTCTAATCCCACCTCTTATGAGTTGTAGAAATAATGTAAATTGTATATCATATTAAACGAAGATAATAATGCAAGTAATTTGACAGAGATGATAATGTTGTTTATAATGAGTCTCCAACTGTAAATTAAAAATGTAAGAAATAACTAATTATATATAGAAAGTAAAGTAATAACTAATTGTAACGCCCCTAACCTCGAAATTGAGTTGGAGCGTTATTTGATTTGATGGACTGGCCTCACAAATCACCACTGGTCTTTCCAGCACGTTTTGTCCTCACTCACGTGCTCACCGGAACACTTCCCAGTGGGTCACCCATCCCAGAATTACCCAGGTCAAGCACGCTTAACTTTAGAGTTCCTACGAGTTAGGCTACCGAAAAGAAGATGCATCTTGATAATATGAGTAATACCAATCAAAATCATATCAAACATATCATATCGCTCACTTTGGGGCGGGTATTACAATCTCCCCCACTTAAGTATTCAACGTCCTCGTTGAGAATCACATCCACATCCAGGGTCGTACCATCTGTTTGAGTCTCTAGAGGTGGCTACTACGACCTCTAGAGGTGGCTACTACGGCCTCAAAAGGTGTCTCCCGTCCTCGACGTAGCACTTTGCGCCGCATAGCACTTAATTTTCACATTTTGGACGGCCCCGCTCTGATACCATTTGTAGTGCCCCGGACCACCGGGTCGGAACGTTATTTCATTTGATGGACTGGCCTTACAAACCACCACGGGTCTTTCCAGCACGTTTTGTCATCACTCACGTGCTCACCGGGACACTTCCCAGTGTGTCATCCATCCCAGAATTACCCCAAGTCAAGCACGCTTAATTTTAGAGTTCTTATGAGTTGGGCTATCGAAAAAAAAAATGCATCTTGATGATATAAGTACTACCAATCAAAATCATATCAAACATATCATCACATCGCCCACTTTGGGCCGGATATTACATTAATACTCCATCCGTCCTTAAGGCATTGATATATTTTGACTTTTGGTAGTCAACTAAATACAATTTAAAACATAAATATCTCTTATTCTACATCGGAATTTTTTTTAAAGAGTTGACACTTCAAAAATATATATTGAGACTAATCTAACAAGAACCCACATGACTATACTATTCCTTATCGTTTAATGAGAATTATTGATTAAATTTTTAAAGTTTAACCACCAAAAATCAAAATAATATATCAATCTTTTATGGACGGATAGAGTAATAATTTCGTGTTCATCAATGATTTTTTCTTTCAGGTTTGGTTCACGAATTTGAGTTTGCTTCAACAAGTTGATCAATGGGAGTTTTGCTTCAAGGAGATGATCTTCAATGTTGCAACTTCTGCTGGCTTCTTATTCAATTCGGATTCTTTTTTTTATAAGTGATTCATAACATAATTAAACATTGTTGTGGCTAGAAAAGCCATTACAAACCAACATAATAATATTGTTTGTTTCATTGAAATCACTAACAACAATATCCTTAAGATTATGAAGGTATCCTGTATTTGTTGGTTTTCAAAAGATGTTATAACATTTTCTTACGCTATTGTTGAGCAAAAACTTTAATTCATTATCCTAATATGAAATACCTAAACCAAACCTGAAAAATAAAATTGTTAGTAATAATAAAAATACAGATATTTTTTTAATCTTAAAAAATGTTAAAAACTCTTTTAATTCCGTTGCATCTTTTTGTAAAAACACGGTAGGTAACTGTTTGATAGACAGATTTAATTAATATCGATATGATATATTGGATTCTTTAGTTTTACAAAAAATAATATTCCCTCCTTCCCTAAAAGATTGTCCCACTTTGACTTTTGGTGGTCAACAAAATACGATTTAAAACATAAATATCTATTATAGTACATGTAAAAAAATTATAAAAGGTTAATATTTCAAAAATATATATTGAGACGAATCTAATAAGGTCCCACAAGACTATATTATTTCTTATCGTTTAATGGGAATTCATGATCAAATTTTGTAATGTGTGTTTGACTACCAAAAATCAAAATGTGACAATCTTTTAGGGACGGAGGGAGTAATAATACTGGTAGCTCTAAGTCCTCCAATTAGATCAAATGAATGGTCAAACCAGTCATGCATACAGTCATCTAAATTAAAGGGGGTTGACTTTATACTTTTGTCACTAAGCAAGCTATTTTATTTAAATTTTGATAGTGCAAGATCTATATCCTCAAGGTAGAGTGGTAGACCAAACACTATGACATACACATTCAACAAATTCATTAAAATCTTCCAATTAAACCCTAGATAAGACAATATTAATTCGATCCACGGCATAATTTGTCCTTTTAATTAAAGAAACACATATACTATTATGGAATATGATAATCTATGTATACCACTTTCATTCCACTAAACAATGCAATTTCTATAATCTCATTTATATGGTTATGGAGTGCCTATATATAGTGATAAGTTCACGATCTATTCAATCACTACTAATATATATAAACTTGGTGTTAATTTCACTAATACTCTAATATATCATTGATAATTCTATTATGGGTAACTCAATGGCAGGGAAATTAGTGATGTTCTTCCTCATTTTGTGTTTTGTTTTCATCACTTCAGAAGCACGAGTTTTGCGTAATAATAATAGTGTGACATTGTTAGTGAAGGACATTGTTCGAAAAGAGAAATTGTGGGAGAAAATAGGAGTATCAGTGACGGATCTTGCGTATTTTAAAAGAAGAGCACTCAATGCCAATTTCGATAGGGTTGCACCGGGTGGACCCGACCCTCATCACCACTAGCTACATGCAATAATTCATGGTAATGTGGATGAAGATGATGAACAATTGTATGAATTAAGTTGGAGCTTCAATCATAGAGTGAAGATTATTTTCATTTCCCCTCAAGCATCTTTATCATGCATGCTCTAATATCCATGCAGCATTCATGAGAATTTTGGTCCAATTCTCATTGTGCACGTGAGTTTTATATTATTATATTGTTACTATTTACTAATAAAGAATTGGTTATCTTTAAACCTTATCTTTCACATTATTCAGTTTTATTTTATCGTACCACCTAATGTATTGCTCATGAATTTAATAATATCATTTCTCTATTTGTGTTTCAAATTTTGTCGTCATTGTTTACTTTTATTTGTGTTTCAGTTTTTGTCATTATTTAAAAAAAACGATAGTTAAATAGTTTAAAGCACCCTAAAAAAGTAAGTCTTATTTATGCCACCCTTAGTCCCTTACTATATTTGAGCATTTGGGAAATTAACCCATCCTAATAAGAGTCCAGTATGGGTTGTTTGAATTGGACTGTAGTTTGAACAGCCCGTTAAGCAAGTAATGTGCTATCCGTTTTGAGTGCAATAAATTGGATGCTGGCCATGTGAGTCTCTAATCATACAATATTCGAGTCAATTGTGGATCTCGCCTCTTCATGTAATGAGGTTTAATTTTCATTGAAAGCGAACGTTATGTTTCGAAGTGGTTAACAGACAAGCTCTCATCTCGTGAATAGGTGAGGCACATCCGACAAATAACTTTGACATCATATCCAAGACAAGAAACTGTCATGGTCCTTAGGTCGAGGGTCTCTAACCTTTTTAATATTCGATCAATTGTATGCACAAAATATACAAATTGGATCATCCCTTATATTTTAACCATTTGGTAACTTCATCTACCAACTTTTCACAAAATGATCGTGCAATATTATATACGAATTCTATGATCCTTATTTAATAACATCACAATCATCCTTTCTTGGCACGTACAAATGTGACTTTTCATTTAATTTGAACAATCAATTACACCTTCCTTTTCACTTTATTCCCCACAAGAATATGAAAATCAACAATTAATTCCTATCAGGCCTACTATTTTTGTCCAAACAATTGAACTACATTCAACAAGAAATTAAAATGCCCCTTTTGAATAATTATGTTCAACTAAAAAGAGCAGCATATAGTAGCTCATTCCAGGTATCAGGCAACCCAGGAAGACACCAATGACTACAATCCATCGTGTTATGATCACTATAGGAAACAGGATGAGCATCTTTCCGATACTGTGAAAGCGTCGCAACATCCAACAAGTACACCGGTTTCTTGATTCGACTCAGGACTTTGTTCACAACAACGGATGCTGTTAGCGTGCCTGCTGGGTACTTGGCCCCGAAGAATGGTTGTGTCTCACTCGCACAACTCTTTGATGGTGCTCCCCAATCTTTTCCTCTGTACTCCACCAAAATTGGCACATAAAAATTAGTAGAAGAACATGTTATATAGCACCTTCATCTCGATTTTGATGAAACATTTAATCGATAAATTAAGAAAAGTCGATCATTCGATTTTGATGAACATGTTATATACATCACTTACACATAGTGGGTGGGGGAGATGCCCTGAAAGAAGACTTTGGTTTTAGTAGGATCGACATTTCGATTCACCCAGTTTGCCCATGTAGTCATCCCTTTGTAGTAAGCAACCAATCGGTTCATGTCTTTCTGCACTTTATTTCCGTCTTGTATGTAAGTCCATCTGCAAAAATCACTCTCCTCGTTTAGAACAGAGATATTAAGACATCGCGATTTGATTATTCATAACTAATACGGAAATAATAATCTTACGGTTGGGAGCTTCCGGTGTGAGTCCACCAATGCCACGAGTTGAAGATCAACATATCCATTCCTCTCCATGCGTCTCCACTTCTTATCGAGTTTAGTTTCAGAACGATTCCTCCCGACTCTTTCACCATGTCCACCAGATATGGCGTTCGATACAGTATCAAATGAACCCCATAATCCTGCATTATTTATTATCAATTACTGAGTATTTCATTTTTTACTCATAATTATTTCATCCAAGTATCAACTAATAGCAATTCAATTGAATGCATATGGACAAAATTACAAAAATAGGGTATTAATTCATTAATATATTTATGAGGCAGAGAGCAAATTAAAACAAAATTAATTGTAAATGAAGTTTATTTTAACTAAAGTGTCCCCATGCACCAATAAAAAAGTGTTAAATGTATGTAATGGATTAAATTAATTATCTTGTACACTACCTAACATTTCCAAATTGGAAGTGGCAAGATCATTAAAAGAGAAGTTCCTAGAGAGGTTTTTGGTTAATCATTTAGTTTCATTTCTTGTGGAAGTAACTAAGTAAGATACCTAAAATAAAGTTTCCTTATCTTCAAAACAAGTAATTCATCATCAACTAGCCAAAAGTTAGGAATTTTCTTGATGCTAAATTGCTAATGATGATTTCCACTTCCATAATCGGTAACGCCGTGATTCTTTGCTTAATTTTGCAATCAAGAATTTCTAAGGGTCATTGTCATCATGGTTATGCTATATTTTTCGGTAATTTTTTTTATTTTAACGGTTTTTTAGAATGTGCTCTTTAGAGAACAGATTAAAATGTTAATAAAAGAAAGTTTTTGATTAAAAATTTGAATTTGAAACTTGATATACTAAAATTTTGTAAATCCATTTCATTATATGCTTACATATGTGTTACATTTTATTTTCATTTTAGTCTCTTAACATGTACCTAAAGACACATTCTAAGAAAACCATTGCTTTATTACCCACATACAGAGGTATTTCAGTTCCAATGATCAACATATACAATTTTCTTTTGAAGTGGAAAATTTTAATATTCTTATAACTGAAAATTTGACTAATAATAACTTAAAATATTAATTTTATTTATAACTTGATTTTAATCCAATATATTTTCTAAACTTAAGGAATCCATGTATATATAAGTGCTTGATTATTTTATGGGTTTAAGGGATGAGATGACCAACATAATAGAGTTAGTTAGATGTAATAATATTCATATAACCAACCTCATTTTTTTATTATACGACTTTATTGGTTAAGTGATTTGATTATTTTATATAATGGCTGGCAGTATGAATATTTTGATAAATAGTTAAAAGGTACGTTCATGGATGAACATACAATAGTATTAAAAATATATAGGACAACTATTTATTAGAAAGACAAATAAATTATGTCTGTCTTACAGTCATAGAATGAACGAAGTAGTCCCATATGCATGCAAATAAATTAATTGGTTGATGATTATAAATAGAATTCAAAAAAATTCAATAAACTTCAAATTTAAAAAAGTCGGCTGGTTAAAAATGCAATTTTTTTTCTTTTAATGAATATATAAATTTGTATAAAAGGTTGGGCCATATATTATTAAGTTATTCAGCCATCAACATATAAAGATGTAATTTTTGAAATTTTGTTAAATTTATTATCACTATTTTAATTTTTGGAGGATAATAAATATAACATGAAAGTCACGTTTAATTAGGCTCCTTAGCTTGTCCAGACATTTATGAGAACTAATAACCCAACATAAAGTTTGAATTAACTACATGAATTGGTAGATGGATGGTGGTGACCACCACTTTGAATCTTCAAAGAGTTTAGATGCTTTGCAAGTTGCAACTTTTTCAAACTATTCTTGTGGCCTAATGATAACCTTTATTAATTACATTTCAAAATCAAAATTATTAGAATTTTCGTAATCCCACAATGATTCTCTAATCATAAGACATACGAGAGATGTTAAAATGATGTGACACGTTACTCGACCTGTTTCCAGCACAACGAGTAATTACATAATAAGTATAGAACTAACCAGGAAAGTGAGGTCAGCTATACCATTCCTCCTTACTAAAGAGGTCCTTGGATTAGGCACTGAAGAGTGAAGCATGCAACTCAGTGATTGCCACATATTCAAACTCAATGAGTCTCCTACAAACATAATCTTCTTCCCCCTCCATTTTTCCAAGAATGCCCTTCCATTAAACCTACATGCCAATTTCGATAATTTATCAATTTATACTTTACAATAATATGGCCGACGATTTAATAGTATGGTATCAGTTGATAATAATGACCCAAACAAGTTTTTAGCTAGAAGGTTTTGGATTTCAGCATAGAACGTATACGTTATTTATAAAAGTGTGAAACCGTCACATTATTACCACGCTACCTTCTCCGTACCCATGGACGAAAGCGAGATGAAACTTAAAGGGGGGCAAAATCTAAAAAATTTAAACAATTTGGAATTTTAAGTAAAAATCAATGTTTTTGTCAACTCTACTATAACACATGTTCATAACTCATGTAAAACTTATATGATATTTTTAAATTCTGAAGAATTAAGAGAGGCCGTATGCTCCCTACCCTACTGGTTCCGTCCCTGTCCGTAACACGATATATTTTTATATATTTGTGTGTACCTTGGGAGGTTGCATGAGGATGGTTGCCAACGGTACTTGGTGTATGATGTATCAGGTCTTTTGAACTTCAAGCAATTGAATTCATCATCTATGAAGGGGCAGCTTGCAAAGTTGTAGAGAGGATATGAAGCATCATACACCCATTTTCCACTAAAGAAGTTGCATGTCCCACCAAGTTTCCTAGTTATGTATGAGGAGGAATTGGTCATTTCCTTCTCATTTTCAACAATTGTAGAACCTTTTGTGTGGTAAGCAAAAAGAAAAAGAGCAATGAAGAACAATTGTTTCACTAAAATTGTCATCTTTTACTACTTGGTTGAAATGAGGATTAGATAGTTGAAAATATGGGGTTGTTTAATGTATGTGGATCAACATTTTGAATGTTTGTTTTTGTGTGTTTGAATATATATATATAGGAAGGGGTGGGGGTGGGGTGGGGGGGGTAGGTGGTAGCTGGCCTGCAAGAAGAGGGAAAGAGGGGTATGCACATGGTTAAGGACAGCAAGCAATGTCCTAGTTGTATAAACTAATTTTGGGGATTAAGACATTGTTGTATCATGTGGGGTTGAGTTGATTCTTCTCTTTTCTTTAAAGAAAATTAGGAGCCAGTCTTTGTTTGTATAAGGTGGGAGGGGAAACAGGACTTTAACTCAAATTGATATCTTGTTCTTCTTTTTTTTGATAAAGGATGATGTTATTTGGAATTCCTAACGAGTTGCATTCTTAAGGGCCTTTCACATTTCACATTTCATATTTCACATATCATATATCGACATTTTATGAGCTGATTAAATCACGATAACCTAACGTTCAAATTTAAAATGATAATGGTAAGGTGGAAAGAGTTTTCGCTATCTCCACTAACCAATCCTAATTTTAAAAATAAACCCAACCGTATCGATTGAGATATCGACCCATTATCCGACCTTACACTCATTTAAATAACTTAACGAGTACGGGTAATTTGTGTGGGTTTTATATCGATAGATGGTTTTTTTTGTTCTATAGTGAAAACAAATATCATGTCACAATATATCATTTGAGAACATATACTAAAAGAAATGCAAAAGTAATGATGTCAAACTGAACTTGCACCAAACAATCACGAAAAATTAATAATTAATCAAATGCACGAGACAAATTCATTCTTAACATATGCCAAAAAAGTTTTCTTTTAAAACTATACTTGATGATAATTTATTATTTCCTTATTGATATGATTCTTAATTCTTGTAATATAATTTAATTCTAATATTGAATATATATACGTATATATATAGGTAGGGTAAGGGTAGGGTTTGCCTTATACCCACAGTCCGACCCATAGCCATACATAAGACTATTCGCGGGCCCGGTTATCCGGGACTCGGCTCGGAACCTGGACCGGTAAGACGGCTCGAAACCCAACCTGTTCCAATTGTGAGTCGAATATCAGATTCGCGTCGAAACCGAACCGGGTATACCTAGAAACCGAACCGCTAACTCGGTTTGTTTAATGTTTGTATTTTACTTACTATAACCAAGTATGCAATTTCAAATCGAGTCACCGAGTAGAGCAGATTCGGATCAATTTCGAGTCGTTTAGGTCCGATCCCGGATCGACTCCCTACCAATTTCTTCAATCTCGAGCCAATTCCAGTTCTGTTCTCAGACTCTATTCCGAACCAAGTTACGGGTCGACTCGGTTCCAAACCTAGCCAGTCCGGGTGTAGCAAAACTTGGCCCGACTCGGCTCGATAAAACCCATAATCCAACTCTTACCCAAAAATTCTAACCTGTTATGATAGGGTTGGGTTGGGAAATCGTCGGATTGGGTAAAAGATTGTCATCCCTACTAGCTCAGAGCCTCAGACCTCAAAAGACATCAAAAGTTACATATGTATTGACAAATAATAAGTTAAATATCGATTTGGGCCCAGATAATGGGATGAAGTTGCATTTAAGTTCCCCACAATTACACAATTGCATATTAGGTTCTGAAAGTGACACACGAGTTGCATTATGGTCCACGGAAGCGACAACATGTTGCATATTTGTCCCAATTTTTTGGAGGACCATATTGGAACCTTTGCGTTGCTTTTGGGACAATTTGCAATAATGTAACTATTTAGAATCAAAGTATAACTTCGTTAACTATCTAAAACTAGATAAATAATTAACTCGATAATAATGCAAAAATATTGAACAATCTTTTCCATATGCTTAAAAGTACTCATTAAAACTCCATCAATAATAAAAGATCATTACATATTGATTTATTTATAAATGCAGCTCAAAACTATATTTGTTGATGTCAGAGTTAATCATATAGCATAGTGGAAAAGGCTTTTATTAGTGATCAAAAGGTTCTGGGTTCGAAACTCAATTCATCGCTAATTTACTAGAAAAAAAGAGAAAAAAAACTATATTGTTGATGTCGGTGAAAAGTTAATAAATACTTGAGGAGTAGCACAATATCAAGCATATATAGACAACTAGATAATATGTTTGCCGTTTGAATAAAAAGAACGGCAAATGGCCGGAACCATCACCCATGTTTATAGGATGTTTCCAGTCAATCACCTGTGTTTTAAAGTGTTCCATTCCATCACCTATGTTTAACAATTAGTCCCATTTGGTCACTCCGTTAACATTTCCGTTGAAGCTCCGTTAAATTGGTCACGTATATGGCACATGACATTTAGGGGAGGGCATTTTAGTAATTTCAAATGCTACAATGTTTAGACTGCATCACCCATGTTTATAGGATGTTTCCAGTCGATCACTTGTGTTTTAAAGTGTTCCACTCCATCACATGTGTTTTAAATTGTTTCATTTCATCACTTATATTAAATGTAATTATATATATCTATATTAAATATAATTAAATTATATCTTAAATATATATGATATATAATATGTATACATATAACTATATATTAACGATAATTAACTATAATTAAATATAATTATATATTAACTATAATTATATACATATATTTATATATATATATATTAACTACAAATATATATATATATTAAATATAATTATATGTATTAACTATAACTATATATATTTAATATAATTATATATATTTAATATACTTATATATATATATATACTTCTATATTAAAATAATTACATATTAGGTATATATATCTATATTAAATATAATTGTATATATTAAATATGTAAATAATATATACTTAATATATAATTATATTTATATATTAAGTTTAAGTCCGAATATATTATGCTCATTTTATAATTATCTTAGTTCATAGAAGAGAAAAATAATGGTATTAACTTACAAAACAACAAAAATGCTTAATAAATAAATAGTTTAGTCAATTTAATATGATTAGTTAGTAGCTTAGTTGCACTTTGTAATTTAGTTATATACGTTTACATGTTAATAAATAGGCTATACAATTTAAAAATATATATACGTCAGGCTCTCTAATAAAAGAAATCGTGGCATGTGTAATGACCAAAATCAAGTAGTAGCTGAATTGGCAACAATACTATAATCCCTGGGTGAGGTCGCGGGTTCGAATCCCGCACCTCTACCCATAATTTTGCAGCTTGAAAATGCATAGTGCAGTATGAAATTTTAAAAATGCCCCCTAATATTGGCATGAAATACCAAAAATACCCCCGAGCAACGTCACATGCAAGTCACATGACACATTTAACGGTTGGTTAACGGAATCGGTGATGGACTAGAAATTTTTGAAACATAGGTGATGGACTGGAACACATTAAAACATAGGTGATTGACTGGAAACATCTGATAAACATGGGTGATGGTTCAGGTCATTTGCCGTAAAAAGAATGATTATATAGTTAGGATCAAGTAATTTAAAAAGTAAGTTCAACTAATAATATTATCTACAAAACGTAAGCACAAAAGTTTGAAAGGATTTGTCAAAAGATTGTTCTAATTCAATTTAGTAGTGAGACAAAAAATCGAAATGATGATTATCTAATATTATAGATATTCTGATTATTTAAAATTACGTTAGATCGAGAGAAATGGAATATAATCATGTGAAAGACAAATGTATATTATTTGTAGATACATGATATATCAAGCACTAATAAATATATTTTATTGAATAATCTAATAAAAATAACTAAAAATATCTCAATAGTAGATACCTACGTTTTGACACCAGATTTGCTTATGGAATTATCTAAAAATAATTGGAAATATCTTAATACATACATCAATCAATTATACGCTCTCTGTATTTTCCATAGATAAATAATTATATCGTTTTTTAATAACCACATCTATTTCACACACTGTAGCGTTTTCTTTCTCTAATAGTAGTACTTTTTACATAATTGTAAAGACTCAAACTAATGACTTGAGAGATGGTGGCTTGTCGTTATCCAAGTTGATTTATTGGTCCAAATATTTAAAGATATATCCTTATCATCAACTTTTAGCCAAAATTGGGAAATTCCGGGTAAATTATAGGTAAGTAATAAATTATTATTGTATTTTAGTCTTAGTAAATGATATTAGTGTACAAAGGATTTTATTTTTAAATTTTGAGTTCAATGATTTTATTTCTTATAAAAAGAGCTTAATATATGTTAAATTCGTATCTTGGTCTTCATTAAAACTTAAAATATACTCCCTCCGTTCCTAAAAGATTGTCACATTTTGACTTTTGGTGGTCAACAAAACACGATTTAAAACATAAATATCTATTGTTCTACATGAGAAGAAATTATAAAAAGTTAATATTTCAAAAATATATATTGAGACGAATCTAACAAGGTCCCACAAGACTATATTATTTCTTATCGTTTAATAGGAATTCATGATCAAATTTTGTAATATTTGACTAGCAAAAGTTAAAATGTGACAATATTTTAGGGACGGAGAAAGTATTATTTTTAAAGGAAAAATTCCAAAAATAACTAGTTGAATAGTTCAAAAGGCAAATAGACGAATTTTAAAAATGACAACCCAACTAAATTGTCAAGCTCAAAGAGCAGGAATATTTAAGCCTTATTTTTTCTTGCACTGGATTGGTTTAGGTTGAATTCTAATTTGTACTATTTCATGACTTTTCAACCTCATAAATATATATATATACTGTTTCTTTTTTTTTGATAATTAGCGATGAATTGTGACTACAATGATATTACAAACATGAATAGAGAAATTGCTAACTAATAGAAAGTTAGAGTATAATATGAGACAAATATGTCTCCAACAAGATTCGAACCCATGACCTCTTACATGAAAGGTTGGGCCGGATGCCACTAGGCTATTGAGCCATCGGCACTAAATATGATAATACATAAGAATAATATCATAATTATTCAGGAACCATAACTATAATAATATCTATTTTACAACTGTATAAATATATACTAGCAAGACGTAATTATTCAATAAGAATAGTCAACGATAATCGTGGTTAAATGAGGAATGAAGTAGAGACTGTTATGACATTTAATTATGGAAATTGCCGACAATGGTAGCTGTGAAGTATAATTGAGCAGCCTCCATGAGCCGTAGACGTTCAACCATAATTCAAAGGAGACTATATATTATACTTTTCTTCTTTCGTAATTGACGACTAATCCTTCATATATAACGAGTTTGATAAAATATGACGTAGAATTTCTATAAATCACTAACTAATAAATTAATACTTCCCTCCTTTCCATTTTGTTTTTTCAATTTAATTTTATACAATCTTCGAGACACGACTTAAAATGTAAAAATTTCTAATTTTATACATGTAAAAATATAAAAAGATGATATTTCAAAAATTTATATTGAAACGATTCTAACAAATACAATTTGACTATATTATATCTTATCGGGTATAAGAAATTAATGGTAAATCTTTTTTAATTTTGACCCCAAAAATAGAGAGAGGAAAAACAAAGTGGGAAGGAAAGAGTATTAAAATAATATATGGGTGACTATTATTTCAAGATGTGAAATCACTTGTCTCAATTACTATATTAAGTAGGGTTAATAGTTGTGGACACCACAATACCTTTCCTCAATATGATCAATTGACCGCTTATCTTTTAAAGGATCACAATTGATCATTTACCTTTTAAAATTTGTCTCAATTGGTTTATCAACCATTTTTTCCAGCGGGACAATGCACGTGATAACCATTAATGAGGGTTTTTTTTTTTCGAAATTAAGCAACAATAAAACTGAAAATTAGAAATGACCATTAATTTTGACATGAAAAGGGAAAAAGTCCTTACGAATGAATGGTCATCACATGTGTTGATCAGCTGAAAAAAACCAGATAGACCAACTGAGACAAATTTTAAAAGGTCAATGATCAACTAGGACCCTTTAAAAGATAAATAATCAACGGATTGTATTGACAAAAGATAAGTGATGTCTCCTGCCATTTAACCCTATTAAATATTGATACGAAAAATGTTCGTGTCAAAATACTATGATTGTAATTTTTTTTCTCAAATGTTACTTTTAAAATATATATCCATATGTAACCTTTGGCCATCTTCTCTTAAAGATGTATATACGAAGGTTTTTTCTCATGTTTTATTTTTAATTTTTTTAAAAAAATTTAAGAAAAAAAAAATTAAAAAAATTCAAAAGTTAATTTAAAGAAAAGCGAAAAAAAAAAATTGAAAGATTTTGGGTGCATTTTGTAAGTTATAAACGAGGGAAATTTTGTCTGTTCACATTTATAGACATTAGTCATCGTTTTTTTTTTAAATAAATTAATTTTTTTAAAAACTTTTTCTTAATTTTAAATTAAATTTTTCTTTAAAAAAAATTTGGTTAAAAAAGTTTAATACTCCCTCCGTCCCTAAAAGATTGTCACATTTTGACTTTTGGTAGTCAACAAAACACGATTTAAAACATAAATATCTATTATTCTACATGCGAAAAAATTACAAAAAGTTAATATTTCAAAAATATATATTGAGACGAATCTAACAAGGTCCCACAAGGCTATATTATTTCTTATCATTTAATGGGAATTCATGATCAAATTTTGTAATGTTTGACTATCAAAAGTCAAAATGTGACAATCTTTTAGGGACGGAGGGAGTATTTTTAAATTTTTTCTCATTTTTAAAATGTTTTTTTTTCTATTTTTCTTTTCATTTTTTAACTTAAAATAAAACTTTTATTTTTCTTTTTCCTTAATTGAATTTTTTGTCTTTATTAATTAATTGTTTCTCATGTTTTATTTATAATTGTTTTTAAAAAAAAATTAAGAAAAAGTTATTTTACAAAAAAAAAAATTAAAAAGTTGATTTAATTTTTTTTTAAAACGATGATTAAATGTCTATAAATATGAACGGACAAAATTGCCCTTGTTAAAAACTTACGAAATGCACCCAAATATAAATGCAATTGAGTGATCTAACCTGGTCCATTTAAAATGAGGGTGATCGAACTGGAAATATTAGATACTTTCAGTGATTTTTTGTGACATTAACCAAAAATTAAAATACAAAAAAGAATGAAACTACCACTATCATATGTCACTTGTCAAATTTTAATAACTAACTCAAAAATAACTACCCATAATTTTGATTATGGAATTATTATTAATCTATATCTATACTACATGTAATATTTAGCAACTATAATTTTGATTAGGGAAATGCTATATGTAGTACCTTTATATATAGTACCCATATCTATTTACCAAAATATCCCTCTAGATTAGCCAGAACATAAATTTTACCCTCATTTCTCACTAACTCCTTCTCTCTTTAACCTTTATCTCTCTGTTTCAATATAAATTCAAACTGACGAATAACCTGAGATAACTTTGCTTGATTTGGCTAATATTCGGCAATATATAATGAGGATTTTTGTTGAATTTCTTCCTTAATCAAATCAATTGTGTTGTGATTTTTATCAATTATTTAGAAGAATAAATCATCTATCGGTTTATTGGTTGCCAAGGTTTTGGTAACTGTTATCAATTATATCTCATATAAATTTCAAACTTTTGTGTGTGTAATTTTAGTTTAAAAAATCGATCTTTTAAAAATAAAACAAGTAAATGACTTTATTATCATTTGAAACAACACAAAGAGAAGAAAAAATGTAGATGGAGGAGAGAAACCTGTAACTTATTTTGTGAGATTAATTTGTGATATATGCCAAAATAAAGATAGAAGGAAGTTAGAGTAATTTGTGATATCCATACCCAATGTTGCATATGAATAATTGGTGACAGAACCCAAAAAAGATTATAAAAAAGAAATTGGCAAATATTTAAAGAGAGCAATTTGAGATAGAAGGAAGGTTAGAGAGAAGGAAATTGTGAAATGAATCTGAAAATTTGGTTTTGGGTGGTTTAGAAGGGCGTTTAAGTAATTTTAATCCTGTACTATACATAAAAGTACTCTATATAGCATTTACTTTTTGATTATAGTTTCAACTATAGTATTATCACAAAAAATGGAAGTCTTTCGCACAGACGAGACTGTGCTCAAACGATTAGTTGCAAGAAGATGGCAAGCGGTCTCTTTAAAAAAAGAAAAAAGAAAAGAAAAAAAAAAGAGTTCTTCAAATTTACGTTACTATTGTCTTATTAACTAAAATGAAATAATGTAATGTGCCATCCAGATAGATAGATGAAGGGATATAGTAGTGTAAGTTGCAATCAATCAAATATGATGAGAGCCGTCATTATTGAAGTGTTAATAATTAAATTAGTACCAAAATTGTATTTCTCCTAATCCTGGGCCAGCATCAAGGTGGTAGTTGCAACATGTCCAACATCATGTTATCTTATTATCCGGGCAACCTTCACCTCATTGTCAATTGATAAACACTCCCTTCGTCCCTAAAAGGTTGTCACATTTCGATTTTGATTAATCAAATATTAAAAAATTTGATCATTAATTTCTATTAAACGATAAGAAATAATATAGTCTTGTGGAACTTTGTTAATTTCGTCTCAATATATATTTTTGAAATATTAACTTTTTATAATTTTTTTCGCATGTAGAATAATAGATATTTATATTTTAAATCGTGTTTTGTTGACCACCAAAAGTCAAAATATGACAATGTTTTAGGGACGGAGAGAGTACTTTCTTCACCTAAAATGTATGGATAAGTTCCAATCCATATATTACTCAATACTTGCAATTATTTGGAATCTTAATGAGAATTTTTTTTAGATTCACATTATTGAAGACACTTTATTAATTTGGAGCACAACTTTTTATAGTAAAATAGCAATTGGAAAGCTTTTTTAAAAATAAATATCAAAATCGAATATTTATTATTAGAAAGAAAACAAAAAAATAAAAAATAAAAAAGAGTATCAAACATCTAAGAACAATTTTATTATTTTACCGGTCTCTAAGTGTTATTTTGGTAATAAAAGAAATGTCCTCCAAATTAATAAAGTGTCTCTCATAATTTCAATCCAAAAAATTTCTCCAATCTTAATATCTTATTGAAGATTGGAATGATCTTATATTTCACATGGTTATTTTTTCTTGTCTTTTTTATTTTAATGTTCCTTGTTTCTCGTCAATTCATTACGAGTTAATTATTGTTATGAAGATTCTATTTTACTTTGGTATGTATAGGCTAATTGATAATAATCTACTTATCTTTTTTATTAAATAGAGAATTTTCTTTAGAAATTATTTATGTGTTGATTTTGTTTTGATTCGTTATTGTTGCCAAAATTAGTGATCAAGGATGACTAAAAATCTCATATGAGTTCGAGCACCTTTTGGTATATCTACTTTGTTACTCCCTCCATCCCAAATTTATTGTCTTATTTTGACTTACACGGTCTCCGAGACACAATTTAAAACGTAAATATCTCTAATTTTATAAGCGTAAAACTTATAAAAAGATGATAGTTCAAAAGTGTACATTGAGACGAATCTAACAATATCCAATATCACTATATTATCTCTTATCGACTAATGAGAATTAATTATCAAAATTTTCATAATTTGACACCCAAAATAAAAATAGGCCAAATAATTTGGGGTGGAGGGAGTATGAATTTTTGATATATTTTTGTGTAATTATTATCTGACCGTGTTCCTTTTGACTATTAAAATTATGAAATTCGTGTTTGTTTTAATTGAAAATTACTTACAACATAAAAAAAACTTACTTACAACATTATAATAATTGAGTTTTAAGCTCCATTACTAAACGGGACAATTTTCAACTAGTTATCACATAAAGCCTGTAGCATGTAGCTACCACTTCTACTAGAGGAGGGGAGTTCTAGGTTCCAAGCAAGAAGGCGTATCTGGTTGAAAAACGACACAACTTTCTCTTTCAATGATCCTATATTTCACATGCTTATTCTCACAAAATCCAAAACCTGTACCCACTCTAAAGTCAATTTCTTATCTATAGTTTATAGGTGTCCCAATATTGTTGTCCACATTTCATCATTATCACACGCTTATGGATGTAGACTTCATATTATATACGTTACTTTCATCTTTAATCCTTATAGAATATGACATTATCATGACCTCTCTTCAACAATCATTTTCATAATTGCAAGACCAAGCTAACGTTTCCTATGCTCATCAACTTACGATTGAGATCCAGTTACGTTTTTTAGTCTAAGGGGATTATAAACTACTCCCTCCGTCCCTACAAGATTTGGTACATTTTGACTTTTAATTCTCATTAAACGATAAGGAATAATATAGTCATGTGCGATCTTGTTAGATTCGTCTCAATACATATTTTTGAAATATCAACTTTTTATAATTTTTTCGGATGTAAAATAAGAGATATTTATATTTTAAATTGTGTTGTGTTGACCACCAAAAATCAAAATGTGTCAATCTTTTTAGGGACGGAGGAAGTATTTTTTTAATTATTACAACTAATTTTGCAACCTATGGCCTATTAGGCATGTTTATATTTGTTATAATCATTATGCTTATATTTCCTTCATCTCTAAATAGTTGGCATATTTTGACTTTTCGTTATCAACAAAACACGATTTAAAACATAAATATATTTTATTCTACATTCAAAAAAATTATAAAAAAGTTGACATTTCAAATATATATATTGAGACAAATCTAACAAGATCTCATATGACTATATTATTCTTACCGTTTAATGAGAATTCATGATCAATTTTTTTAAAGTTTCACCACAAAAGGTGAAAATATGTCAATTATTTAGGGACGGAGGAAATAATAAATTGAAAGTGGCCGAGAACCTCCACTAACAATACTACTTGTAAGGTTTGAACTTCAAATATAAATTAATATTGCCTCTATTCTTTTATATTTGTCTTTCTAGCTATTTGCACATAAATTAGTATAAATAAAAGGTAGTCAAAAAGTGCATTGAAAATGTAGAATGACAATTAATTGGAAGCATATAATTGGGTAGTTGCTAACTTAACAATAAAAAGTAATCAAAAAGTACATATATAAAAACTCAAATTTTATGCTAGAAAGACAAATATTTTGAAACAAAAAATAAATAAATCTGGGAAGATAGATATAAAAGAAGGGAGGGATTATAATTGACTTAATCTTATTCCTTGAGTTATGAAACTAAAATAGTTATTATGAAACTCAGCTCATTGTTAATTTACAAAAAAATATTTATTAATAAATAAAGGGCTATAACTAAGAATAATTCTTAGTAACCTTTAAGTTGAAGAATGTAGTCATGTATAGGTGTACTTCATTTATAAGATTGGAATATCATCAAGGGTTAATGACACAATCGATTATTCATGTTTTGTAATGTTTGTTATTTGATCATTCATGTTTCATTTTGATTTTTCTGATCACTCATGTTTTAATATCATGTTTCAATTGGTTAGTGGATTGATGTTTTCTTTGACCTCATTTTTCCCTTAATTTGGAGGGGTAAAATAGTCAATTAACACAAAATCATTTTTTACTAATATAAATCTAAAAACTCATGCTTAATTCGGATGGTTTTTAAAGTATGGACTCAAAACCGATTTTATCTTAATTGACTATTTTACCCCTCCAAATTAAGGACCAGTTTGGCTAAAAGTTGAGTTCAATAAAAAAAAGTCAATCCACAAACCAACTGAGACATAATATTAAAACATGAGTGATCAAAAATGTCAAAATAAAACATGAGTGATCCGTAGGTCTGCAAGACTTGGTGGGCCCGTCTATTTTCGAAATATGGGCCCCATCAATGATCATGGAGGCAAAATGGTTTTATATAAAACAAGTTTTTTTTAGTTATATTTAGATAATAATTTAAATAAGAATTTTTCGATGATGTCAAATAGGATTATCATGAAGCCTAACAACGAAGCATCACATGTGAATGAAGTTCATTCTCCCCCAAATCATTTCATAACCAATTATATTAAATACGAGTATAAATTTAATTAAGGAAATATCATGTCTCTGCATGTAGGTCTTGACCAACTGTATTTTAATACGTAGTACTTATACCCCCCCTGTCTTCCTCACGAATTTCTTAATAAATATCGTACACATTATTGCTGGATGATTTATGATTATTTTTTTTTTTGCAACTTAGCGATGAAAATGATTTATGATTATTGAATGGAAGTAAATTAACAAAATTTCATTCTAGACTAATACACATTTTTAATTTTTAATTTTAAATCCAATCTAACATGTTATTAGTAATATAATCTAGTTAATTTGTAAAATATATTTTTGCCAACTAATCTTTTGAAAAAAATATATATACATATTCGTTAGTTAAATATAATTAAAAAATAAATAAAGTCTAAACTGGAGTAGTAATAATTTTTGGGTGAAGAAAGTACAACTTATATAAAGACCATGGTATTATAGTTGTCTAGTTGAGACCTGACTCCTGAGGGGAGATACCACCTGTTGGCAAAGTAACAACTTTTTAGGCCTAACCGGATTCACAATTAGATTAATTATTGTCAACAAATTTACGGTTCTTAATATGATTCACAATGGACATTCATACAGTGTACATTCGATATATCTCGAATTGACATAATGATATGCAAATCACATAAATCAGGTAAATCATACTAGGTAAGTTTGTGTGACATACTCGACCAAGAGAGTGTTGGTAAGGGAATCAAACTCATGACCTTACAGTAACAAGCTCACCTACTCCGCCAACTTGACCACCGTTATGAATATATCAATAGGATGGGGATTCAACAAAATTCATTTTAGACTATTTGGTAGTAAATCATGATTGTCTCAACCACACATAAGATGAGAGAAATTACACATTGTAATTTAAATGAGGCATCATCTTCATAAGCGGAGTAGATCTTTTTCTCTCATTACTTTTCAATGTGAATTTCTATGTGTGAAATTTTAAACTTACTAGGAATTAATTAAAAGACATCCCTCTCACATGTGAGGTCTTTTACAAATTGCATAATAGACTCAATAATGAGGTAGTCAAAGCCTTCCTTAGCTAGCATACCTCATTACAAATAAAACTGGTTCTGATACTATGTGAAAAATTACGAAATAAGTTTGCATCACACTTATAAGTTCTAAACAGTAAACCGAATTGATTTGTATCAACTTAAAACTAATTGATATTAGATGGGATGGTTTCCTAATTTATAAAATTATAAAATCTCTCATTATTTTTTAATATACGGCTCTCAGATGTAAAATCTGAAGATCATTAGGAATCAATTTGAGCATAGTCTTCAAAAAGAAAGTGCAATTTGTTTTGCCTCCTTAAAACAGAGACGTCTTAGAATCACTATATGACAAGGGAACTACTTTTAACATGAAAAGAAAGCCTTAGAGCTCCCCCGGCAACACAATGTGCAAGTTAGCTATATTGGTTTATTGCATTTGGTATTAACTGTTGAACTCTAGCCAAATTATTGGTTCACTGGAATCTGTTCGCATTGAACTACATAAGTTTTTTTAAATAAATAAATTCATATTTTATCATTAAAATTCGAATCTTATCTTTATCGTAAAGTTAAACTCGAAGTGATTAATCCGAATCGGTCATTACAACCATGATTCTATACTATTAAAATATAAAGTTGATTCAAACTTTTTATAAAGATAGCCATATTGGTCGATGGCATGGTTTTGGTGAGGAAACCATGTTTGTCGTTCTTATTAACTTTATATTGATGATACATCTCTTCAATAAAAATGGGCCAATGATTATTATTTGATGAATGATAATAGCAGCCTCTCGTGTGCTAAACTGGCACCATTTACCTAATTAGGTTCTTTTATTGTTGTGGATGGAAGAATTCGATTCCATTTGCTTGTAGGTGTAATACTATTAGCTATTCACTTTATTTCAATTTAATTAACGTTTTAGGAGTTTGTTTCAAACTTAATCATAAATTAGTTTTTATTCATTAAATCGATATCATTGAATTCATTTTACAAAGTATTTTCATAATATTATGTTGTTTTGTAATCTTTTGTAGTGTATATAAAATGTAATTGATGATTAAAGTTGTGTTTAGAAAAACATGAAGTCAACTAAAATAAAAAGAAGAGAGTATTGATTATCGATGTAGAACTCCCTCGGGTTTTAATAATCCATAAAATTCAAAGGAATCGTTTATATTATTCGATTTTAATATATATCCAATACCATGAGATTAGAAATTATTTTTATCTTTAAAAATAAATATAAAATTAATATATAATGTTGACTTACTTTACCGTGCTCCCAGTATAAAAAAAAAGGTTGAATTGCAACCTTAACAGCCCCGTCGTCCCTGCCCTGGAGAATCTCGAGGATGTAAATTGCGGAATACGGATGGTCAAGAGACTTGAGTTGCTTGTTAACCAGTTCCACAACAGATTCTACCTCATAAGAAACTCGAACCCACACGTCGCAAAAGAGGCAACACGTGATGCTACTCGCTTGAAACTTTTTACCACTTGACATGTACCCCGGAGCTTCCTGCTACCGTTATAGCTTATAGAGATGTCCCATAATGAAAAAGTTGAAAACAAACAATAAATAAATGAAGCAATAAGCTAAGGGAGAGGAAGCAACACAATGTGCAAGCTAGCTATGTTGATTATCAAACACAATGCATTACAATTCAAGTGCAACATGTTACATGTGCAAGATGATTTGATAACTCATCAGGTTCATAAATATGTATACTAATGGAGACCATATATAACTGATATGAAAGCAATACTCTCTGTATCTATTATAATTTAACTGGATTTTTTCCCCAAACGAAACTTAACGTAATGCACAATCTTAGTTATTTTGCTAACAACTCAGAGTCAAAATTGCTTTGGATCACTTGGTCAAATCTAGTAATGAAATCACTTTTTATAGCTCTGGTAGCTCATCTAAAGTCCAATACTTAATCTTTCAATTAGCATCTGACAATATTGAGATGTACGCCGATATATTTTCAGTTAATACATAAGATTTTGAACTATTTGCTCGATTATCAGTTAATTTTAGAATAAAATATTATAAACACTTAATGATAATATTTATTGTTAATGACTCGAGTTTGAACAAGTGCCGCATTTGTCCAATCGAATAGGTGCGTAATCGGGACCGTACTAAATGTCCTGATTTTGAGCATTTCAAATTAGTGAATTATACTGTAAATCTGTATTTGGATCCAAAAATGATTGTGGGTTGATTGATAAATCCTCCTAATTCTTAAACAGGTTGTCTATTGGGTCGAATAAGGATGCATTTGGGCCCAAAGTCCAAGTTATTGATGTTTATTAAGACTTCGTCGTCCTATTTTGGGGCTTAGCTGGTACCCCATTAAAATCAACAATAGCCGGTTCGTTTGACACGTCTAGTTAAGGACTTAAGGCACATTTCATGTGTTGGTTTTGTGCGTTAAACATGTGGTCATTTGACAAGTGACAACATTAAGCCGTCGTTTGCCTAGGGGTTGGGGGACCCCTCAGATTTGGCTAAATATCTTTAGCATGATTTCTCATTTTAAATGATATGCTGATTTAAGGCGCCCGCTTGGCTAGCCCATCGCTTAACAGAGAAGGTGAATCCGGGATGTGCTTCTAGCGGCTCGGTACTCCACCTCAAGAGCCCAGAGAGGCTGAGTAACCACCCACAAGCAAATCCTCCCTTGAACAAATGCAGAGTTACTCATGCACCTGTTGTGAATCGAACCCACACACTTGTGGAGAAGCGCACTCTTATAGTGAAACCCCTTACCATTTGAGCTATGCCCCGTGGGCATGATTTCCTCATTCTATATATCTTAGATACTGTAAAACTTTTCTATAGATACTCCCTCCGTTTTGATATATTTGATTGTTTGGAAAAAAAGTACTTTATTAGGAATGGTGTAAGATAACTAATATGTCCTCAAATAAAGGTGTTGGAGTGTTACTTTATGAGGGACAAAAGTATTTTATAGGGGCAAAAAGGAGAAAATAAGTTTAAAAGTTCATTGAAAATGTAAACAAATCAAACATTTTGAAATATAACAAAATTTCTAAACAATCAAATAATATTGAAACTGACGGAGTATTTATTAATTAACTCCCCACGCGTACATGCATGATAAGGAATATGAATCACTAATTGACAAAAGTTGTTCACCTGAAACAAACTTTATTTGATTTAAAATAAAAATTTACTGTATATTACTTTCGACTTGGAGTTACTTAAGTTGTCATTTTAATAATTTTTAATCAATTAAGAATCAGAAATAATAAGTAAAGTTTTACAGAAGGAAAAATGTTAGAATGACAACCAAAAATCCAAATATGGATTAATTGAAATTTTGTAAGTCTTATATATATATATATATTATTTTTTATCAATTAGTGATGAAGTGAGTTTCGAACCAGAATCTTCTGGTCACTAACAAGAATTTTTAGCCTATTCAATTAACTCGTAATATTAGACCAACTTTTGACATTCTAATCCAATTGTAGTCTAGAGAAATACCCAAAAGATTATAAAAAACGTCATGAATTATTAAAGTTCACAACAATGTCGTCTTAATTGACATATACAATTTTAACTTAACTTAAATTTTTTATATAACCGAATAATGTATGTACAAAATACTTCAGTTCAATCAAGGATCAAATATTAAAATTCAAAATTTAATAATTTTTTCATATCGATGTATTAGTAAATTATGAAACCTAAATCATACCAGGTTCGAGCTACTCGACTTCAAAAGTCAAATTCGATTACTCGTTTGCTTGATTATCGAATCTAACACAAGTATACATTATTGTTATATATCCGAAACAACTAAGTACCTAACTTGATAAATAACATACACCTAATTTGGTACACCTCAAAAATCAGTAAAAAAATTCAATTCGGTAACAGGCCGACTGGTTTCACGATAAAATTCAAAGTGAAAAAATTACCCGTCTTACTAAACCTTATGCACGATCGAGTTAGTTGTATCTACTCGAATGATACCGGATAAGAATAGTAATTTAACGGTACCATTCCTGAACTGTTATATACATTACCCAAATAGCGTTCTGAGTAGTTAAATGTCTATCTTGTCCCTATTTGTAAATGGAGTGTTCGAAGAAGTTTGATCCAGGGGTAAGCTAGTAATTTCCCTCCTAAAAACACTTTCTGTGTGTATAGTGTTTCCCGTAGGCCGTACCATTCCAACAACCTACCACTATATATACGATCAAGATTCACCCAGCCGCATCTCTACCTCTCAATCGCCCCTCCCATCTCCATACAACCCACCAACCACCACCATGGCGGCTGCAGCAGCTACCTCCTTCATCACCACCACGACCATCTCAAGCTCCACCACCTCCAAACCTCAGACTCCACAGAACTTGGGTTTTTTGAATGCCTCAACTCCATCTCTCAAACCTTTCATTTCCCGCATTTCTGCAGTCTCTTCTTCATCCAAAGGATCAGCTTTATCAGCTAAAATGGTAGCTTCCGCCCCTTCTGTGAGGGTGCCCACTTTCGTGGATTTTGATACAAAGGTGTTCAAGAAAGAAAAAGTCAATCTTGCTGGCTATGAAGAGGTATAAGATTCTTGGTCTGTAGTTATACATCAACATGTCTTAATATCTTTGAATGAACTCCTGTCTAAAGCGGTAATGTGGGCGGATAGTATGCATCCTTACCTATGAGATAACGAAGATTGTTTCCGAATTAACCTAAGAGTCAGAGTGTAGTGTAGTAATGTAGTATAATGAGCCATTTTGATTTATTCTATTATATCGAAGAGTCATAAAATATAAAATAGGCTAATGATTTATACACTGCAGTTATATATTCTGGCACCCCATTCCTTGATACTTTTCATCCATTTTTTTACGTAAAGTGGAGTGTCGTTATTTGGTGAACAATCAAATGCTAGTATTTTTCATGTAACTATTATATGATAGTTTTGATTCAAATCAAGGGTTTGTATGCCAAGCTATATATGGTGTATGACAGTTTGGGTTCTCATCGAATGTGTGTCAATATAAGTTAAAAAGGTTTGTTACTTGACACATGGAAATAAAATTCGACATCTTATTCGAATGGAGGAGAGCTATTATGTTGTTTTAATACCAATGTGTTCTGATTGTTGTTTTTGTAAATGGTGGTATAGTATATTGTAAGAGGAGGAAGAGACTTGTTCCATTTGTTGCATGATGCATTCAAGGGAATTAAGCAAATCGGAGTAATTGGTTGGGGTTCTCAGGTACATTTTTGCTCTTTCCAGTTGTTTTTATTCTAATTTGAGCTTCTGCAGTATTGAACAAATGAAAGAGCAATTTGCATTTGATAAATTAATTTTCTAGGCTCACTTTTTAGTAAAAAAATGCAATCTTTTAAAAGAGGTTTCTATAGAATTCTCTTAGTAAGTCACTATTATGTGCAAAACAATTTGATCTTTAAGATTTCATTCAGTTGTTTATAAAAAAGTTTGTTGTTTGCGTTCTTAGCAA
Source organism: Echium plantagineum (assembly GCA_003412495.2). Lineage (NCBI taxonomy): Eukaryota > Viridiplantae > Streptophyta > Magnoliopsida > Boraginales > Boraginaceae > Echium > Echium plantagineum. Next base: position 24,586,433 of record CM016561.1, on the reverse strand, counting down.
ACTGTTTATAGATTTTTCTTATTTTATCCATTTCTTCTTTCTTAGCGGTTACTTGCTCGTTTTTTATATTATAAGTTGAGTACTTAAGATGCTTGTTGTAATGGTCACTTTCATTTCTTAACAGGGGCCTGCTCAAGCTCAGAACTTGAGAGATTCTCTTGCTGAAGCAAAATCCGATATTGTTGTGAAGGTAATCTCATTTTATTCTTTTAATTTGTAACTTTTATCTTCTGATGAAGGGGAGCGATATTTAACTCGTTGTATCTTGTCTAAGAAGTTGTGTTTCTTTTTTCATATTGTTAATGCAGATAGGTTTAAGAAAAGGTTCTAGTTCATTTGCTGAGGCTCGTGCTGCTGGCTTCTCTGAGGAGAAAGGAACCTTAGGAGACATATATGAGACAGTCTCTGGCAGCGATTTGGTTCTGCTGTTAATTTCAGATTCAGCTCAGGTTTACTAAATTATCTGCTATCTTCTAATTTTTCTCAAGAGACCCTTCGTCATTTGTATTAGCTTCGATAATCCACTGTTTCTTATTAATTGACATTTAAATCATTTACAAGAGAGTGCTGCTTTCATGCATTTGTAACTAAAAAGTATGGGTAATCCTAAGGCCATGTTCTCATGCAATATGTCTTGCTCTTCAGTTACCACTATACATTATACTTGGCTTTATAAGTTATATTACTCTACTGCAAATATACATATTTAACATATGGGATAATGTGATTCAATCTAAAGTCAAGTGTCTATGTAAACATAAACACTGAAAATAAATGCAATGGTGCAATTATTTTGTGGACATTCAGTATCAAGTTTGCAACTGTTCTACTATTTACCAATTAAGTAGTAAGCATGTTCTCGCATTCGGTTGCATTTGCAGGCTGACAATTATGAGAAAGTGTTCTCCCACATGAAACCAAATAGCGTCCTTGGGCTTTCCCATGGCTTCCTTCTTGGCCATTTGCAATCAATCGGGCTTGATTTCCCTAAGAACATAAGCGTCATAGCTGTGTGTCCCAAGGGAATGGGCCCCTCTGTGAGGAGGTTGTATGTGCAAGGGAAAGAAGTTAATGGTGCTGGTATTAATGCAAGTTTTGCTGTCCACCAGGTTCATCTCTCTCCATGCCCCCCTCCTGAATGTGAACTGTCTTAGTTATGTATCATATATGACACTGGATCATGTTTTGTGTAGGATATTGATGGTAGAGCAACAGATGTTGCTCTAGGATGGTCAGTAGCTTTAGGTTCTCCTTTTACTTTCGCTACCACTCTCGAGCAGGAGTACAAAAGTGACATTTTTGGTGAACGAGGTGAGGCTTCTTCTCACGAATATCTTCTGCTAGTTTCATCCCTCTTCCAGAAATAGCTTTTTCCTGCTCTAGCAATTATTTTTTTGGCGTTTAACTCTTCGCAATGGTGCCAATGGTAAAGCCTGTTATTTGATCTGTAGGTATTTTACTTGGTGCTGTGCACGGTATTGTGGAGTCATTATTCAGAAGATATACTGAAAATGGAATGAGTGAAGATATTGCATACAAAAACACTGTAGAATGCATCACAGGAAATATTTCAAAGACCATATCCACAAAGGTCTGGTAGTCTATGCATTCTTAAATTTCACTTCTCGTTGCAGTTTATGTAAAGCTTCATGGACCTTGTTCAATATCTGATATCGTTCATTATGCCTAACTGTTCTTGTGCATATATAATGTTCGTCTTACAGGGTATGTTGGCGGTCTATAAGTCATTTAGTGGAGAAGACAAGAAGACCTTTGAGACTGCTTACAGTGCTTCATTTTATCCCTGCATGGAAATCTTGTACGAATGCTATGAAGATGTAGCCAGCGGTAGTGAGATCCGTAGTGTTGTCTTAGCTGGACGCCGCTTTTATGTATGTTTACTTTATACCCTTATATGATATCTGCAAAAGTTAATAATAAAGTAGAAGATGTGTATATGGTGCGTTGAGTAATTCTTCTGCATAACAGGAGAAGGAAGGTCTACCAGCTTTCCCAATGGGAAATATTGACCAAACACGGATGTGGAAGGTAGGTGAGCATGTAAGAGCAACAAGGCCTGCAGGTGACTTGGGGCCTCTGTATCCTTTCACTGCTGGTGTCTATGTAGCACTGATGATGGCTCAGGTGAGTTTCTCGAACAGTTGGATCGAAATTTCAACTTCTCCCAAAACGAAACTGTTCTGATGGACTTTTAACACTTCCACTATAAACAGATTGAGATTTTGAGGAAGAAGGGACACTCATATTCAGAAATCATAAACGAGAGCGTGATTGAGTCAGTCGACTCCTTAAACCCTTTCATGCATGCCCGTGGAGTATCGTTTATGGTTGACAATTGCTCAACAACAGCACGATTGGGATCCCGAAAGTGGGCTCCAAGATTCGACTACATTCTTACCCAGCAAGCCTTGGTGGCGGTTGACAATGGCACCCCTATCAACCAAGACCTTATTAGCAACTTCCTCGCAGATCCTGTTCATGGAGCTATAGAAGTATGTGCCCAGTTGAGACCCACCGTCGATATCTCAGTGCCTGCAGATGCAGACTTTGTCCGTCCCGAGTTGCGTCAAGCTTAATTTCTGTGTTTTTGCTTCTTCATGAACTTTTGGGCCTTCTTTGGTTGTAGTTTGCTACCTGTTTGTTGTGCTCTTAGTAGATGATACTCCATGCTTGGTTTTTTGTTCGTCTCTAAAATATTATCATAAAAATGCACTTGGCAATTAACACAGGTCGTCTCTAGTAATAATTACAGTTGAATGCAAGAGTTTTTTATTGTCTTGCAACTTCTTTTTTAATTTTTATTGGCCAAGCTTAGTGTCTAATGGAACCATAAGTTCGGCTTAGTTCGATGTTCTTTCACCAGGCTTGTTTGAGAAAGCCGCTTAGCTAAACTCAGTGAAAGAACACCGAGGCAAGCCTACCAATGTCCAATAGGAGCCAAGCCGAAGTTCACTAGCTCGGTTCTACACAGCTCAGTCATAGGAGTGCTAAGACAGACACAAGAATAAACAAGCTCAATTCAAGAACTTCACGTAGGTTTTTGGAATGCAATTGGATAAGATGTGATACATGAATAACACACAGCAATGAATATTGTTCATTTGAGTTCGGACTCTGGCAGTTATCTTAAAACATAACCACCTATTGACCAACTAGACATCTAGTGCTAGTACTGCAACCACATGGAACTGAAGAAAACATGAAAAGAAAAAACAAACCAAGCGAAAGCACAACAGTTGCGATTGTTTCAAGCTAAAAAAGTGCGACGAAACAAATTATTTCTGAAGTGAGTAGAAATGAATGCATCCGAGGTGCATCAATATCTTCTCTGCCAGTTTACATCCATCCAGATCTTAGGCAAGTTGCTTGTTCACTGCAACAAAGAAGAAATTAGATAATCTAGAGTGTGAACAATCTTTATCGAAGAAAGAAGAGAAGAGTAATTTCTCACCTCGTCATTTTCACCTCCATGTTTAGATGTATCAGTTTTCTGCACGTCGTCTGTAAGGGGCACAAATTGAAATGTAAAAACTAAAAAGGCAACCTCACAAAAGAGCATATAATACCTTTGTTTCATTTTAATGAGATAACTTCACATTTTACAAAAAATAAGGGGCATGACCAGTCTAGTATATTGTACGCTTTGTTCGTGATTACTTAAGAATAGCAAAAAACAAATGTGTAAGACAAATAGAAGGCAGCAACCTTGTAGGATTACACTAATATAAATGGATAAAAGTTGGGCAATGCTTTTAATACAAGGATATAGGTCATCATCTTGCACAATTATTTTACAAATTACGTTATTTAAATATAAACAGAAGTATTTAACAGTATCATATACCTGCATCCTCACTAATATCAGATGTCCACAATGTGAGATTGTCCCTTAGAAGTTGCATTATCAAGGTGCTATCTTTGTAAGACTCCTCATTCAGGGTATCCAGCTCAGAGATTGCTTCATCAAAGGCTTGCTTCGCAAGATGACAAGCCCTGAAAGTATGAATTCATCCAATTAGGTTCGACTTGCATTGTTTACCAATTCTTAGTGGTTTCGCTTATGAGCATTTTCTTTAAGATAATAAAGAGTAATGCTCTTTCTTTCCAATAGCTTTTCTTATAATACAAAGCTATGAACACTAAAATAATCTCAGAGCTGTTTCAGATAGTGTTTTCTTAAAACAAGCAAAGGTCCCTTTACGCCACTGAGAAGGGAATAAAAAGGCAAACCTTTCTGGAGAATTCATAATCTCATAGTAGAACACAGAGAAATTTAATGCCAAACCCAATCGTATAGGATGTGTAGGAGGTAGTTCAGCCTCTGCAGTAGTAGTTGCCGTCTGCATATTATGGCACAACAAACTGAAGTCAGGGGTGTGTTAAGTACACAACAATTGTGTTCATATTCTAAATTTGTGTCCGTTTAAATTTCACCAGCCGATAACTCTTCCGAGTTCACATAGACTTTTTAAGAGGTTGAAAGTCTTCAAATGCTTGATGAGTCACTTATGAAGCAAATTCATTTATGCTATTTGTAACTATTAAGAAAATGAATGTTTGTAGCTACATCAAAAACAGCCAAGACTTAACAAGACGCAAGGCAAAAAACATAACTGACGTGGTAGATATATTTGAAAGATCGATAATGACTATTTGTTAGAAATGGCGAGTTAGTAAAATCTCAAACCCAGCTAAATGAATACCTGATATGCCTGGAGTGAAAGATCGGCCACATCCTTCTTATCATTACCAGCCTTGAACTCGCCGAGGTACCTATAGTAATCCCCTTTCCTACACCATAAAAACTAATATCATATAATTTTAACAAAAATGAAGATCAATTAGTACAAAAGGAAACATGAATAACCCATAATCCCCGTAAGGATATCATATTATATAAACTCAATGAGGCCATAATCTTTTATAAACTGACCCAAAAAATAAATATCAACTGGCAAGAGAGAAAATGTATAAGCCTCACATCTTGTAGTAAAACACAGAAGATTCTCCTGCTGGGCATGAGGGAATTAGATGGTCATCAATCAAGGCCATGATATCACTACAGATGTCGGTGAGTTCTGTTTCCACCTTTTGCCGATACTCCTTAATCCTTTTCACATTAATCTCATTTCCCCTCGACTCCTCTTTCTGTTCAATTGAGGATAAAATCCTCCACGAAGCTCTCCGAGCCCCAACAACATTCTTATATCCAACTGAGAGCAGATTCCTCTCCTCCACTGTCAACTCCACATTCATGTTTGCAACATTCTTCATTGCCTCCACCATCTCTGCCACCAGAAACATAATAGCTCATGAAAACTTAAAAATATCAAGCATAAGAGACATAAGACCACAAAGTAAACTTAAAATATTACACTTCAAACCCTCCAAGAAACTTTTTTAGACTGTATTATCAAGTCCCGTCACCTCGTCGCCACTATTGAGAGCTCATTCACTACCATCCAACTTCACATATAAATTGACATTTTGTTTCCCTTTTCAACCTTCCTATTAATTGCAAAGCATATGCAGTGATTTTCAGTCCTAATTAGACCTCAGACAGCCGTCTTCCAGAACTCACATTTCGGCATATTAATACAAATTACGGAATCCAAAACAACCACACTTGATCTAGCTCATGTGTTCAGAGTACACGAATATTCCACTCATCAAAATTCAAATCTAAAATGTCAATTAGCAACGAAGGGAGTAGCGGGAGTAGACAATAACTGAGCCTAGATCAATGCAAACGGATATGCCAATATCCCCAAATTCCATTCCTTTTAACGAACAGCTATGAATTTTATAAATTTTATGAACTGGCCATTATCAATCTCATCTTCTCACTACGCTCCTAATCCGGAAATGATTCTCAACTTCCCCCGTACATATATAGATCATGGCCACATGGTTAGTTGCGATGTCATCACCTAATATACAAGTTTCGAAGCGAATACTCTTTGATTACGTGCAATCAGTCAAACATCCAAAAATAACATCGAAATTACGTTACCTATGCTTTTTACACTAAAAACTAACATTAAATGTGATTTTTATGTTAATTTTACATATGATTGTCCAGAAACTCAAATCATATAAATTATAATTCGAACATCAACTATTATGCATCTACTTAATTAACCAATTCCACAAAATTAAACAGTAAATCAATCAGGTAATGAATTAGTTTAGACGATCAAAGAAAGTCAACTAACCGTCATATCGTTCAGCTTGTTCAGCGAGCTTAGCGACGTAAACGAAGCTCTCGCGATCTTTGGATAAACCCATTGATTGATTTTGACTTTTTTGACAATTTCGTCGACGTTGACTGCTGACTTTTTACGACAGGAAAATCGGCAATGAGGCGTGTTGTGTCAGTGGGTCGTCAGTCGTCACCATCGGCTTTTAATATGGAAGCGAGATTCAAGCAATAATTGTCCATCAAGGGCATTTTAGGCACTTCCTAATATAATGGTGCATGTGAAAATTATAGTGTTACTATGACTCACTATGAGTTATAAATTTGTGTCAAAAATATTTATATCCTGATAAGTATTTTTATAATATAATCATATTACATTATTTTAAAAGTCAATATAACAAAATTACAATTTTGAAGTTTTTTTCAAGAAATTAGAGTTTGTATAAATCAACATGTCTATTTAAAAGGACAATAACTACACTCACAACATAATGTAAAAATATTATTTAATTTATTTTAGCACAAAAAAAAAGTAGAACGTTATGGTCCTATTTACATTTTTTTTATTAAAATTTATTTAAAAGAACTATCATATAAAGAGTTTACACTAATTTAAAATTAATTATGTAATTTATGTATTAAGAGAAATCTCAATATAAAAATTAGTAATAGAACTCGGTTCGAGCACAAATAACTTTTGTAACATGTAGTGAATTAGTGATGTATACAAAAGAATTATACTCCCTATGTTGAAATTACTTGTCTTGTCAAAATTCAAATGTTACTAGTGTATGAATCATGTCAATGATATAATATAAAATTTGATATAAACAATAAATCAAAAAGACAGGAGATAATCAAAAAAACAAAAAATACATTTATTAGCATCAAATTATCTACATGTTGCTGTAAAAAAAATTGAGGTTAATAAAAAAAACATGTATTACAAATTACAAAACTAATAACCCAAATAATATATGGAATAACCCCTTTCACAAAAAAGAAAAGAAAAAAAAAGTGAATTCATCAACGGTCCGTCGTCCCTAGGCCTGTCTGGAGAGTTGTGATGAGGTTTTCCGTTAACCACTTTCACAATAGATTCAGACTCTATATGGTAAAAGACTCAAATCCACACGCTATAAAAGAGGCAAGACGTGATGTTACTCACTCCAAATTCTACTAGATCTGTTCCCAGCATAATAATCCCTTTCACATAATTGAACAACCATGAGGATTTTCATCACTAAACGCATCCCCAGCACGACTCCCAAACATGGACGATGATTGTCCAACTTGTTGTCCATAAAGACCATGTCCATGGTTGTCATATCCATGTTTCTTGTAATTGTATGATGATGATGGCACTTGATGAGCATGGTATGCTCCTACAGGACCATGTTGATGATAATTATGATTAACGAAATTATTATTTCTTAATTCTGGATTATATTGCATTTGCCATAATTCTGCCCTTCTTCCGGTTCTTCTAACTGTCTTCAGCACTTTCTTTTGGTCAACTGATCCAGTTACTGTCACCTTTTGTAATGTCATATCTATGTCTATGTTATCCACCCCTAAAAAAGAAAGACGGTTAAAATCAACTGACGATAGAAGGAGTGATCCAAGATCTTATAGTCGTACAAGTATTTTTTTAAGGAGAATAAAAACACGAGAAAGAAAATTAGGCTAAGATCTAAATAGATAATTTATGTACCTTTAAGCTTCTCAAGAGACTTTCTGATGTTTCTTTCGCATCCTTCACAGTCTATGTACACTTGCAATTCAATCATCTATGTCAAAGATAGATAAAAAAATTTGATGAGCGCCGAATAGTAAAACGTATGATGAGAAAACATATTTTCACGACTTATTTTCACGATGCTCTCATGTGTTGGGGCTAAAAACAACACTGAATACATGAAACATGGATTGTTAACATGAACCGTGGGAATAATAGCAACGGGTTCATTTTGTATATTTTAAGATACACTAAACTTATGTACAATTATGTTTAAATGGAAAAAAATACTTAATAGCATTGAACAAGAAGGAAATAAAGAAAGATATATACCGCCATGTTGGATGAGTTGCAGGAATGTTATCAAAATATATATTGGTTGAGATGGAGCCTTTAAATGAAAATGTAAGACAGGTTAATATTTATGGTATATCAAAAACGATGAGAATAAGTTGAATTTATAGGAAGTGGGAAAATATTGTGTTGGATAAAATATGCAAATTTTGCACCGGCCTTTTCCATATTGTGCGTTAAAATGCCGTGTATACATGAAGGACGGTTTTGAGCTCTAATTCCTGTATCTTGTAAAATATCGGCACTCCCGCCTCTTCATACAACCCGAATTTGATTTCTAGTGGAAGCGAATATTGAGTTTTGAGGTGGTTAAAAAACAAGCTCTAGTTTCCTAACTAGTCTTCTAATCAGGTGAGACACATCCGCAATTTACCTCCTTCGTGTACTCTAGGACAGAGATGTATAGGAACCGTTAGTTTGACGGTTTACGTTTTTGAAGTGTCAACTAATGTAGAGCATGTGTGGTTGCGATTCCTGTGGATCTGGTCTTTCTTAATACCTGCATTAGCTTATTCAATACTTCAATACTTTTATCTAACTTGAGTATATGTTAAGGTTCCCTCTATTCATTTCTGGTGAAAATTTCCAAGTAAAAAGTACATCATACTGATTACTGATTGGTAATGTAAACGCATTTGCTCCAATAACCCAATCCGATATCTTAATAATTTTAGTTTTAACATCAGCATGTCTCAAAACGATAAAGAGGACGGATAATACATAGTCTTATCACCGATACCTGCTCTTCCAAGTACAGAGTACTAAAACTCATAAATCCGTTTAAATAACAGCAAAAGCTTCCGTCCCATAATTATTGTACATATTTCTCAGTATGATCCTCCCTAACACTTGAACCAGTGTTATGCAATCCAGCCGCGCTCGATACTCGTCACAAAAGCAAATCAGCTTATACTAATGTGTCGAGAAACTGGTCTATTGTAGTATACTTAAGGGATGGATAGAGCTGTGTCCCTTCGACTCCACCTGCAGACTCAATATCAAAATACATCTGATCCCCCTTCACAAATGTACCATATATGAACACCATCTCCATCTTCTCCGGATGTGGAGTTTCTGGAACAAGCAAAGAAAGCCAATCATAATAGTTTAGCTAAAGTTATAAACTCAAGAAATAACACGAGTATCAGTTGTTGTGTTTCAGTCATTTCAGTACTATGTTAACATCAAATACATACTTACAACCTTCAATTTTCTTGAGGAGCTCCTCTCCTGAGATGTAGATCTTCTCAAGAATCTTCCCTATCTTCCTCTCCCATATATGGACAAGCTCATTCATCGAATAAACGTTTCCAGGAGGCCTCAAACAAAGAACCTTGTTCAATGAGCGTGGGTCATCTACTGTGCTGATGGTGAAAGCTGCAACGTCGCTTTCCTTAACAAAAACACCTTCAGAAATTGAAGAAAAGAACGACGAGTGGATTAATTCCATTTATGAACATTGAACATATGAGACTATATTTGCGACTAACATCCTTCCAACTATAACACTCGAGTGTTCTCACATGAAGAGGACATTATGAGATGATTTTTAAGATCACTACGAAGTTGTCCAACCTTTGATACTACCATCTGCATAAATCGTCACTCTGTCTCTAGGTGGAGATTTTAGGCCGGGTTGCACTAGTGACGGAAGTAAGTAGCTCATAAAAAAGTTGCAACATATATAGGTGTGTGGAATGCCTTCTGATTCGATTAGTCGTCTAATTTCAGCTTTCCGCTCATAAAACTGATGATCCAAGTCCGAAATTCGAGTTCTGTCCGGATCTAGACCGAATTCAGATGGAATGAATCTCTGGAAAATAACACATGTTTAAGCAGTAAGTCACAAAATTACATCAATATCTACAATATGAGTTCCTTTTTTTATCCTAGATCACTAAGGAAGTCCAGTTACGTAAGAGTATGTAAAGTTTTGAAGGGTCGCTGAAGAAAACGGATCCATGTTACCAGCATGTTCAGCCAGTTATGAAGTATATTATCTATACTATATATAAGAGAAATTTTGAAGAATGCCATGGTCAACACATGATATTAGCAAACTAATTTGTTGGATACCCCTTATATTATGAAAATTGTTTTTATGTACCCATATTCTTTTGGTTATTTCTAAGGTGCCCCTGAATCCTTTTTTGCAGTTTTAAATGATGAAATAACTATTAAACCCCTATCATTATCACATTTTACATAATAAAAAATTAGACCCCAACCCTTCTTCTTCAACCCACCCTTACCCCCACCCACCATACCTCGTCATTCTGTTACGGCACTATAAAAAAACGTCCTTTTCCTCATTTTTTTTAAACTCACTCTACTAGTTAAAATCTCTTTCGATATTCACAGGTGAACATTTTTTTGTAGGTTCCTCATTTTAGTTATTTAGGTTTTCTATATTCTCTAATTAAGTTATTTCAAGAGAGCTCCTCATATATAATCTTTTATTTTTGAACTTGATCGAATTCTTGTCTAATTTTAACTATTTTTGAAATTATCGAGTTGGGTCGAGTCGAATACTATGCCGGGTGGGGTGATGATGAAAACCAAGAAAACAGTGGTTGAAGCCGAGAAAACACCACAAAATGGTGAGTTTATGCAGCTGAGGAACAGGAGGTTGGATAAATCATATCACCCCACCCGACATAGTATTCGACTCGACCCGACTCGATAATTTCAAAAATAGTTTAAATTAGACAAGAATTCGATCAAGTTCAACAATAAAAGAGTATATAGGAGGAGCTCTCATGAAATAACTTAATTAGAAAATATAGAATACCTAAAAAACTAAAATGAGGAACTCACAAAAAGATGTTTACTTGTGAATATCGAGAGAGATTTTAACTAGTAGAGTGAGTTTAAAAAAATGAGGAAAAAGACATTTTTTATAGTGCCGTAAGAGAATGACAAGGTATGGTGGGTGGGGCTAGGGGTGGGGTGGGTTGAAGAAGAAGGGTTGGGGTCTAATATTTAATTATGTAAAATATTTTAATGTTTCCCCCCATATTTTGTAATAATGATAGGGGTTCAATAACCATTTCATTTTTAAAACTGTAAAAAAGGGTTCATGGGGCACCTCATAAACAACCAAAAGAATAAAGGGCACATAAAAACAAACTTCATAGTATTTGGGGGCATCCAGAAAAATTAGCCTTAGCAAAAATGCATTGAAACTTTTGTTATTTGGAGATTACTACAAATTTCAAGCAAAATGACTAAATTACCCTTCAATAAATCTATTATAAATGCTTGTCTCTACCCTCTTTTCAACTCAGTCTCTCTTCCTCTCACTCTCTCTGTTCATCTCATTTTATCTATCTTTCTGTCATTGCTTACTCCGCCGAAATCGTCATCTTCACTTTCTCCTTATATTTTGTTTTTGCTCCTTTATAGTTGTTCTTTTACAAAAGTTTGAATCTTTTTCAATTTAGTTGAGTTAACACTTATTGAATTAGATGATTTTAATTTTGGTGTAATGATTTCAGGCTGAAAAATTAGAGAGTTTAAGTTCTAAAGTAGCGTTAAATGGTCGTCGGAGAAAAGATTCATGTTGATAAATAGAAGTCTAATTCTTTTTTATTTTATTTTTTATTTTTCATGGTTCTTTTAGTCTTCAAATGTATTAATAAAAATTATTTGTTCCATACCCTAAAGAAATCAATATTTCCTTGTGTTTTGTACTAATTGTAATATACTAATCCAATTTTTTGGTTGTATACTTGTATCCAATCCGTGTCCGATTGTTTATGCTAATTAATATGTAGTATATATCATATCAATTGTTGTTGGGGTTAAACTATGTAACATCGATTTGATGCAAAGATAAATCGCAAAGCTAAATCATGATAAATTTGAGTTTGTTGTGAATTTAAATTGATTACAACGTACGTATTACAATAGATTATAATAGTCACTTCAACCTAAAAAACTTGTCTAATGATATCAATTTTCATTAAGGGTAAAATAGTCATTTCCTGAAATTTGCGGTAATCTCCTAATAAAAAGTTTCAGTGCTTTTTTTCTAATACCATGCCTTGACAATAAAACATATTCTCCCTGGATCGGGGTGAATCAGAGGGAGGAAAAAAATTTAAAATTATCTTAGGGGAAGGGAACTAATGGGAATCAGGGAGAATATATTTTATTGTTGTTTGTGTATAATAATTGTAAACTAGGAGAATCAGGGAGAATAGGGGAAAATATAATTAAAAATATGATTCTCCTCTATTCTCCTCCGATTTGGAGGGGAATCAATAGTAATGGGGTGGATTAGTGATAACTAATTCTCCTACCTAGAAACCAATTTTAGTTCCCAAACATAAAAAATAATTAAATTCCCCTCGATTCTTCCTGATTCACCCCAATTCAAACGCACCACTAGAATAATTTTTTAAAAAAATCCTCCCTCTGATTCACCCGATCCAAACACACCTCCATGAAAAGGATTTGAGGATTCTATAAAACAATATTGTCTCGTAGACTTAAATAATTAAAAGGTAGTGAAAATAAAGGAGTGTATAAAATGAGAGTGATGGATATACCTTGATGCAGGCAGCAGTTTTGATAGCTGAAATAAGAGGTTTCTGAGATAGGAGTTGCTTCCATGCAACCGCACAAATCACCACATCCACTTGTTTAATAGCACTAATTAAACTTTCCTCCTCTTCCAATGACCCCTACAACTATAATTATTAATCATTCATAAATTCTAAAATGTGACTATAAAAATACAAAACTCAAACCTTGACAAGTGTGACGCCAGCATTGGAGAGTTCTTGGAGCTTCAAGGACTTGTTTGGGTCGGAAAAGGCAGAATCTCTCACCAGGCCGAAGGTGGGATGGGATGCTTCTAAGCTGGCTTTCGCCATCTCGTAACCGACCCTACCACTTACCCCAATTATCAGAATTCGGCTCTTATCTTTCTTCGACTCCATTTAATTTAGGATCTGTGAATTGCGATTTTACTTTTATTATTATCATTCATAGTCATACTTGTCGTTTGTACACTGTTCAGTATGTACGAATTTGCTATCTTCAAATTTGTAGTTTATGACAATCAAACTCGACGAAATAATACTTATGATATAAAATCAAATCTAGCAAAGCAACAAATAAATCGTCATTAATTTAAGGACTCAAATATACCTAAAACAAACAAATTAAATTGTTAACTAAACAAAAGTATTGATAAATAAAATTGTGTCAATCGAGGGTGGCTACTATGACTTTGATTAAGTGTACTTGGAAGAGTAATAATAAGCCATGAAGCAAAGAAGTTTCATGACATCCAAGCCAACTTCTAATAACTTGAAGACTTATACTTTAATAAATTATATCATATTCGCAGCATATAGATATTTAAAAACATAACAAATACACCAAACCACATACAATATTTACAAAATATATGAATTTTTAACCATCATAAATTCAGAAAAGTAGTAATATTTTGCATTGATATGTAACTTTTTATGCCTTGAATATCTACAAAAATCCCAATTTCTATTACAGTACAAAAATACAATCTTGCATTTTTATGAAAAAAAAGAAGACAAGTACATATTAACCAATTATGCTCATAAGTATGACCAAGTTAGGAAATCCAATAACTATATATATATACATTGATTGATAATTTTATTCAAGTCTGTGTTGAAGTACTCAAATGTACCTAAAAGGCTAAAACAAACAACATTGAACCATATAGTATTCAATACTATACTACATTGCAATTAGGTTCAATAATGTCAAAAATATCTACTTAACTTTCATCCCATATTCGGGGCATAATAAGTGATCGAGTGTGTATGAGTGCATATGGGGGGGGGGGGGGGGGGGGGGGGGTTCTCTTTATACACCTGCTGAATAAACATGAGTTAAGGCATTAAATCGAACAATGTTAACACAATTAATCATGTATTTTCGTTGGCCACAAACACCTTAATAGAAGCTGTTAGCATTCTTTGAAGTTTTGGTTTTAGCAACGAATAAAATTATAATGAGTGGCAAATTAACAGAAAAGCACTAGAAATAATTCATATATTCCCTTCTTTATCAATCATTTATTTTGACCTCATGGTCTATAACACCTAAAATAACTGCAACCCAACACTCAATATTCATCACCTTCAACATATCGCGCCGTCTCTAAAGAGAATCCCTTCTAGGTGAGGTGGGCTAGGGTCGAATAATATGCCTTCTTACACAAGAAAGTTGTTCTCAAAATGATCCAAAAATAAAGTCAAGACACCATCTAATACTCCACATTTCACAACAGATTATTTGAGTAGGTAGTGTTTAGAACCATCTTAACACGGACCAGGCGAAAATCAACAGGACATTACATATTTAACAATTTCAACATCTAAATTCACAACTTTCCATTAAAGTTAAAGGCTTTATACAACTACATATAAACATCATAATTAAAATACTTAATTTTAAATTAATATATTTGATCTCGAACACGGAGTCCATATACTATGTCACGCTACTTTTAGTTTCAAATTAAATTTAATGAACAAAAACCATAAACATGACATGAAATTAATAAGGCATAAAATAAAAGAAACTGACAATATTAATTAGTACAAACACTAAAAATCATATATAAATTGAAATCACGAACATGTCTAAATAAAACAATAACATCAAAATTCAAAACTCAAAACTTGACAATCATTTCGAAACAAATCAAGTAAACCGTAAGCATGTCTTACATTTATTATTTGTTGAATATAAAATATCCCAGTGATCTTATTACCCAAAGACTCTTTCAAACATTTTATCTAACTGTTTACAAACAAAAATAATTAACATGTTACTTACAAAAAATTTATTGTGAATATTGACTGGATTCTTTCTCCAAATGTGCAAGGTTGCTCGTGAAATTTTGTAATATATGGTTATTGTGAATATTTGACGGGGTTCTTTCTTCTTTCTCAAAAACGAGAAGTAAACATGTGACATTTATATATAGTATAGATTAGATTAGATAAGGTGGTAGTTACATTAATTGTCATGATAAAACCCACTTTAAATTGTTCTAATATCTCTTTTAACCCATATTAAGAAATGTATCAATTTTATTTAATTACTTGCATTTGTTGTTGATTTTAACATAATATTGATGCAACTTATTGTGTCATCGATTTTTTAAAATAAACAAATGCTCTATTCTTGTTTTTTTTAATTGTACTTTTAGTCATTTGTATATAAAAATATTTTTTAAAAAAAATAATTAAAAAATACATTCAAAATGCAAATGACCATCAATGGACACTATACAATTAGTTGGTTGATAATTTCACAAGAAAAGATAATCAAAAAGTACATTATTAAAATGTAAAATTACAGTTAATAATTCTAAAAAGATTATTATTTACAAATAAAAATTAACGCTAAAAAGACATAAAAAAAACCAAAGGATGTATCAATTTGGACATATTGTGCATCCTACTAATAAAACTAAATACACGAGGTATAAATGTTGCATTAAGTAAGATTTTCTATCATATATTTTACTAAAAATACTCCTTAAATGGTTAACACGCATTAGTCGCTTGCCCACAGTCCAGCATGTAAGAATTTGTCTTTATTTATAATTACTTTTTTGTATAATTAATTTTATTGTTAAAATTTTGTAACATATTATTAAATATCAAAAAAAAATCGTATAGATTTGAAAAATGAATTTAAGAAAATTTATATACATCAATATTGAATTACATGATGAGTAGTTAAACTATAAATGGAGGTTATTAATATCAACAAATGTCATTTTATGATTGGTTAAAAAATATCATAGAGCTTCAAATGAAACCTCTAATTCCTCCTTTTTCATATTATATATAGTGTAAATGAAACTATATTAAAAATGTTATTATGAATACATTTAATAATAAATTTTAAACATAAATTATAAAATTGAAAGTAGTTTATTGTAACTTTCAAGTGTAAGTGTTAATGAGTAATAAGACGAGTATGATGATATGAATCCATTATAACAGTAACATTAAGTAGTAGTGCCTCCATCCCTAAATGATTGTCAAATTTTGATTTTTGATGGTCAACAACAGACGATTTAAAATGTAAACATCTATTATTCTACATGCGAAAAAATTATAAAAAGTTGATATTTCAAAAATATATATTGAGACGAATCTAACAAGGTCTCACAAGGCTATATTATTTCTTAACGTTTAATGTGAATTTGTGACCAAATTTTATTATATTTGACCAACAAAAATTAAAATGTGACAATCTTTTGGGGACGAAGGGAGTAATAAACTAGTAATTGTAAGAGTTCACGGGCGAATCATGGAAAAAAATTTAAATAATTTAAACTGAAAGTAAAAATAATCAGCCATAAAAGTATACGAATATCACAAATAAAATATAAGAATAGTTTCGACACGCACTAAAAAATAAATGGATATAATACTAATTCAAGATAATTGCATCCTACTCTTGGATCATAACTTGAAAAGGCTTAATGATATCCATATCATTGACTGGTAATAGCTACCCTAATAATACTTCATAATTATATAGCTACCTTAATGATTTACAACCAGTAGTCCAGTATTCACAACAAATAAAACAACTTTGTTAAAAATCAAACAAACAATTAATAATTCAAATTTCAACAGGCACTTGAACATATAGCTACTTTAGTACCTTATTCACATAAATGTAAATTATTATTAATAATAAAAAAAGAATGACAAAAAAGTGGAGATTTGAGAGTGACAAAAAAGAATGACATAAATATAAATTACGTACTAGTAGAGTGGAGGGAGGTTGAGTGATTATTGATTAGGCATTAGTTGTTTGTTGTTGGAGGGAGGAGAAGAGAAGAAGAAAATGGGCAGTCATTAGTTGTCTCTGGAGGCAGGAGAAGAAGATAAGGAGGACATCATATTGATTAGTAATGTAAGGGCATTTGCTTCAATAAGCCAATCCAATGTCTTAATAAGTTTAGTTTCAACATCAACACGTCTCAACACGATAAGGAGGACGGATAATACGTAGTCTCAACATGATAAGGAGGACGGATAATACGTAGCCTTACTCGCGTAACAACGTAAAAGCTATTTTCATATTGACTTAATAAGACTACTTCACAACATATAAGAACGAAACGAAAACATTGATAGAGGTCTTAATAGGAGAGAGTAGATAGTCGAAACACTTGGAACATTATTATCGATACCTTACATAAGATATTCAAGAGTACTCTTCCAAGTACAAAGTACTAAAATTCATAAATACGTTTAAATAACAGCAAAAGTTTCCCTCCCATAATTATTGTACATATTTCTCAGCATCATCCTCCCCAACACTTCAACCAGTGTTGTGCAGGCCAGCCGCGATACCCTTCATCGTCAAAATGAGTGTATCCTCCAACCCTGGAGCGTAGTCACTGGTGGGGTTGAGCTTCAGTAGCTCACTTGTAGCTGGTTTGCTAGACTCCAAGACTTCCTTCGAGAGATGAGGTCTTTGTTTCACATCATAGCTAGGGTCCCGAACTCGTTTAAGAGTGTAGGCTTGCAACACGTTAAGGATTGTGATATACGGATCACGAAGACTCAATCTCTGCCTCAAGTAAGGGTCACCTTCGAGTAAGGCCCTGTGCCCAGCAACCTTCAACCAAAAAAGGAGAGTTCAATTTAATGCCTCAAACTTTATCGACACTTCGACATTATGAAAGTTCAGCTAAGCGGACAATACTCCATTCGTTTTAATGCCTCGAACTTCATTGACATTTCGAAGTTATGGAAATTCAGCTAAGTGGATAATACTCCATTCGCTGAGGGGTGGTGCATATACAAATTTTAAGAGCTGAAAAAGGAATGTTTTATGTACTTACCTGGAGGACAAGGTTCTTAGTGTCTAGATAATTGGCCCTTAAGCGCGCTCCAAAAGGACGTAGCTCCTCGGCAACTAGGAGGTTGTCATACAAAGAAGCTATTTCAGGATCTCCTTTAGCAAGGACCATTTCAACCAAGTCAATTGTAACTCTAAAGAATGGCCACTCATTATACATGTCTTTGAGCATCTGCAGATTCTTTCCGTCCTTGTCAATAACATGTTTAATTGCAGCCCCAAAACCAAGCCAGACCGGTAGATGGAACCTCGTTTGAGTCCATGCAAATATCCATGGAATTGCTCGCAGCGATTCAATTCCGCCACTTGGTTTTCTTTTGGAAGGGCGGCTGCCAATGTTCATACGCCCATATTCTAACTCCGGTGTTGCCTGGATGCAGGGAAAAAGTGTAAGACGAACATGAAGAGACGCAAAGTTGGTAACTAAAATAGATCAAGCAGCTTTACTTTTAAGTGTAACAAGACTGATCATCTAAACTTGTAAATTATTACTTCGATGGGACTGAAGATCACGCCACATATATACCTTAGAGATGGTAGTAAATGATTAAGTATAGAAAGATACTTACGCTACGGAAGTACTCGACAAATCGTGGTTCCTGGAAAACGACAGAGCGATACTCCTCTGTAGCAACTACAGCCATCTCATCCATCAATGACCGCCATTCAGGCTTGGGGGAGATGGGTGGACGCATTCCATGCTCAAGGGTAGCTGCTGTGAAACGCTGAAGTGTTCTAAAGCACAAGTGCTCCTCACCAAATGACTGTTCTATAACTTCTCCTTGAACAGTAACACGAAGAGACCCAAGGATAGTGTCTGGTGGCTGAGATAGTATAGCAAGATGGGTGGGGCCCCCTCCTCTACCAACAGTTCCACCTCGTCCGTGGAACATCGTGAGCTTCACTCCATACTGTTTTGCTACTTTCACAAGCTCCTCCTGAGCCTTGTACAACTGCCAGGCTGCAGAAAGACGACCAGCATCCTTGCCCGAATCTGAATATCCAATCATGACTTCCTGTTTTCCATTCATCCGGTTACGATACCAATCTATTGAGAATAGTCGAGCGACTGCAGCTGGTGCAGCCTCAAGATCAGCAAGCTTTTCAAACAGGGGTACAACCCTAAGTGGAGTTTTGACATTGCATGCACGTTGTAACAGTTCAACAGCCAGCACATCTGACGTGGCAGTAGCCATCGAGATAACATAAGCACCAAAATTATCAGGAGGTAATTCAGAAATAACTTGGAGAGTGCCCAAGACATCTGCAGTTTCTTCAGTTTTTGGAAGATCTGGACCAAATAGAGGTCGTTTGCCTTTAAGTTCAGACAATAACCATTCCTGCCTCTGTTCCTCAGACCATTCCTTGTAGGAACCTATCCCTAAATACTGCGTGATAGAATCTAGAACATCAGTGTGCCTATCTGACTCTTGCCGAATATCAAGTCTCACAAGTGAAAGTCCAAATGTCGAAACTTGCCTAAGAAAATCAAGTAGGCTTCCATCTGCGATTGGCCGATCACCACATGCACACAAGGATTGATAACAGAGCTCAAGAGGTTCAAGGAACTGGTGGAAGGAAATAAACAATCAGTAAGAGTAGATGTTTACATAAACATACTAGCGCTATCACGAAGTAGATGTGTACAATCAGTAAGAGTAGATGTGTACATAAACATACTATCACAAGTTTCAGTATAAAGTGAGGCTAATAGTGCTGACATACAAAAAATCAATTTCAATGATCAAACAACTAATTATTTAACTGAACGAACCTCTTCGATATTGGTGAATGTCGCATCTTCAGGTATATCAGAACTTCCATCGGCTAATAGCAGACGAGCACGTTCGCGAGTATTATACAGCTTGTCCCTCACATCACCAAGAATAACTCGATATGGCTCATTTGGGGGAATTTTCTTCCAAAACTCTGTATAAAAAGATTTGAAGGGTAAACAACTGAGCAAGTAAGATAACTGCTGAAATTTCTCTGATTTAAAATGCATATCAAATCAACCACGTAAATCTAAGCCTTATGCCATTAAGTGGAAATGATAAGCAACCCATTATTACTACTTTAGATCTAGGAGGAACCAGAAAACATTTGATAGGCAAGCATGATGATTTCAGGTTAAGAGCTATACAGATTGGATGCATCAGAAGAGCTGAAAATCAAAGCTAAAGTGAACACTTACCAATAAAGTGCTTTGCATCTCTCTTTGACGAGCGGTGAAGTTCATCAGCACGAACACGTAGTTCATCATTGCAACGCCACATCGAAAGCTGTCAAAATAACATAATAACAGGAAGTGAATAAGATTTGGAACAGATCCATATCCATATAAGATGAAAAGTACAGATGAAAGTGGTTTTCACCTCAAACATTAGATCTTCTATCTGGGAGTAGTACAAATTTGCAGCCATCATTCTAGCAAGTAAGCAAACATCCCTCGTGACTTCAGGAGTAACCCTGGGGTTGCCTGCATCATCAGGAAACACTTAAGTGCATTATAAATAGAATAAGGGAAAAAAAGTTGTTTGATATCTCAAGAAAGGTATTACTGAGCTCTATGGTCAACTTGAACAAACTCGTACAAATTGAAAGTTATAAGTAACTATGTGGTTTGGAGGACACAGAAGTATGCAAGTCTTCCTTGATATATTATTTTTACTTGGTTTATCATAGTCCAGAAGCTGAACAGTGACCTTTCATTATTTTTTTCTTCTTGAATCATGCTTAAATAAACAGCAATAGGTTTTTCATGGGATAAGGCATAAGGGTAAGTACCATCACGATCTCCACCCATCCAAGATGAAAATTGGATTAATGGGGCATTATAAGGAACACGCTCATTTATTCCAACGTTCTTGAGAGCAGTGTCAACACGGCGTAAAAATTTTGGTACCCCCTTCCATATTGTCTCATGAAAGTAACTCATTCCTGCTCTCATCTCATCTTGTGGTGTAGGCGGATTTCTTCTTATTTCATCAGTTCGGAAAGCCGCTTGTATCTGTGTAAGAACAAGATGAAATTACAAATAATCAATTAAACACATTAACAGATACAAGGATATCTAGGGAAGGCAAATCCCTGCAACATGAAGCTGATGTATAAGATACAATTTTGTCAAGTTGTGGCCATTTACAGTTTCAAATGCATGATTCTGATGATATGTTAATAAAAAGTAGGGAAGGTGAATCCCTTTCATTATTATATTACATTCTTCCACCTCTCAAGATTATTCTCAAGTCAAAAAAATATCATCTATATCTCCATTTCTATCATTGCACTTGCAAATTCTCTTGCACTAGTCCACAATTGTATCAATTTTCTAGGAATCTTTATACACACACCCCTCTCTCATCCCTGTTCTGGTTATTATTGTGTTTATCATCTCTGGAGCCTAAATCTACGTCTGATCTGATCTGACAAGTTCATACCACAAGCACCTCATAAGCTCGAACTTAGGGAAACTCAAAAAAAAAGGAAAAACAATTTGGAAGGAGGAAGTATATGACATAAAATTTGAGACAGCAATACATTTGAAGCAAAAAAAAACGGAAAATAGTATGAGATCATATAGCCTCAGCAAGGAGCAGACACTGACGTATATCGAGTAAGGGTGTTTAACGTATGGTACCACTTATACCTGAAGGATATATGCGAAATGAGACCCCGCATACATGACGAGCAAGTCAGTTAAAGAACTTGTAGAACAGATGTCTTCATTGTTATTTTTATAGAAAATCCATTAAATCGTGAAACATACCTCTCTTTGAAGAGCTTCATCTAGCTCCTGCTTCTCGTCAGGAGTAATATCTTTAGCATATAACTGAGTCAAACAATTCCGAATTCTGCAACAGAGATCAGAAGCTGAACATTTGATGCAGGAGAAAAAAAACAGGAAGCAGAATTTCATGTCACCAAAGAGATATACCTCCCATGCTTCTGAAGTAAAGATCTGCGCACAGATTGAGTTGGGTGTGCTGTAAGTACCAAATCTACAGTCTGGTTCTTCAGACTATCAAAAATTTCTTGAGCAGTCTTCTTCGTGTGGGCCACAAGCTTCTTGAAGGTCTCTTCAAGATCAGACTCAGTTGTTGCAGAAGCCTCATCAGCAAAATCACCCCGTTTTAGTTTTATCCTACGCCTGTGGGCTATTTGCACTTCTTCTGCAAGATTGCCCAAGTTAAGCATATTTGAAAAGGCTTTTGCTACTACAATTGAGTCTCCCGCATCCAAACTAGTAAGAACACTGCCAAGCTCATCCAGTTTGTGAAGGTCACGTGTCCCTTCATACTCGGCAGAGAGTTCATAGCATTCTTGAACCTTCAGTGAATAACATAAAAAAATTATAATGTCAAGTCTTATTCAGATTGTCTCAGAATATAAAAGCATGTTTGCACCAAATATAAGTACAGTATTTGCTTAAGCTCAGAAGAACTGGTAATTCAATACGAAGTCACAGAAATTATACCAAGCAGAAAGACATTTATTTTCCAATCTATAGTAAGGCCCTTTTGCCAAATAATGTGCTAAATACAAATCACAACATGCATAGTCCAGATATAAATTATCACATGAGACTTATTTCTAAGTGGTCATCAGTACATCAATGCAAAGATAACTGATTTCCTGAGTACAATAGCAGAAGCGCAAACGAATCAAGCTTATTCCAGTCAACCGATAGGTTAAAATAGATCGAATTCCTAGCTTCCATTTCAGAAGTATACCTAGTGGCTAGTAAGAGGCCAAGAAACCTTCAAAAAACTAAGCCTTATTATTATTTGGATGCTTTTTTCATCACAAACAAGTGTAATAATGAACAGTCAAAGTAAGCATTAACCCACTTACGTACAAAACTAATAAATTAACTAACAACTGAGTCATTCATTGGATCTGCAAATGACCACTAAACAAACAAACACTAAACAATAATATGCTTCAACTGATTGAGTAAGACAAAAAAATACCAACTTTATTCATTCGTGATAAAAATAATGAATTTTGTACTACCCAATCAAAATATTACAAAAATGTACTATTGAAAGATGATGATATACCTCATCCCACCTACTCAATAGCACATAAATACAGAATTAAACAATGCAATTGTAACGTAGACCTTCTTCTCAATCACCTAATTGACAAATGACCATCTTAATAATATTTTTATACTTAAATCAATTGGTCGTAGATGGATGTATACGAAAGTATTAATCAACCAATGTGCGACACTTTTTCAATACCCTGTGGCCTCCTCACATGTAAACCGACCCACTTGAACTACATCTACCGGATTTACAGGTCTCCTTAAC
The DNA here is from genome assembly GCA_003412495.2 of Echium plantagineum. Classification (NCBI taxonomy): domain Eukaryota; kingdom Viridiplantae; phylum Streptophyta; class Magnoliopsida; order Boraginales; family Boraginaceae; genus Echium; species Echium plantagineum. The sequence continues at coordinate 24,562,900 of CM016561.1, read as the reverse complement.
CAAGGTTCTTATACCATGTAAGAATCAGTGATGTCCGCGTAGTCAATACAACCATACTTCACTGAACAACTAATATATGGGGTATACAACACCCTCCCGCACATGTAATCTGATCTAATCAAACGCATATACGGAGTTTACACGTGTCCTAACCGCGTCTGTCTCATCATACCATGTTAAGAATCGATGGATGTACATACTGAAACCATACTTCAATGAACAATAAATACAATCTATAAAATCAAACAAAAACAAAACCACACAAAAAAGTCAAAGAGTTCATACAGTTTCTCTAATGTCTTCACCATGCAAGTCCTGAAGAATATCAAGAAACCGATCCAACAAAAGGGCATCATACTCCACAAGTTTATCATCCTCTGAAACTTTCTTGGGAGCCAAAGCCCTCAATTGTGCATCAATTGATCCCATTTTCTGCAAGCTTTTGCTTGCCATCTTCCTATTAATACACAAACAAATCACCACAAAAAAAAAATTAAAATTAAAATTCAATCAACTTTTTTCAAGATTTCCAGCAAAAGTTCACGAGATTTGTACCTTTTATCAACTAGAATTCACGGGCACTGATGAAAAACAGAGGCTAAATATATATTACAAAATTTGTAAATTGGTTATAACAAGAAATAGTTCAGTAATATTTTTTTTGGATTTGTTTTCTTAATAATGTTTAGTTGAAACCTGGAAGTATGCAAGAATAATTTTCAGGTGTTGGGAGTTTTATGTGTGTGGTTTGTACTCAGTAGTAGTCTACTGAGATTTGACTTCTTTTTATAGACAAATATTATCCCTATTTGCGATGGACATTAATCTGTAATCCCTAATATATCGCAAAGATAATATGTTTGTAGTAATCATCAGAACCGAACATGATTTCGAAATTATAAGATTAAAAAATGTTTTGAAAGAATTAAAAAAATATTGTAAAAAATTAAAAATTCAATACAGGTGATATATGTAAAAATGTGAATAAATATAAATATTATGAAAATATATAAGTATGAACTAAATTTGTAATTCGCTATCTCTATCTATCAAAAAAAAAAATATATTTTGAAAAAAATGAGCACTAAATAAGATTTAAAAAAGGATTAAAATTGTATATATAATATCAATTAATATTATTTGTAAAAATATCTAAAAGTTAGATCTAACGAGCGAATAAACAAAAATATTATGAAGTAATTATACTAAAACAATATATAAAGTTATATTTTCTCTTTATTTTTTTAACAATGAATTTTTCTTTAGTTACTAAGTTATAACAAAAATTGAAAACTTAAACTTGAAAAGAAATTGATTTCAGAGTTCTAAATATATCGCCTACAATATAGACATAATATCTTTTGTAGTAATCATTGTCATTGGTCGAAGTTATTTTCGAACATGGTTCCGAAATTATAAAATTAAGAAATGTTCTAAGAAACAATAAAAAAAATTAAAAAATCAAGACAAGTTATATATGTTCAAAAATGTGAATAAACATAAATATTATGAAAATATAGATAAATATAAACTAAATTTGAAAATAAAATAAAAAGATATTTATTTAAAATATATATAAATATGTTAAAAAAGTTATCATAGTAATCAATATCACAGGTAAACAAATTTTAAATTAAGAAGACATTTATCCTATATATAATTGGAGTTTTATAAATTATTTTGAGTTCCATGTTCTCTTTGATTATAAGGTAATAAAATATTTATTGTATTGTAAAATAACTACGCATATGTATCATCAAATATATTTTACCTTCATTTTTTTTGAAAATGACTTTGCGAAAATACTATGTTATATTGTACATCAAATTTAGGTTTAGTTAAGATGAATTAAATAATATTATTACATAAAATATTATATTTATTTACTATACATATGTATCATCAATTTCGTACAAACTAGACTGTGCACAAAAATGTAGTAAAATAAACCCAACAAGAGTTAAATGATATCGAACCTCATCTAATAAAGTAAATTAATATGATGCTATCTACAAAAGAAAGTAATTGATCCTTTTCATTTTTAGAATAAATATCAATTAGATAAAGAAATTTAAAAAAAGATAATATTATGGAATACAATAAAGTTCTTGAGACCATATTAATAATTTTAATTTTATATTTATTGAAGAACATTAATCATATCTAACTATAGAAGAATTAATATTATAAGGTCATCTATAGAGGTCATACAATAACATTTTGTTTTATGGCAAGTTACATTATTTAATATTTACATTCCGCCTTATTTGATTTAATTTCAATTAATAAATTTTATAATCTTATTATATTTCACGATTTCATAATTTGATTTGGTATTCATAGTTTGATAATTGATTGTAGTGATACTAGTGAACAAGAAGAAAAGGACTTCGAGCTCCTTGTAATATCAAATATGGTACGAGTACATATAAATTGCTTTGATCATGCCATAACTAAAGTCAATTCAGTTAGCCTAAAATTTGGAGATTCTTGAAAGCCATATGGAATATTCTTATTTGAAAAATCGATGCCCAATAACGTACAAGGCCATGTTTGGCTTGAGGTCGTAAATCATATATTGAAATACTCTAAAGAAAATTCAATGCTTCTAACCTGGTGGTACTAGACCTGAGCCTCTTTTTAAGAGGTCTTTGATTTGTTCTCGCAGGAGCCTCTTTTTAAGAGGTCTTTGATTTGTTCTCGCAGGGGAGTATATTTAAACATACTTCATCTGCTTTCGAGACTATCTTTGCAGTGTTTCGGCAATTTCCAGCACCCACTATGTGGAATTTTCGGGCTTTTCAAGTCAACTTCGGGGATCCAGGAAGCGAAGTTCATTGGAGCAGCGGTCAGACAAGACACCGTAGTTGTTTATTTGGAGCTTAGACTCCCATTTTTTGTTTAATTTAGAAACGTATTTCATATAGAATGACTATTTGTAACTTCTATCGTTTAAAAAAAATACTCCAAAGAAATATGTTGAGGGAACATATTTATGTAAGGAGAACGTCTACAGTTTATTAATGGTACGACTCATTATTTTCATTAATATACATAAATAATTGGTTACAATGTAAAAATGGTACATGTTACTAGATTGTATTATTCTAAGATGGTACAAATCAAAAACTCCAAAAAGAGATGTTTCAAAGTTATTTTATACACCGGTTTAATATGTGTTCCAAAATTCGTGAAACAAATTGGTACAAATTACCTAAAATGCAAAAATAAGTTTAGATAATTCACCTTAATGATATTTTTTTTTAGAAAATGGTAGGTATTATCTAAAATGTATTGCAAAAAAAAACTTCATTATAAAATGGTACAATCGACATTTCTTATAGTTAATAAACCCATTACTGAACAAAAAACTTAATCACATATATAAATGGTTAATGGCATGTTTGGTCATATGCTTAAGAACGTTCATCATTCGGTCACACATGTTGAGAAATAACTTTTTCAATCACACGCGTTTTTAAAAATGTGCCTCTTGGTTGCTCAGTTATCATCGACGTTGAGTTGAATTTTTTGGACAAATTGATGGGGTATAATTGTAAGAAACTGATTTTGAGGTAATCTTTTAATTTTAATAAACTCCCTGGCCCAATATTTTATGTTTGGAAGTACTCTAAATAATATGCAATTAAAGATAACAATGTTACTTATAAATAAAATATATCAAAATTAGTTTAGACAATTTTATTTATGTTAATTTATTGAAAAGAGTCGAACTTGATAGTCATTATAATGAAAGTATATCAAGTAGTTAAACATCGACCACTCGTTGAGACCGATTCTATCTTCATAAATTTCATGATAAATAATCGTACGAAGTTTTGTTATAACATGTATAACAACTTTGGGTGTAAGTGGTCAACCATGCAAATAAACATCCCATGAATTAGTTTATTGACCTCCCCAATAATAGTGGAAGGATCAGTACTGAACATCCCCTGTAATTGTACATGCTCCCTTAGCAATACCCTATTTTGGTTCGGCCATTTGTTTATATAATCCACTTTTTGAATTATGTGCGATCAAATGATGAACATTCTAAAATATATATAACAGAATGTGTCATTAACCTCAAAAAACATTTATAAAGGTTTTGCTTTGGATGATATTTGGATAGTCCTTATCTTGCTTAGCCAAAAAGGTTTGCACATGTCACCTTTCATTCACGCATGTTTCAATGTCTCATTAGATAATATATGTTTTTCATCATATCACATTTCTATCACACATGTTTTGATATCTCTCATTCGATCACACATGTTTCAAAAAAGTTTCACCTGATCATTCCATTATTATGATGTTAAGTTTGACTTGTTGGCGGGGGTGGACCTGGGGGAGGGGGGTGGGGTGGGCACAGGTCCCCCTAAGTTTTTCTGTATCGTTATATTGCATATGCAATTTTTTAAATTTTTGTGATATACTCCCTCTGTTTTTTTTTAACTTTTTGTTTGGCAACAATCTACTTTATAGGAGACATAAAAGTATTACTCTTCTACCCCAATTTAATTGCATTGGTTCTCCCATAAAGCTATTAGCTAATGTCTTGAAAGTTGAGAATTCAATAAAGCATACTACTTTATTAAGGATAAAATAAGAAGTATAATGAAAAAGCACATTGAAAATAGTAAACACTATCTTAAAAAAACACAAGAATTCTAACCCAAATAATAGGTTAAAAAATGGAGGGAGAATATAATAAAAACATGTATTAAACTAAGTGGAAGTGTAGCTTAGATGGTCAAGTCCTTCCTTTAAAAGGTAGAGGTAGAATTCAAGTGTTTAACCCCTCTAAGCTTCATTTTTAATATATTTTTAAACCTTTTTTTGATACTTTCACAATTTTTCCTTTATTTTGGCCCCCTCTATTTTATTTTGTTCAAAGTTGCCCCCCCCCCCCTCTTTTTCATCATGGTTACGCCCTTGCTTGTTGAGTTTGGATCACATGTAACACTTTTATACGACACTCTCTGTTACACTTCTATTGTTTGGCTATTTTTTTTCAATTTTTCAAGCATACTCACTTAACAAATAATCTTCATAACATTATTTACTACCACATCCAATTAAAAAAATTGGTTATTTTTGCTTTTTAAGACAAAACTTTGTTATTTTTAATTTTTAACGATAAAAGCTACGAATAGTCAAATATTTGCCTCTACAAATATAAATGAAAATTATTTTGAATCAAATATAGTAGTATATGTCTATATCAACATAATTATATAAGATATAATTCTTGAAAATTCAAAAAAATAAATAAGTAATAGAAAATTCAGAAAATCCGGACTCCTGCTTGTTGGGACAAATTGATAAGGGTAAAATTGTTGAAACACATTTAGTGATATAATATTTTCATTTTTTATTATTACTACAATTTCAATTTTGGATTTGAATTTTTAAAAATGGTCTGTACATAAATATTCACCCAATAAATTATTAAAATTTAAAAAGTATTTTTGAAACATATCTAAATAATTTTGCCATGCCAATTTACCTCCTAAAGTCAAACTTAAATATTTAACGGAACGTTCCGTCAAACCTAATTTCTATCTTAATTATGTGCAATATAATGTCTAATTTTCAAAAAGTCATATGACATTTTCTCATTTTCATAGAATCTTATTAAATATGAGATAAATTTAAAATTATTCTCATATCTCATTTTAGAAATATATTAAATATTTTCATTCACTATCTGAATTTTCTCTTAATCTAATTAAAAATAATAATGAAATTTATTGTATCAATAATTTTTTTAACAACCAAATATATTAAATAAAAAAAATATTAATTACATGCATTAATCGTGAATTATAGCTATTATGCAATAATGAATATCAATATGCCCAATAAATTCACATGCACAACACAATGGGCGTTGAACCATATGCAAGAGTAGGTATCAATCAAATTTAGAACATTTAATTAATTATTTTCTTGGAATCTCATTTATCAACCATCCAAATATCTATGGGCGGAATAAAGGAGGATGGATTAGCAAAGAGAAGTACAACATCACTATTGTTATTATATCAAATTATTCGTGATAAGAGAATCATTAGAGGTATATATATTAGCATGTACTTTGAAGAAGTGGTAATTAAAAATCTTTGTTTTCTGGTTGTTGAATAGAATCTTATATGATGTCACGTTCTTCACAATGATATATATATATAGTAATTAATACTATCTCTCGATATTTTTTATTGTTGTTTTAGCCTAAATTTTTTGCTTATAATTAAATGTTATTTTAACATACATTGTATTTTGAGCAAATGACTTCATCGATCACTCACGTTTGTTAAAAAACACTAGTCGATCACCCTAGTTTGACTTTGTATACTTTCGATCACTCATGTTGGGTATTATGTGTACTTTTGGTCACTCGCACGTTTTTTTGGTACAACTCTTAATTTTTCGAAATTTTTAACATTTTTGTAAGGGTATTTTAGTCATTTTCCCATATTATGAGAGAATGACTAAAATATCCTTACCAAAATGTTAAAATTTTTGAAAAATCAAGAGTTGTACCAATAAAACGTGTGAGTGACCAAAAGTATATATAATACCTAACATGAATGATTGAAAGTAGACAAAGTCATACTAAGGTGATCGACTAGTGTTTTTTAACAAACGTGAGTGATCGGTGAAGCCATTTACTCTTGTATTTTTATATATTAAGTGAACTTTTTAAGTAATTTTTCTATCCAAATTATTGATAAGTCAATGTATAATTTCAATTAATTGTCATTATATATTTTTAAATGTATACTTTTTACTACTTTTGATTTTCTTTTTTTTATTATTGTATGTAAAAGGCTTATTTTTATTTTGGACCCTGAACTATCACGTAAGTTTCAAATTGGACCCTGATACTATCTTAAGACTCATTTTGGACCCTATACTACGCTTTGTCTCATTTTGGACCTTAAAATGCCAAATAAAATTGGAATAGGGGCACATTTTAAAATAAATTTATATGTGGGGATCTTTAATAATACTTTAATTACAAAACAACCCCTCCTTCTTCCTCACACCCCACCCCTACCCCTACCTCTACGGCTCTACCCCTACCCCTACCCCCACCCCCCCCCACCCCCGTAACCCCTACTCCCACAGATATATAATAATCAAATAAAACTGTTGATCTTTCACATTAATAGCTAGTTGATAGATATGTAATAATCAAATATCAACAAACCTCATTAGAATATTTGTGTGCTCCCTGTAAGCCAAAGATATATTGCGCCCTAACCATTTCATATTGAATGATCCATTGACAGTGGTCTCTTCAATCTCTTTCCTGCGAGAAGTATACAAATCAGAAGGAGTGGTTACGGGGGGTGGGGGGGGTAAGGGGGTTATGGGTGAGATGGGGGTAGGGGGTGGGGGTGGGGGTAGGGGTGGGGTGTGAGAAAGAACGAGGGTTTTTTTGTAATTATATTATTATAAAAGATCCCCACATATAAATTTATTTTAAAATGTGCCCCTATTCCAATTTTATTTGGCATTTTAAGGTCCAAAATGAGACAAAGCGTAGTATAGGGTCCAAAATGAGTCTTAAGATAGTATCAAGGTCCAATTTGAAACTTACGTGATAGTTCAGGGTCCAAAATAAAAATAAGCCTATGTAAAATGGTTAAAATAACAATAGCTAATACAAATAGGGCTAGTGTCAATTAAATTATTCAATTCATGAATGTTGAGTGGACATGATATATAAAAGAAAGTGAATGAAAAGTGATAATAACCTATAGCATCTACTTGGAAATATTCCTAAAAGAGCGGATCTTGAGACACTCTTTCCTTTGTAACTGAAGGCTTGATGGAGACCTGAAATTCACTGGTTCGTTTGTACGTTCTTTTGGGTTTCATCCGTATAGTTCTGAAAATATAATCACTAAACTTGGATTGGAGTTCATAAAGTGGGTTAAATCTCCTTGAGTGGTACGAATTTGGTATTAAGATATTACTCTCCGAAATTTACAGCGAACCTATACTGACTTAAGCACCAGAGTATGGTTGAATCCCGACCAGTGGACCACACTTTCATACGACAGATCCTTCAGACTTTGGACACTCGTTCTCCTAAATCATCCGGACATGTACATAAAGGGATTTCTAATAGGACAATATCTACTAGACAAACATAAACACCGCAAAATTATGAACTAAACATTAATTATCTTTTACACCTGAGAGATTAACCAGGTCCGATGAACCAAAAAATCCTAATTTATCAAGAGTTCTATTCCATATCTAAATTGACAAGCCAATATTTAATAATTATATATAACAATATATTTCGAGTAAGGTTATTATCCAATTATATTGTGTACTCAACTTTTCTATACATAACCAAGTGTTTGAGTTAGTGGAGTCTCGTTCAGTCATTCTCTCATTGGCCATAGCCATTAGAAAATTGGTTTAATATCAACGGTCAACTCCCTCTTTTAATTTTTAGGACTTCATTTATTTTATTTGCTTCAATATCACACACTCTTGTAAAAACTAACAAGACTAAAATACCTCTTTTAATTATGAGAGATAATGCAGACATTTTAAAAACATAAATGGTATTTTAGCAAAAAGAAATAAAGAGAGTGACGAATTTTAATAAGTTAGTGAAATATGATTGATTCAACAGTGTGCTACTACTTTTTCAATTTTCTCCATAAACAAGACATGGTCTAGTGAACAACGGACTGGCCTCTGGTGGACCATGTGGCAATCCACTCAGTGTCCATGACGGTCTGGTCCAATAGCATTTTCGTCTATTTGGGTGATTGGCTAATTTCTCATTATCGAACTTGTTTACTTATGCATTGTTACAAAGTTTAATTTCTCCCACTTGCACAAGAAGTTTTATGATCACAGCAATTATAAACTAAGAGATGTATTTTAACATTAGTTGTGCAAGAGGAAACAGGGCATAAAATTAGAAGCAATTTCATTTTATAATATTTCAATAAAATATTATCACCATGAATTGAAATTATCGATGTGAAGATTCTCAACGATTTATTAGTGAAAAAATGAAAAATATTATCTAGACGGATGAATAGATTGAACTTTAAACAATAACGATTAAATATTACTGTCGTAAAACAAGTTGTATTTTATATTTCCAATCATCACCTTGTCACTTTGATATCAACATGGTGATTGGGATGGAGACATTCTAACATCGCGATTCCAAATTTGTATGAGGTCAGCACACAAAAAAATTTGGTTTGTATCACTTAATCCTCTTCTTTGTAAAACTGCTACTAAAAAAACATAATTGGTCAATCAATGAGTTTTGAAAAAGTATTATATAGTGAACTTTTATTTTTGAAACATTAAAGGAGTAACTGCCCCACTGTCACTTAGTTCATCAACCAGGTGGGGAGATGTCGAACAATCTTAGTTGTCATTTAACAATGAATCAGATAGATACCAACAATATATTACAAAATGAGTTGTCTAAATAGTGTTAGACTATAACACATGAAGACGACGATGGCTTTCATATGCTTGTGGCATTTAAACAAAGTTTCTAAGGGAAATAAAATGTGTTTTAGGTATAGCTCAACTGATAAAGAGTTAGAGTGTTAATTGTTTACAGTCTCGTCTCTTCATATAATGTGGATTGGATTTATATAAAGAATTAACTTTGTGTTAAAGTTGGTTAAAAGACAAGTTGTAGTACCCCTCCTTCTTATACTTCAAAATAGAGTAGATGAGGACGATTAGGATGACGGTTTGATCCTATTTTCTTTAAGAAAAAAAATGTAATAAAAAAAAGTGCATTGAAAAAGTAGAATGACAATTTCTAAAATTATTTGATTGATTGATAATTTAAATTAAAAAATAAAAAAAATGCATCTAAAATGTAGAAATATAATTATTACACTAATATAATTCCTATTTTAAAATATAAAAAAATTAAACTAAAACTATAACTAAAAAAATGAAAGAAACCTACCTATAAATTATGATCTTCATCAAACGTAACTGGGGACTCCATTAAATTAATATACGTAGGCCAGTCTATCAGAAACATCAAATTTAGCATTTAGCAAAGTATTGATTCTCATAATAAGTTGAAGATTATAAATATTTAATTATGAATTAAGCATGCCTACTATACATATTAATATAGCACAAAAACGCATCACATGCTAAACGTATCAATGGTGCCTTTAATTAGGAAAGAAAAAAGAGAGCAAAGATTCTTTCTTCAAACCCATTATTTTACTTAATATTCTTTCTTTTTCCATATATTTAATTACTCATCAACTAACAAATAATTGTACGTTTGGCATATATAAGTACTTGCCTATGTTCTTAGCTCTTTGCTGGCATTTTTCAAGAAGCTTTCGTCGTTCAAGGTAACTCTCCATTTTTCTCCATTTATAGGTTGTTTGTTTAATGATTATTATTATATGTTACCCACTTATCCTCCGTCTCGAAAAGATTGTCTAGTTCTAATTATGATAATTTTTACTTTTTATGTTATTTCACAAAAATATATCATTAAGACGATACCTTTGAACATGTTATATGGTTAACGTGACTTTGATTCAAATTAAAATATATATTATGCGAGGTCGTTAAGTTTGTGGATCATTTAATATCAAATTAGACAAGACTTTAGATATGTTGTTTATTACATGAAAGAGTGTATGTCGGCATTTATGTGTATGAAACGTAGATTGGATCTTGGTGACGGTGGTTAGATAGGAAATAAAGTCGATAGATAATGCATTGGAATTCGTTTTTATATTTGGTTTGACTTTGACGGTAGTAATAATGAGACTGCTATAAATGAAGTTGTTAAAGGTTCTTCATCTTGTGATTTTTTATAGGAGGGAGAGTATTAAGCGTGAACCCGTCCCACGTTGAATATGTTGAATTATTCTTTACAAGACGTCGATTATTAATATAGGATAAATTTCTTTAGTAACTTTAGTTTTAGGGAGTTGGGAGACATAATCCTAGGTGTCAAGATTCAAGAGCTTTTAAGGAACAGCCTTTCCAGGTAAATAGGTAATGATTTCACCAACCATTTGTTGTTGTTAACTTCCATTTTATGGTGTGTCGGTATTTCTTAAGCATATGGTTGTCTTTTTATTATGATGTGTGTTTGATCTGTATCCGTCAACATTTCCCAATGCCTCTTAACGCGCTCCCGTCTAAGCGGGGTGAACGGGTTTGTTAGCGCAGTCTATTTCCGAATTGACTCAAGAATCCTAAAGCTCATAGTATTGTACAGATATAAGAGGTTATAAGTTGCTTGCCAATAGAATGGAGCAAAAGAAACTGGATTTTGAGAGACCTTTATTATCAGCAAGACGCTTCACATCAGGGGCAGCAATCGAAAATGGTAGCAAATGGAAAGTTAAAGATTCTGTCAGAAGCGTGCGTCGTCGCCCTCCTGTATACAAATCTGAACTGAAGTCAGGACCGGTGAGTACTCCAGGAACTGTACCTTTTGAGTGGGAGCAGATCCCAGGAAGACCTAAGGACGACGAATCAAGATTAGCGTTGTGTGCTGTTGGAAGTTCTGAAGTGCCAAAGCTTCCTCCTGGGAGAACATCAAGAGTTGGCCAACAAAATTTTGATAAGCCTTCTGTAAATCCTGTAGTACACGAAGACGTAAAAGTAAGTGTTCGTCGTGACTTATGTAATGTTCAATCTTCAGACGAGAATGTTGAACGATCCAGGAGTTCCAGTGATGGAAAGGAGGGTACTGGAAATGAGGATGAGGAATTTGTAGATGCTCTTGAAACACTCTCGAGAGCAGAGTCTTTACTTATTAATTGTAGTCTCAGTGACTTGATTGGGTTGGAGGAACAAGGTGGAAAAGTTTCCCCAGGTTCGCTAATTGATTCCCAAACTCGAGATTTTATGATGGGTAGGTTTCTGCCTGCGGCCAAGGCAATGGCTGCGGAATCACCTCAAAGTGCTCCAAGGAAACCGCCTACTCATCATCAACAATTGAGACAACAACATAAGATGGTAAATAAAGATGCGCGGCCTCAACTTCGCTATGGGCCAGATTTTGCTGTAGAATGTTTGCAACGCAATGAGGATGGAGATGAAGAAAGTGAAGCCGACTTTAATGAAGAGGTACATTTCCATGGAAAAGTCTGCTGTTTACTGCCTAGTCTTGGCTTTCGAAGCTCATTTGGCCTATTGAATCCATTACCTGGAATGAGTATGTGCAGCAGTGCACCTATGCCTCCTTGCAGAAAATCACAGACCATGGCATCTTGGTCTTGCAGTGAAGCTGATAGGAAGGTATGGTTCTCAATCTCAAATAACATTAACACGCCCGAAATCCTTTGAAGAGGCTCCTGCCTAAGTGAGTTGTGTGGGGGTTGGGGGTTCAAATAGATCACAGCCATACCCCTGATAACAAGTAGGCTGTTTCCAAATTGACCCAAGAGTTGAGCGGTAATACTATATACTGCACTATCTACGAGTCATTAGATGTTCGTTTTTAGTGTAAGTTGGACATTCTAACTTTGCAGCACTACTGCGTAAAACTGGTATACAGGTACCATCAGTTGGTTTAGAGGCATCAAAGCATCAAGCAAATAGGAAGGCTTTGGAAACCAATGATTGTCCAAGTTTGAGTAAAGTAGATTTGCCTAGTTTCAGGGAATTAATGGCTAAAGAGAACCAATCCAATTTGGGCATAAGAAGCCCTGTAGCCGAGAAAACTGTGTACGTCGATACAGAAGAAAATGTGAGATCCCCGAGAGTAAGAACTTGTGCTTCTGATGCTAATGGGCAAAGAGAACTTCAAGCGAAAAAACAGGGAATTGGTATCGAGAAGAGGAACCAACCCCGCCTTCTCAATTCTACACTTGCAGATACTGAGAAATTGAAGCTCATGGAAAATGGAGCTAAATCAGAGCCGAAATTTCAGATACCAGACTTTCATAAAGCATCATTCAGAGGTGATACAAATCAGAAAGCCAGACTATCAATGCAAGAGCCATCAGGCCGCGAGCAAGATATCCTCAGAGATGCAAGGATGCCTGTAGAGGAACCTACTACGAAGCTAATGCACCCAAAGGAAGCCCAGAAATCCAATGATTTAAAAATTTACTCATTACCACTTCCCCCGGCTTTACCAAAGTCTCCTTCAGATTCTTGGCTTGGGCGCACACTGCCTTCCATCTCCACAAAGAATACATCGGTACATTCACATCAAGGAACTTGGGTATCTCCCAACTACCAGGCGTATAAACCAAATTCTTCAGACCCCAAGTGGGAAACAATGGTTAGAATGACAACGATGCAGGACAAGCATTTGCGCTTCAGTGAGGTACTACATTTTACGTTGCTCTGTATGTTTTCAATAGGGACATTTTTTTCTAAAATATATCAATGTGTCCTTATCCGTTATCAACTTCTCTAAAATCATATGTTTCGTTTTCCTGCAGGACCGTTTAACAACTATTCCAGAACTATAGATTTCTTCAGGCTTGGGCCACCTTCATATCTACTGATCTGTGGATTGATTTTGAAGAAAAAATGTGTATAGTTACATTCTTCAATTGTAAATGATTTTAATTTGTTCTCCATAAAATGTTGCATCACATGATGGTTTGTTTTAAAATTGTTGCATCGCATCATTCAAAGGAATGGAAAGATGATTTCCGGCCAACAATCGACATCACATGCACATTTCATGTCTCATTTCTGAACACATAACTACGAACTCTCTCACTTGTAAGCGCTTGGGATCCCCTATACAAAATGTCATCTCATTCTTTATAAAACCGCACGTGAAAACTCCTTAGTTCCACCTAACAAGACATTGTGTTGGCTAAGACAACAGGAGGTGCAGTTTTGAAAAAAAGTTAGCTCGTAAGCACAATTCTTGCATATAATTGTAAGGTCTATGGTATTCCTGGATATAAAAGGATATAATAAGGCCTAAGGTGAGGTCAGTAAATTAATTTGTAGATTATATTTACAATTCAAATCGCCTAACTATGTTCTGATAGCAACTTTTATTGTAGCACTAAAACAGAAAGTTCGAAAAACTTAACCCAGCCCTTGACAAATTGCTTGCTCCCAATATAAAAATACCAGCAAAACTGAATCTCTTTTACGGTTTAATTACTCGTCCCTTGTATTGCCCTCTCCGTATCACGAAATCATCAGGTGGCTGATACTCCTCCAACCAAGCCAATCCAGAGAATGTCTGACCATCGACCTCAATTTCGCCTTCATCAAGAGCAAATCGAAGAATTAGAAATCAAGCTTCGATAGGCTGCAAGTACTAGAAGAGAATGACGTAGAGGAGTTCATACCTGGTAGATCTCCTGTCAAGGGTCTCCGGTAATAAGTACAATGTCGTCCTAGATCAGAATTGTAGGGTGGAGAGAGGATGTCAAATATAGCACAAGGGGTTATGGCCTTAAAGCAATGGATGTTGCCACCACTAGTGGGGTAAAGAATAGTGGTTCCACATGGAGCTGTCATATCACAATCTTTGACCACTTTTGCAGGTCTTGCAGCTGAAAATCATCCCAAAATTGTCAAGAACAGGAAAAAAGAAGAAACAAAAAGGGTATGAAAACGGTTGACATACTCATGTATTCATCCCGAACAGGAGAAAATAAGAAAAACGAACTTAAAAGTAACGGGGTAAAAATAACGATAGATATAAAATAAAGTATAATGCCATATTTTTCAGTTGATCAGCAATCATGCAGTCTCTTGCTGTATAAACTTCAAATATACTTCACTTTTACCTTCTCAACTCCAAATTTTTCCCGTTCAATGCAGTATAAAGTAAACAAACGGAGGCGAAGACAAGTTGGTTAGATGTTAGTTATCATACCAGCAGTGATGTCTGTGGAGTCTTCTTCATTAAGGAGGCCTAGGGATAAGAAATTTGCATTCGGGTCAGTGTGGAAAATTTACATGGAATCATGTGCTAGAAATGGAAGGAAGACTAAGGAATATGTCCTACTTACTTTTATCCCTATAGAAGAAGTTAACCTGAAATTACATTTTCTACTCGCACGAATAATAATTTTTTTCACCACATGTGTTAGGAGGAAATTATGTAATCAAAGCCTTTAAGTCCTGAGAAGTGGTACTACAACTACTTCGAACATTGCTCTTATAGTTAAGAGCTACATATGAGAAAAATATTGAAAGTTAAGAGCAGAATTTCACGAACACCTGGATATCACTCTGTGTTTATCATCAGAGCAATATAAAACAAAGTGTAACATTTGAACAACAGGATTTTAATCACGTTAGTTCAAGAATGAGGAGCAAGAGATTTTATTGTCAAGGGGCTGTGTGAAAACACACTTTAACGACAAGATGCCCCAATGCCTATGAAGAGGCCCCCACCTTAGCGGCGTAAGGGAGGTCGGATAGTATAGTACGCAGCCCTGTGGTAACAGGGAGGTTGTTTCCAAATTGACCCAAGAGCGAAGACGGAAACACTATCTACTACTTCACAATTGATAACAAGCGTAGAAAGAGGTTACAGATAGTGTACCTTCATTTTTACCAGAAAGCCCAGGGATATCGACCCAGTCATAAGATTTCACATGCATCGTGCCATATATAAGCTTACTCAATACCGTCATCCCAGGATGATTGTGAAGAGGAATTACAGAGGAAGGGGGCATGCAGAATATTCCCATCTGCAAGAGATGTTAATAAAAAACTAATCAAATTAAATAATCTAAATACTATCAGGTAAAACAATATAGGAAGATGTTCATTTCCCAAAACCTATCTTTAGTAGAGTATCAATCACAAATGCAAATAACCAAAGTAATTCTACAATGAAAACTCACAGAGAAGCCATCACATTCATGTAGATGCAAGTATTTGATTTGGGATGATTGCCCATGAGTGCCATTCCGCACCCGCATGGAACCCTTCCATGCACGCACTATTTGTGCTTCCTGTTCAAGGCCTACATCTGAAGGCTTGATTTTATCTGTCATGAGAACAACAATCACTATATCATTGCAAAATAAAAACTTGAAAACTAAATTTCTGCTTCATCCATTTCAAAAGGCGAACAAGATGTAGAAATAAGCACCAAGATTTGCAAAAGATCTTATAGATATTCAAGCTAATTGCCCACCATCCTTTATAATAAAAAATATGACAATTAGTAATAAAGAACAGAGAGGGATGAAAATAGTTAATCATCGAGATAGTTTGCTCGAGAACCATGCTAAAGAACAAGAAGCAAAGAAGTTATCTTATGAAAGAAACCACAAATCTGTGTTTATTTACAATGGGTTATTCTGAAGTAGCATTATCTATGGCTACTAGGCTTTAAAAGTCAATCTTGATAAGATCAGCTCGTCAGGGTGGGGGGAGGATGTAATAAGAATGCCTTACTTCAACTATTGCAATGTTACCAAACAAAAAGTGGTTTTATTTTCATGCCTAGTGGCGGAGTAGGTAAATAGATGTACTTTACAAGGGCTGACGCTTCACGCATTCAACGTGATCCACGATTGACATAATAGGCAAATATGATGTATTAATGGCATTATATGGTTAACGACATAAAAGATATACGACAAAACAAGATTCAGTCATAGAAGCATTTATTGTCCCATCATACCTAACAGACCGCGAATCTTGTCAATGGCCTCCTCTGATGCCGGACCATTTGGTGTAAGAGAAGCTTTACACGCATTATATAGCTTTTGTATCGCTGGCATGATTCTATAGAAAGTCAATGGGATCAATACACACCAGCTGCCAGCCGCAAAACGACACTTCCTGCAAAGTCTTTTAGCAAATCTCCAAATCAAATTAAAAGGGTCCTCGGTTTTATGCAAGAACCCTTCTCAAATATGTCAGCAAAATTTCAGAACTAATTAATGGAAACGAAAAGTATCCCGCTAACTCTGCAAAATTAACGGGACAATTCCATCTACAATCAGCTACTTATAACCAGCCCTCGCCCATGAAATTCACCAACACCTGTCACAAAATAGATCAATATACATTCTTTTCACAATTATTACACTCACAAATCCGACATTTCGGTAACCAATTGACCCAACTTAAATACTCCCCCCATCATAACAAGATTTCCCATTTTGCTTTTTGGCGATTGATTGACTTTTCAAATATTTAATGAAAAGATATCAAATGCTAGAATCTCGATTGTACTTTACTTTTCACGTTATAATTTCGTTGAATCAAAGCTATGCATGTCCATTAATGCTACAAAATTTGTTAATTCAACAATTGAAACACTCCAACTGGACAATCTTTTTGAAATTGAATTGGGGGGGGGGGGGGGGGGGTGAGCACAAAACTCACATCCCTCAAACAATTTACACTAACTATGTTCACAAACCAAAATGCATCATACCAATCCAAAAGAAAACAAAAACAATAGTGAATCGCCGAAAAGTATAATTCATTTCAATGCATACCCTTAACTCCATTTCATAATTAGCTAGCTAAAACTAATCAAACCAAATTCAAGAAATTAAGATACCACATTAAAAATCCCAACTTTATGTACATTCATATTAAAACAAACAAATAAATTCAACTAAAACAAGGTTCTCTATACATAATTCTTGAACATTTGATTAGCTATAACTAATAAGACAGAGTACAAGAATATAAGATAAGACATTAAAAATCACAACTTTATATACATTCATACAAAAAACAAACAGAAAAACTCACCCAAAACGAAATTCTTTGAACAAAATTTATGAACAAGTGTTTGTACTGTATACTAATAAAATTGTGCAGAACAGTAAAGTGGTAATTGAGAAATTGCTTTAAGAATTAATACCTCAAAAATGGTAATTGAATATGAATACTGAAGCAAATGAATTGATAAGATCGATCGCACTGAGGTTTTTATTGATGCTGCAGAGGTTGTTTTATTGTTCTATGTCAAAAGGAGCTCACCCATGAAGAGATTCTTGTTTTTATTAGTAATCATTATTTCTTTCCATTCAAATTAATTGATATGTCATATTTCGTCTCAAATTTTATTCATAAATTATTTTTTATCCATTAATTTTACAAATATACATTTGATATCACTAAGTTCATTTGAAAGAAAATTTCATAATATTACTTTCCATAACTTTTATCATAAAATTTATGCCTTTTAAAATGAAAAAAAATCATGGAAATGAATTAAGATAGTATTACACCCCTAATAATCAAAGAGTTTTAAATTTTTGTTGTTAATTTTTAAATATCAATATCTATTATTTTTATAGATGTGTTGTATAATAGTTTTGGAAATTATATCAAATGTTAATATTTTCAATGTGTTTTTATTCCATAATTATTTAATTTTAAGTATCGATTATTGATTTTTCAATTTTAGAATTAATATTTTTCTATCAAAAGAAGAATTAATTATTTTATAGTTGTTCAAAAACTAAATCATTGTAATTTAAATATATTCCATTATTTGAATTAACAAGATATTATATTTATAGTCTCCAAAACATGTTAATTTTAACTATTAAAATTAATGATTTATCTTAAATAATTTTTTGGAATAAAGTGATATGCTCCATAATAGTTATGAATGTAGGAAGGCATAGATATACTTGTTTTTTAAAGTGTATTATTTGAATTGAATGAATTAAAGTAACGTAAAAACCGCAAAGAAAGACAATACCACTCTTCCAAACCCAGGGCAAGAGAATACCACTTGTACAATATGTTTGACCAGCACCTTCTCATTAATATTTAGCTTATTTTATAACACACCCCCAATTATTTTATTGTTTTCAGAGAAGGTCTCGACTATCACTTTTTTTAAATAAAGGACTGAATTATCATTCATTTTAAATTATCCCGTATCTTGTATATTATCGTAAAAAATTTAAATTTAAATGAGGACAAATTCGAAAGTGTACATAAAATTAGATTTTGTGGCAGATTATCTAATCTTTAAAGATGGCGGTTAACTAATAATATACACAAATTATTTTTTTATTAATAAATAGTTATAGAAAAAACGTCTCCTTTTTATTTTTCCCCTCATCTCCACCCATTTGCAACAACACCCCTACCCTCAAACTAAGTCTTCCTATCATCCAGAGGTTGGCGTGGGATGTGCCTCGCCTGATCAGGGTACTATAGCTTGCCCGTTAACCACTTCGAAGCACAAGATTTGCTTACAGTGCAAATCAAACCTAGGTTACATGAAGAGGCGGGAATGTTTGGCACTTTGCACTCTAATTCTTTACCAGTTAAGCTATGCCTCTTGGAATCCCGAATAGCCGATCTATTATTCCTATATAGGGAAGGTTTTTCTTCTTATCCTCTAACGGTCTAAAGAATGTCCCTCACTAATTGATAAAATGAACCAACACATATTGTTTGAGTGACAACCAAAGATGTACCCAGTGCTTGAACTCTAGTCTACTTTTAGTATCACTCTTTCAACCATATAGTAAAATCCTTGTATGTTTTGCCACCAAAATCGAAGTAAAAACTAGATATATGAAGATCGGAAATTTACAACATAATGGAATAGTGCAAAATCCTTGTATGTTTTGAAAATATTATTTATTAATTAAAATATTTTTATATATTGTAGTTAACCCTTATATTCAATTGTTAAAAAAATTTCCAAAATTTGATAATATGTGTATTTCCGAATTTGTTGTTATCTCAACTCAATTATTTGGAAGTAAAACACAAAGTAGGGGTAATTTGAAAAAAAGAAAAGTTTAATCTCTTATTTGAAAAGAGGAATACTTGAGCCTCATCTCCAAAAACAATCGGATAAGTTCGGAGCGCCTTAAGAAAAATAAGCCTAAATATTACTCCTTGTATATTCGGATTTATTACTATTTTTGTACCCACCTTAATTAGTTTTTCCATGTTTAGGCTCGATAACTTGTAATGCATTAAACCTTGCATTAACTTTGTTAACGAGTCGTGTTGAGATTGTTGGGTGTTGGTTATCTGTCCTAATAATGGTTTTTTACTCTTAGATATGTGAATTAACATAACAAATAAAAAATGTTGAAATCAATAAACAATAAGAAAAATAAATTAATAGCATATGACCATCAAAAGCCTTAAGTTTTGTAATAAGAAATGTATCAATAATAATAGAATTAAGATGTAACACCTCGAATCGAAATTTCGGATTTGTATGTAAGCAGATTTGATGGACTTGTCTCACAAATCATCACGACTCTTTTCAATACATGTATCCTACTCATCTACTCATTGCAAGACTTTCTGGCAAGTCGCGTATATTGTAGTTGGGCCATGTCAAGCATTTTACCTTTTAATATATTAAAATACCACATCGAAATATGATTTTCCATATGTGCGGGGATAGTTAGTATAACTAATAGTACAGTTAGTATTCTTTTAATAGACTTCTTAACATTTTACTCTTTAA
This sequence comes from Echium plantagineum, assembly GCA_003412495.2. Classification (NCBI taxonomy): domain Eukaryota; kingdom Viridiplantae; phylum Streptophyta; class Magnoliopsida; order Boraginales; family Boraginaceae; genus Echium; species Echium plantagineum. The sequence continues at coordinate 24,542,472 of CM016561.1, read as the reverse complement.
ACAAATCATATTTCGTTGTGGTATTTGAATATACTATTAACATAATTAAATTAATAAAATCGAACCGACTATGTATGAAACCGACATCAATCAGACAGTTTCAAATCAAAATAAATTTTAACCTATGAGGATAATGTAACTAAAAGTATATAGCATTTCGTGCAAAAACAAATTGGAAAAATATGTGGACCAAAACCGAAAACACAAGCTATTGCCTCACTAATTAGCTAATCAGAAGCAACCCCCTCCTCAAGCGGATTCCTCTTTTGCTCCTCGGCCTATAGGCTACTAGCAGTTGTTTCCAACGGTTGTTTCTACCCCATATTTTGATGGCAGGTACTTTCCACTACTTATACGTCCGCCACCAAAAACACCAATTCTCATTCGACTTGCATGTTTTAAGCATGCCACCAACGTTCATCGTTAGTCGAATTCTTCATGAAATTCATGTTTGCATTGCTTATAACTTCCTTCTTCTTTCGTGGTAGACAAAGTGGATTCAACATTATCTTCATGCCGATGCATAACTTGTATCATACGATTCATTTTCGACCGGAATTTGCTTCCTTAAATATAGTCATTTATGCCCCTCATGACAATCCCACGAGCCTCTCATCTATTTTCATTGAACAAAGTGGAGGAGCAAATCCAAATAGAAAAATTCATATTGGGTAAGAATGAGACTTGCTTGGCTCGAACCAATGACTTCCACTATATCAAGATCACCTGAGTTGTTATACACACCACTACACACCAAAACAGTGATGTTTGGAGGTAAAATTATTATTATGCCCTCGCGTTTGTAGGTATAATCAATGAGGATTGACGATTGAGGAAGTTTGAGTCAGGACCAAATAGTAATTTTGCTTCAAAAAAACCACTATGCTGGTGTGTGTATAGTGTTTGCGAGACAAATGAAATTTAAGGCTAAAACCCTTCATCTCTTTCACTCTGCAGCTCTTCAAAACCCTTTCTTTCTGCAACATTTTCCCATCTCCAATGGCGCTTTTCAAGCTTTTCCACTCTCAATCTCACCGTCATATCTCTATCAAAATCCAATGTTTTTCAAATTCTTTGTCCGGTTTCTCAAGAACTCTTTGTTCTTCAACTCCTTCACCAACCAATCAAAACCCTCAAGAATCTGCTAATACCCAACAAATAATTCAACCAATTTCATACCCAGCAAAACCCAAAAACCCAAATTCTGAATTTTCCAATCAAGAATCCCAAAACACTCAATCTGGATTCCCGGGTCGACCCAGAGACCAATACTCTGAATCTATGAATCAAGAATCACAAAACTCACAATTTGGGGGTAGACCCGGATCCGGACTGGGACAAGGACCAGTATCGTATGAGGCTCGGAACTTGACACGGGAGGATATTCGGTATATGAAGGACATGCCCAGCATTTCCCCTGTGGCCTATCCTTCCCGGGTTGCACCATTGCCAGATGATAAGCCGAGGGAGGGGGGTGAGGAGTTGGATTGGGAGAGGAGGAGGATTGAAAATGAGAATAGGGGGCAGAGGGAAATGAGGAAGATACTCAGGGCTACAGTTGATGAGAAGGTTCCATTTCCTACATTGATTAAGGTGGATAATGATAGTAAGAAGAAGAAGGTGTTGTATGATCTTAAAGATGCTCTTCAGCTTGTGAAGGTTTGGTGTTCTTTATATCTGATTTTGGGGTTTACTCTTTTGTTGAGCATTCTGTCTGGTTTTGATTTTAGATTTGTGTATTTTTTCTGTGTGTTATATAATATTTGTCATGAAATGTATCAAATGCTAGTATTTTCAATGTACGTAGCTATAAACATCATAAGTTCGATTGAAATCAAAGTTATGCGGGTCAATTAAGGCTATAAAGTTTGTTAATTTTGACCATTATTAATCAATATGGACAAACCTCTTTATGATGGAGGGAGTACCGTTATTCTAGTCATGTTTTCATGGGTGAGGGAGATGATTTAGAAGTGCCATTGTTGTAGCTTTCTAAAGAAGATATGTAGTTGCAGCTGAACATATTTAGTTGCTCAAATGACCACTAGGAAGTAAGAAAATCATCAGCCTTTTGTGCTAGGATGACGGGAGTTGGAGATTTTTCAGTTCTCAAAAGCCAAATGATTGTAAATTAAAGGTTGCTTTCACATGGAAAATATTGACTGTTGGAATAATCGGTGATTCTTTCTGTATGCAATGTTATCTACTTGACATTGCTGATATGGCATTTCATATAATTAGGCACTTTGTTTCTTTTTTAACTTTCTTGTTATCATACAGGCTAATGCAAAACGAAATTTTGATGAAACTCTGGAAGCTCATGTTAGATTGAACACAGAGTTACGCCGAACTGATCTGGTTCGTACCCATTCATTTAGTTTATCTGTTGTTACTTATATTCTGCTTCAGTTTATGAGTTGTGTTAATGTTAGAAACTGCTGGTGAAGCCTATAAAATGGACATTTTAAAACCATGGCCCGATTGTACATGTATATTTTATTCTATTATTTATCTAACTTTTCTACTTAAATAAAAAATTTAACATATAATTGGTTACGGAGAAATGATGCAAACATAGCCAGGAACTTATTGACACGAAGTCGAGTACATCTATTGTTGATTAATTTTAAACTTGGTTAATGTTGCAAGTTACATATTATTTGGAATCCAAGGCATATTAACAATTTTTCTTTTTCTGGCATTTGCTCTATTGTAACTGCAGAAGCTTACTGGATCTGTTCAGCTTCCTCATGGCACTACTAAGGTATAGCTTGACAAGATATTATAGTATCATAGTTTCTTGTCTTCTGTTATACATTATTCTGATAGACCATGCATTTCTGTTTCTCAGAATGTACGGGTTGCAGTCTTTGCTGAAGGAGCTGCGGCAGATGATGCTCGAGATGCAGGTGCTGATATTGTTGGTGGCTTGGATCTTATAGAGGGAATCAAGAATGGTATGCAACCCAAATTTCATACCATGCCGGTGGTTGAGTAAAACGTCAAATATTTATATTAGTAGGCTTGATGTATGTGTATTAGCAGAGGAAGACCTATTCATGAAATTTTTTTATATAGCAAAGGAGACTGGTTACATGACACAGATATTAGGTAGCATCTACTAAAAGCCTTTTATCAAATAATACGAAGTATAGAGAGTCTATTGATTGCAACACTTCTCTTCAATGTCTTCGGGCGAATTCTCAACATTATGAATTCGCAATAGAGTTATGGTCTTGGCTTGTATGTTTCATAGTTCTTAACAACTGAAGTATTTGAGAAAGTAGAATATCCAGGTTCATGATAGTTTTAATATCCATGTTCATGATAATCTTCTCAATTATTTGCAGAAACTGTGAAGATCAACTTTGACATATGTTATGCAACAACTAGCATCATGCGTCATGTGAAACAGGTTCTGTGATTTGTGTACTTCTTCAAATTTCTCAGTGGTTTCTGTTTAATATCTGACGAAAGAGCTATTGCAGTTGGGAAGGCAGCTGAATCGTTTAATGCCTAAAAAGGAGGTATAGTTAGCCTACATTTGTAATTCGACTTAATGCTACCTCTGGTGCACGATGATTCTGAGAGCCGATTGCTTAATACTGTATAGCAAGGTACTATTACTGAAGAGGTTGGAAGGGCAGTCAGAGAGTTAAAAGGTTCAGGTGTTCTGTTCAGAAAAGATAAAACTGCTATTGTGCATGTGGGTCTCGGAAAGGTATTATTTCTTTTCTCTGCTTTGTAATTTTGTTGAAGCATTAATGCCTGATTGCTCCAAATGATCTCCAACTTCTTTATACGATTCTCCCAATTTGTTAATGTATTCCCAGGTTAGTCTTCAAGAAGATGCTTTGCGTGAAAATGTGGCTGCATTCACAAATGCTCTCTTGCTTGCAAAGCCTGCTGGTTTAAAGAAGAGTAAGTGGTCATCGTCCCCGCATTTCCGAAAGTCTCCTACTCTTGTTTATGTATATGAAAAATGTTACAATCGTGTGAGTCTTAATATAAATCATCATGCTAATGTTAATATGTTACTTAACTACATATCATCTTGTTATATTGCATTAGGTTTGACTTTGTCATTAACCATTCAATTTACTATCTCTTTAATGCAGGCTCAAAGTATGCTGGTTACGTTGAGTCTTTCCATATCTGTAGCACGGTAAGAATCGATCTTCTCAGACAATATTTGAATTTCATGGTATTGCGTAATTTTTAAAATATATAAAAATAAAGTATGGATAGATTTGAGGTCACTATGACCCGAAAGGGATTCATTATCACTTAAGTCTATGAGGTACACAATATTTCTCTTGTTAAACCATGGAGAAGGTAGAATCTGTTGTATGAGTCCTTAACATGAAAAGTATTCTTGTTTTCTCCATTAATGTCGTATCACATTGTCGTTATTGCTTCTTCAGATGAAAAGAGTACATATTTATAGTGATATAGATATGTTTCTCAAATATTTCCATCTCTTTCTAATGGTATTCCTGCCTCCTGAAGAAGTTCTCACATTAGATCTCTCTTACTGCACAGCTAGTTTCATCATGGCCAGTTTAGATTTATTAAGTTTTGTTCCCACGACTTTTTTGTTGCCAAGGTTTGAACTGCTATCTTGCATGCGTGAGAGTGAAAGTTTAGTGAATTGTCTGGCTAATTCCTGGTTCCGGCATAACCTGAACTTATTAAGATTGTGATCTTACAACTCTTGCTTATTTTCCATGTTTAACATGCATTTTCTCATTGCAAACGCAGATGGGTCCCTCGTTTCCTGTTACAATACAGTCACTATCAATGGCAGTAGATCGGTATAACAGATTGCAAAGAGTTTAGGTTTGAAGTTATCCTTTAGCAGATTTAAAGTGGACTTCGATAGTGTTACTTCATTTGTCTTCTAATTGAGCTGTCAATTAAGTCGCTTCATAAGAAGAGAAAAAGTAGTTGATTCCATATCAGCGCCCTAGCGAAATTTGTTTTTCTTTCCGAGACTTGCTACACAGGGATAAGCGCTGACCCTTGCCAGTCTTCCTTGTTGTTCTACAACTTGTTAATGCTGCATGAGTCACATACATGTCTTCCTAGTGCCAAATACGGGGGTCTTAGAAGGGTGTAGTCAACGAGGTTTACAATACATATGTAATTGCACCAGCATCAAAACTTGGTAATGGTTTTCTTGCTCTATTGTGAAAGGAAAAAGGATACAATGATGTCTATGTAACGTGAGTGGTTCTTTTCATCACTCAAGGACTTATATATCCTCATGAAGTGACAATCCTTGTTCTAGTTTATGTTGTGACTGTATCGTGCAATATTCTTTTGCTAGATCTTTGATTTTCTAATTCGCCATTGTTACTTATGCTGTGGTTGCATCGCACAATATCATTTTCTCATGGTTTTTTATGTTTTGCAACGTTGGAAGGTAATGATAAAAACTACACACATATATTGTTACAAATATTGTAAAGAACAATTGATATCCAAACAATATTTGTTCATGACCAAACTAGGTGATAGGGAAAGGTTAATGGTGTAATATGGCTTATTTTGTTATATACAAATTTTTACCCTTTGATGTTATGTAATTGAGGAGGAGAAATCTCAGTCTATAACTTATTAACATCTCGCCTCTTCATGCAACTCAGGTTCGATTCTCACTAGGAGCGAACCTTGTGTTTCGAAGTGGTTAACGGACAAGCTCTAGTCCCCTGATCAGGTGAGGCGCACGCCATAGTTTGAGGGTCTCAAACTTTTTTTTGATAATGCATAACATCCACCAATTACAAATTATCATTTTGTAAACTTGAGTAGAATATATATTGTTTCAGAATCCAAGATGGAATATTTTGATTAGTGCTCGTCCAATATGAATTTATTTCAGTTTTAACAAAAAGATTGATTCCTGTAGACTGTAGTCCTGTTGTCAGGAAAGGTATAAAGTTCTACCATACATCAACATGCTTGACTGAAACTTTTCATAGGCACTTTCTCAAGACTCGAAACAATTATTGGCTGAAGCCAGAGGTCGGCGTGTACTCAGAATTTTGCAGTTCGGCTAACTTCATGGCCATCGTTAGCCAACAAACACTTCCAGTTATAACTCTAGTCATGCTACACATTGATGTAACAAAGTGGAATTAGCAATGGAACAACAATAGAACATATGCTAAGGTAATATTGAATTGCTCGCAGTCTCGCTGCATCCAATTCACGTCAAAAGTTAAACATCATCTTCAATTGCCAGCAGGGTTGGAGTTCAAAGGAAAAGAGTATGAAGCAATAGAGATTACTGAGCAAGTATATTACCTAATTCGACCATTGCGAGTCATGCAAAAGAGGAATTCATGTGCCAGAACTCGGATGGTAGACTTCACTTGGGGTTAATCCATATTTCGTACAAGCAAAACATTTTTTATCTGCAGAAGATATGACAAAAAGAGATGAGCTGATTAGTACACACTTCAGAAATAGTATGAATACACCAAACCAAACATCATACATATATAAAAAGACATCAGCATATCCAATGTAATAGGCCAGTGCCAATAGGAGAATACTCCTCAATTGAGTACAAGAAGGGTGTGACCCCCCCCCCCCCCCCCCCCCCACACACACCATGGAAGTTGCCTGACCTATATTATGTCGCAACATAATACATGTTACCTTTATAAAACTTCTTGTCTCTTTGCTAGTCTGGAGCCAACAATTTCTGATTCTCATCATACAACCAACTAGCTATTGTGTCTACAAGTGTTTACATAACAAGTTCACAACTTATTATCTTGCAAGATTCCAGTAACTAACATCATCACAAATAAATGAAGCACACATCAATAGATGATTTGAACCATCTTGTTAAACATGCAAGAAATTTACCAGATTCAATACAAGAAACTGAAGGGAACAAGATGTACATTTAAGCAAATATATGCCGTGTACGAGAAGTGTCACATACTGTGGTCATCCGGAAGAAAACTAATGGAAGGCACTAGAAAACGCATTAGAAACTAACCTCTGATTTTAGACAAATTTGCATCATCTCTTCAAACCTATGCAAAGCTGCATCTTCATACAACACAGTCACTTACATAGAAGCATCTATCAAGTTCAATTGGTATCAATTGATCTTCTGGCCTCCATGCGCTACATGCAACCTTTAAGAATACTCAACTTCATACAAATCAATAATGATTAATCATTATGTCACTGAAAAGGTCAAGACTCTGTATCGTAAAATATAGAATGATAGACCCTTTAAATTTCCACCAATGAAGCGTTACGAAGAATCTCAAGAAGGCAGCATAAGTGGATGACAGTAAAACGATCATCATAAAATCATATTGTCATTACTCTAGCCATTCTAAGTTTCAAGCAGAAAGTCTTTCGTTCACTTTTCAAGCCTGAAGAACTGTAGGCACACAGAATAGCTCTTTTGTCAGCCGCCAGAATTGGCATGCCCTGTCTAACACATGTCAGCAGTAACTTCGATGCCAGGCGGAATCTTCCAACCTTGCAAAGGCCCTGCACCATGGAGGAATAGGTAAAACCATCCTTCTCACCCATTGAGTTGAACACATGCAACGCATGCTCTATCCAACCACTTTTACACAATGCATCGAGGAAGCAATTATAGGCTACCAAAGTCGAAAAAAATCCCATCGTGTCCATCTTCCTCAAATGCCCTTCAGCTCCCTCAATGTTACCTGCTTTGCACAACCCATTCACTAAAATGGTATGGGTGTAGACATCACATTCCAACCCTTGAGTTTCTAACTCATCAAGCATCCTATATGCTTCTTCAAAATTCAGACTTTTGCAGAATAAGTTAATCAGGGTATTATATGCTACTATATCAAGTTCCATGCCAGTCTTAACCATATGATTCATACATTTATAAGCATTGTCGAGATTATTAAGCTTCAGTAAAGCACCAATAACTGTACAGTATGCAAATGAATCAAATGCATATCCTCTTGCCTTCATCTCATTAAAGATATCAATAGCGTCTTCATACTTTCTACACATGAAACAACCTTTCATAACAGTCGTGTAAGTAACAGAATTGGGAACATAACCAGATTGCCCCATCTCTAATAGCATCCTCTTTGCTGTTCCCCATCTCCTCCATTTACAAAGCCCATCAAGAAGAATATTGTAAGTGTCCAACCCCGGAACAAAACCATGCCTCTTCAAGTTCCTAAACATCGAAATCCCATTATCCACATAACCATACTTGCACAATCCATTAATCATAATATTATATGTTGTCACATCAGGCCTAATTTCCCCCAAAATTATGTCACGAAAAACATTATAAGCCTCATCTGGCATCCCTTTCCTAAAGAAACAATGAATTAATATATTGTAACTCCAAATGTCAGGGCAAACACCCCTGCATAGCATTTCATCGAACAGGTCAATCGACTGCGATAATAAATGATACCTAGTAGCAGCAGCTATCAAAGAATTATAAGTTACGACATTTGGAACAATCCCAGCTTCTTTCATTCTATCCACCACATAGAAACCAGCATCTAAGCTAACAAATCGACAATATGCATCGATTAAGGTATTGTAAGTCACAATATCGGGTACTACACCTAGTTTTATGCCATCGATTAACACAGCTTCTGCCTTTTGCAATTCTTTTGCTCTACAAAATGAGGCTATGCATATGTTCAAGGACTTTGTTGAGCTAAAATATCGCCCAATCATCCTTTACCATGTTTCTTCACATGGCTAAGCAAAACAAGGGAGCAGCGTCAACAACCTGTACCAAAAATATGCAATTCAATTAGGCAATAATTCCAACCTCCCAAGATTATGTGTAGTATAAACATTGAAAAATATAGTATGCACAAACTTTGAAACATTAATCGACACATATAGCTTTAATATGAACTAAAACTATCATTTAAATATTAGAGTATACTAAAACTACATCCTTCATTATAATCTTACCAAATATATACAAATCAATTAGGCAACATTCCGGACCTTACCGAAGTTTATACTATATACATTGAAACTTATACCACCCCCTTTTCAAGAAGATTCTCCATTCTGATTTTAATAGTAAAAATTAACAAACTTTATTGACACATACAAATTAATTTAAATCAATACAACCATTTTGATATTTAATTGCACTAAAAATACCATCGTTTTATATCTTTTTCCCCAAATACTGTACATCATACACAGCACATTCCCCATGCCTACAAAGAAACTCGCCTAAACGGGCTTAGGGGGATCGGATAGTACGCAACCTTACTGGTAATAACAAGGAGGTTGTTTCCGGATTGACCTAAGAGTTAATAAATGAATAAATGTGGGATAAGCTTGAAGTTGTAAACAACAGGTATTTAATTTTAAATTTTATTGAAGTAAAAAAAATGGGCATTTGGGCAATTTTGTTACAATGCAGTGGATTTATGTAATTTTGATTCACATATTCAAATTCAAAAAATTCAATCTCAAATTAATACGGTTTTAATTACCTAAGAAAGAACATAATGTATCGAAGTTGAAGCTTCCGGACGTTGAACTGAAGGAGGTCCCTGGACCTGGAGTCGCCGTTGACCGTTGACGGGGGCGAAGTGAAGAAGGGTTTGAGTATGTTGAGGGTATTAGGGGTTTAAGGTTGTTTTTGTAACAGATTCGGTTTGGTTCATAAACCACTGCGTTTTTCGGCCTGCACAGAATTAAACAAAACCGAGCGAGGGTCGCGTTCTTGGAAATTTGTCCGGTTCAGAGTTCAGACCGGTTTCGATCTTTTCATTTTTTCATTTTAATTTATTTCACATTCATATTCAATATATTGAAATGTATTTACCGAAACAAGAAAAATGTAAAAGTAATAAATATAAAAAAATCAATTTATGAAATGATATTTTGTAAATGCAAACTTTAACTTAATGTCAAATATTTCTTGACAAAAAAACTAGTTGTTTGTACACACTTCAGCCTATGTGAATTCGTTTGTCTTATTATAATATTATTTAATTTATTTTAAATAAGCTTAAATTTGGTTTGTAAAATAAGATATTATTTAAAGAAAAAAGCCATTTTCAAGAGAAGAAAGAAAAATATACTTCCTGCGTCCCTAAAAGATTGGTATATTTTGACTTCTGTGGTCAACAAAACATAATTTAAAACGTAAATATCTCTTATTTTACTATTGAAAAAATTATAAGAAGTTGAGATTTCAAAAATATATATTGAGACGAATCTTACAAGATTCTACATGAATATATTATTTCTTACTTGTTTAATGAGAATTCTTTATCAAACTTTTTAAACTTTGACCACAAAGTCAAAATGTGTCAATCTTTTAGGACGGAGAGAGTATTTGATAATATTTATGAGAGTTACTTTATAAAATATTTATAAAAACGTAAGAAATATCCTTGATCAACGCATAGCTTAATTGGTTAAGAGTTCAAGTGATAAGTTTTGCTTCTTCATAATGCGTAAGTTCGATTCCCGGGTAGAATCTCATGTTGGAGACATAAACAACCAGCTCATTTTGATAATTAATTAATAATTAAACACTCATAATATCCCCCATAGGGTGGTTACTAATGTAATTTACTTTCATGTTTTAACTTCTCAAAAGGTGAATCCCTCACTTTAAGGGCCTTATCGTTCTTTGCCCTAGACATGTGAGGAGATAAATGGTCAGATGTATCTCCAAAGGTCAGAGACTCAGGTTTGCCTGTTTACCAATCCAACACGAGATTATGTCCCTTACAGGACTCGAACTCACGTCGTGCGAAAAGGCTAGCTTGTCATCACAATACCCAAGCTTAGTGGTGGAATCGAGTCAGGTCAGTCCGGGTAGTGCAATACCCGACTCGACTCGATATCTTATCGAGTCGAGCACTACCCGACTCGATAAGAAAACGAGTACAATTTTGGTACCCGAACCCGACTCAATAAGATATCGAGTCGGTCCGGGTGCTCCATTACCCGCTCGACTCGATAACAATTCTTCCCGATAAGTACTCGACCCGATTAGTGCTCGACCCGATTAGTACTCGACCCGATAATAGAATTCAATGTTCATACACTGTCTCAGACTTGCTAATAACTAAACCATAACATATGGTGGTTGGTGGATGGTGGACACAGCCACAATGGTGAGAATTCAAATAGCAAAAGCAAGATCTAGTTACATAAACTTGTTAGCCCAGGATCTATACAAAATAGCTTCAATGTCTTAGTGAAGTTGAAATCCGAGGTACACAAACTTGTTAGCCCATGATTTATACAAAAACAGCTTCAATGTCCCCGGGAAGTTGAAATCAAGGAACTACAGGTACACCCTATAAACAAAGTAGACATCTCAATGTCAATACTAAAAAACAATCGATAATATAATAAATTAATACTACTTAATACAAAATTACTTACTACTGACAATTTGGTAAAGTCACATTCCAATTCCCAAAAATTTTTTAGCCTCCTGCAATGAAAAGTCATAAAGTAGTTATTATGAATGGGCTAGGCTTAAATGAACCTTGATTTATGGAGAAGAAGAATAAGAAGAGGAGTAGAAGATGGTTGCTTTAATCGATGCTTTTATTTTCTTAGTAACATTTAGGGTTTAATTTTCTATTCAATGGTAAGAAAGTGTTTATTATGAATGGGGTAGGCTTAAATGTTTCAAAAATAGTATGGGCTAAGGTCATATATGAATCATGGATCAAATTAAATAAAGTCCAAATATTATAAAGCAAATAAAATATATCATGATTTAATTTTGATTATAACCATTTAAAAGTATTCTATAATTTATAAATATATATATATATAAATAATTCGTTAAGGAACCGGGTAATTGAAACGAGCACAACCTTGTACCCCTACTCTACTCCTTAACTAGCGAGCGGTTTATCGAGTCGAGTACTCGAGCCGGGTGCTCGAGCGGGTAACGGGTTACCCGACTCCTTTCCAGCACTACCCAAGCTCTTTACCAACTAAGCTACACCCCGGAGCCCACAGTTTAACTTCTCCATTGTATATGTTTTGGGTTTTTCATCCTTTATAAAATGGATGTATTATATTTTTATGTTGATTTTATACGTATGCTCATATATTTATGTCAAAATAGTTAGAATCCTTTTCAAAAAAATATGTTTAGATATACAATTTAATTTTTATTATATTATATGTTATATTTAAGCATATGCGGTTACAAGCATATGCGGTTACACTGCATCAATGTAAAAGTTTTTGGAATTATATTTGAATGAAGATTCTTCTATTGGATTGTGCATAGATTACTAGTATTACATAAAGAGGCTCACTATTAGGGACGAATGAATAAATAAATACCGGAACTTTTTTGATTTGGTAAAAAGGGACCATTAAAAGGGATCTATTTTTTTTATAAAAAACTGAGAAAGTCAAATACTTTTAATACATTTTCCTTGTCTTATTCAACCTATTCTAACATTCTATGATTAAATGACAATCTTGTAATTTATCTTGAACCAGATGTCTTTAATGTTATTAGTAATGATGTAATTAGAGCGAGTGAATTGCACAAATAATCCTCAATAGTGTCATCAAGTTGCAGTTTAGTCTCCAATAATGGCACCGTTGCAGTTTAGTCCCCGAAAGAGGATAAAAAGTTGTGAATTAGTCTCCACGTTGACTATTCCGCCAACTCTTAACACCAACACGGGATTAGAGAGGTTAAATTTGGGACAAAAAGTAATTTTTGAAAGACATATTCATTTGGTATTAGAAACTAATGAAGTTCTCCATTTCAGCTTCGTAATAAATTTTCATAAGACATCAAAAATGACTTTAAATCTTTAAATATTCATTTTTTGTGTCCAAATTTGACCTCTCACTAGGTGTTGGTGTTAAAAATTAACGGAATAGTTGACGTGAGGATTAAGTTGCAACTTTTTGGCCACTTTTGGTGACTAAATTGCAACGGTGTCACTATTGGGAACTAAACGCAACTTGGTGACACTATTGGAGACTATTAGTGCAATTCGATCTAATTGTAGCACATCTTTTCAAAACTTCGATAGAAAAATTTCTTTGTAGACTTATGGATATTCTATCTTTAATGTAATATTTTATTATACTAATTTTATATTATTTTTTTTATAATTCTTTTTTCACTTCGCACCATTAAAATTGGATTCTTGGGTCCGTCCCTGCTGTTCGCGCTAGGGTGGGGATGGGTGGGTTGTGCATGTCAAGTGTGGATGAAGGAGGAGGATTTTGGTATGTGATGATGTTATGAAGAGAAGAAGAGGAAGATGGGAAAGAAGTAAATGCGGAATAGGGTTTGGAGTGAAGTGGTTTTTGTTGTGGTGGTAGTCAATGGTGGTGGTATGTGATGTTGGTGGTGTTACGAAAAAGAAGATAGAGAAGATGTGAAAGGGTGGTAGAAATTAAAATGAGTAATTTAGTATTTTTCCATACATGAATGGTATTATAGCAAAGAAAATAAAAAGAGTAGTAAAAATCAAAATGGGAATAGATCGATGATATTTAACCAATTTTCTCTAATTAGCTATCGTACCCAACAAGGAGGTTCGGATCTAATACCTGTAAAAACCCAACTCATATTTAGGATATGCCCAATAGCCCAACTGGTCAACCAGAGCCCAGAAGCTGATCTATATATAAACAGCTAGGGTTTCACACACACATAAATTCATTAGGTTAACCCTCCATTCCTCACAAATCTCATCGTCTAAACTTCGCAATGGTAATTGTCTCTTCTTAGTTCATATATTTATTGGTATCTCAAATTGATTGTCCAGTTTAGAATTTACGTGCTTCATTTTTTAATTTATTGTGGACACTATTTTTGTAAAGATTGTATTTTTATTAGAATTGAATGGTTGAATTTTTTATTTTCAGCTCAAATAGGTATAAGTTTACAATATTTGGTCACTGAGATGTCTAAAGGTTCTATTTTTAATAAAGTCAACCAATGACATGATAGTTTTGATTGAAATTTGTTGATTTTGGTATAGTTTATGCTGTGTACTATATTGTGAAAAATGTATCAAATGATTGTATTTTTAGCCTACTTTACTAACCCCTCTTCTTTATAGCTAATTGATGTTAAGTTCATAATATTTTGTAGCAAATATATGTATAAAGATAGTTTTTATTGAAATGTTCAATTCATATGTTAAGTTGATTTCTTTATGTAAGTGAATTTGGCTTCAAAGTTTTATTAATTTTGACATTTATAAATTAAAGTAAACTTTTTTTAATAGACGAGGTATTTATATAGATGTAACATTTTCTGTATGGAAATAAACTGTTCGAATGTCCGTAACAGGCATCAGAGAAGAAGTTGAGCAACCCCATGAGGGAAATCAAAGTGCAGAAGCTTGTTCTTAACATTTCAGTCGGTGAGAGCGGTGATCGTCTCACTAGAGCTGCCAAGGTATCTTCAAATCAGTTTCTATTTTTAACCCTTTTGTTCTTCAGTTGTATTTTGAATTTATTGATTTGTGAATCAGTTGTCAACATTTTTATTCGATTTAATTTGCAGGTGTTGGAGCAACTTAGTGGTCAGACACCTGTTTTCTCCAAAGGTGTATATTCTTAAGTAGAGGATGCTCATTAATTAAATATATACATTAGGCTAAAATTGATTTCTTGAGGTGTGAAATTCATTCCGATGTTTGCTATCGATCTGGATGATGATGATATTATATATAGGTTGTGTAATTATGGCATCCCAATTTATCTGAAGTATCTGACTTTATTGTGATCTGACAGCTCGATACACCGTGAGATCCTTTGGTATCAGACGTAATGAGAAGATTGCATGCTATGTCACCGTCAGGGGTGATAAGGCTATGCAGCTCCTCGAGAGTGGTTTGAAGGTGAAGGAATACGAGCTTTTGAGGAGGAACTTCAGTGACACTGGCTGCTTTGGTTTTGGAATCCAGGAACACATTGACCTGGGAATTAAGTAAGTGATGTCTTAGTAGTGGGTTTTTTCATTCTTTCTTTCTGATATCCCAATAATCTAGTCTCTATGGTAATTGACTTGAATGTTTCTATGGTAATTGACCTGAATATAGTGAATGCATTCTACTTTGATAAAACGTACAATGAATAACCTTGAGATATTTGTTGAAGATGTCAGTATGTGTAGCTGATGGTACATCGGACATCAAGAGATGTAGTTAAGTGACCCAGTAATTTTTTCAGTACCTATAACCCATTAATTTGTTTCATACCTCTAATGTTCTCCGATAAAGGTTGCAAGTGTTTGCACTATCTAGCTACTGGTATCTAAATTTTATCTTTCGTCACAATTTTGCCCGCTTATCCTTTTCTTCCATTCTGCGTGCAGATATGATCCATCTACTGGTATCTATGGTATGGACTTCTTTGTTGTCTTGGAGCGTCCTGGATATCGTGTGGCTCGTCGACGTAGGTGCAAGGCTCGCGTCGGAATCCAGCACCGAGTCACCAAAGATGATGCCATGAAGTGGTTCCAGGTCAAATATGAGGGTGTTATCCTTAACAAGTCCTCCGCCATTCAATCTTAAATCTGAAGCATTGGCTACCTGCCATTGTAAAATGCTTTCTAGATCAATATGTTACTATTATGGTTTCAAGATGTTGAATATTTTGCTAGAATTCTTGTTTTTCCATGAATATCATTTTCAGATAGTTTTTGTTGTTGGTAATCTTTTTTTTTGATAGTTAATGCATAAAACTTGATTTAAATGTTCAACAAGTGCGCTTCTGAGGAAGCAATGTTCCAGTTCAAATGAAAGGAATTAAAACATCCAATGGAAATATCCTGAAGGTTCTCAAAACATCCAATTCTAGTAGGGAACCACAAAATGTTGCAATTTGTTTTCTTGATTTTGTCTTTTTGCTTTCTCCATTCTTGACTACTTGAGATGTCCTTGAAGTGTCTAGTCCATATCTGAGAAGTAAAACAATCAGTCATAATGAAAATATTATGTTGCCTATGAGGCTCCATGAGGAAAAAGATCGTGAAAATAATTTCACCGAAGGATATCAAATTCAGATTTGAATTATCCTTTTTATCGTCCATGACATTGCCTCCGGAGAGACGATGTCTAGAGCCTTTACAATTAATCGAGACAATCCATCGAGGTGTTGGATCGTTCGAAATTCCAAGATAAATCTTAGAATCTCTTTTTTTGCAAGATCTGTTGCAGTCACTTGTTGCGATGGGATTGCAACTGTCCGTGGTGATTGGAATAGTGATATTGTGATGTCCTGGTTGTTTGTTGAGTTTTCCCCGATCTTGAATCTTAGAGGCTTTGTTCCAATCGGAGAGAGTTGTTGCAATCATAGCTATTGTGTTAGGAATTGAAGGAGCTTTGTCGTTGAAGATGGCTTGATTTCGAGTAAGCCAGATAGACCAAAGCGTACAGCAAAAATTAAGTAGTTCATGTTGACAATTGTGCTTACTTTTTTTTTTGTTTTTGTTTATTATAGAGGTAATGGTTTTAATAATATTATTTTTGAAAATGATATGTCTTTGGTTGGTGCTAGTCCATAGTGTTGATGCGAAGCAACAGTCGAGAAAAAGGTGGTCGATAGTTTCCTCATGTTGGTGGCAAAAGGAACATTCTGTTGATATTTGGTTTTTAGTTTTGTTTTTTATGAGATTTTTAGTGGGAAGCCTATTTAGTAAAAGTCGCCATAAAAAGTGCTTTATTTTATGAGGTATGCTTAATTTCCATAGGTTATTCCAAGTGGAGGGATTAATAGTTCTGAGATTTTTCGGAGAGGTGTCTTCAATTGGATTACAATTAATGAGGGTGTTATAAATCAATTTGGTGCTAAATGTTTTATTTTTTAAGTTTTTTGTGTCAGCTCCATTTGTAATTCTTATATTTAGTATCTTATTCCTGATGTATTTAGGGAAGAGGGAACAAAGAAGAGGATAATTCCATCTATTATTATTGGTAAG
This sequence comes from Echium plantagineum, assembly GCA_003412495.2. Lineage (NCBI taxonomy): Eukaryota > Viridiplantae > Streptophyta > Magnoliopsida > Boraginales > Boraginaceae > Echium > Echium plantagineum. The sequence goes on along the minus strand of CM016561.1, from coordinate 24,525,512 downwards.
AAGTTCAGAAACTTTTTTGGGATGAGATGGTGGTATGTTTTCGATTTTTAAGTGTTTTGCTAAGGAAATAGGTGTAAGATCAGGAATCCAATGATCATGCCAAATATTAACTTGTTGACCATTGCCAATCGTGTAGTGCATAGATTCTTTAATACATTTAATTCCTTCAGATAGCCCTTTCCAAGTATAAGATGGGTTGTAGTTTGTTTTGGCATTAGTAATATCTGTGGTGGGATAATATTTGGATTTAAATAACTTACTAAGGGGAATGTTAGGTTCACTAATTAATCTCCAACTGTTTCTTGCTAGGAGAGCTAGATTAAAAAGGTGAAGATGTTTGAAGTTTAATCCTCCATCCTTTTTGGATTTACAAAGAAAACTCCAGTTAATCCAGTGAATATTTTTATTTTGTTTCCCTCCCCAAAGGAAGTTGGCGAAGAGTTTGTCAATTTCTCTTATGTTCTTAAGTGGGAATTTATAAATTCCCATTGGATAAACCAGAGTAGACTGCAGAACGCTTTGAATGAGAGTGCATTTTCCCGCAAAGTTTAGGATTTTGGATTTCCAGTTATAAATTTTTCTCTTGATTTTGTCAGTGATGTCGTTAAAAATTTTGTTGCGCTCAGAGTTGATATCAAGATTTATCCCAAGATAGTTCCCATAAACTTTACTTTCTTGGATTTTAAGTTTGTTAAGGGATTCAGTTTTTTTGCTTTGGGGTGTGTTGGGACTAAAGGTTATTATAGATTTATCCAAGTTAATGATTTGACCTGATTCTTTGCAGAAAAGATTAAGGATTTCGGCAAAGGAATTAATGCTATCTGTATTTAAGTGGATGAAGAAGTAGCTGTCATCTGCAAAAAGAAGGTGATTGATTGGGGGGCCATTTCGAGCGATTGAAATTCCTCTGATGCGGTTATTTTTATGCTCTGTCGTGAGGGAGGCAGAAAGTGCTTCGGAGCAGAGGGCAAATAGAAGGGGTGAGAGTGGATCTCCTTGGCGAAGTCCACAAGAAGGTTTGAAAGTGGATGTAGGGTGACCATTAACAAGGACAGAATATTGGACATTTGTAACACATTCTTTTATGATTTTGATCCAGTGAGAGGGAAAATTCATTTTTTTGAGAATGTGGAAAAGGAAAGTCCAATTGATCCTGTCAAATGCTTTACTCATATCTATTTTAATAGCTGCCAGTCCGTTAAGTTTGCCTTTAGAGGTTTTGATGGTGTGAGTTAATTCTTGGGCCATAAGAATGTTATCTTGTGTTCCTCTCCCGTGAATGAATCCGTTTTGGTAGGGGGAGACAAGATTGTGCATGATGGGTTTGAGTCTATTTACAAGGACTTTAGATATTATTTTATAGTATGAATTGCAAAGACTAATAGGTCTGAAGTCTTTAAGTTGTTTAGGATGATCAGTTTTGGGAATGAGGGTGATAAATGTGTTATTTAATTCTTTTAGTAAATGTCCGTTATTTAGGAATTCCAAAATAGCATTTGTGACATGATCTTTAAGGAGATTCCAGTTATTCTGGTAGAATTCTGCGGGGAAGCCATCAGGTCCCGGGGATTTTAGTTTAGGCATTTGGAAAAGAGCATTTTCGATTTCTTCAGCGGTGAAGGGGGAGTTAAGTTGATTGAGTTGTTCAAAGTTAAGTGATGTAGTGATATTATTGATAGTCGAGAAATTAGTGTAGTTGTTTGTTGGAGGATTGAAAAGTGTGTTGAAGTAGTTAAAACAAAGATCAGAGATGTCCTTTTCTTTAGTGATTAGTTCACCAAGATCATTATTTAGTTCAAGAATTGAGTTGATTTTGTTTTTATGTTTGGCTTGTGCATGAAAAAATTTTGTGTTGCAGTCACTATCAAACACAGATTTGATCTTGGCTCGTTGTTTCCAGTAACTGGATTCAAAGTCAAGGAGTGTGTCGAGTTGGTGTTTTAAGGAATCATTTAAAGATGAGTTATTATTGATTGTGTGGTTATTTTGGGTACTTTCAAGAGTAGTTTGGAGAGAGATAATATTTTGAAAAATATTTCCAATTCTATTTTTATTCCAAGATTTAATGTCAGATTTGAGTTTTTTGAGAGCAGTGATAAGATGAAAAGAAAAGGATCCTTGGATTAGCCTTGAAGAGAGATTCCAATTGCGTTTTATGATATTGGGAAAATCAGGGTGGTTAAGAATGAAGGATTCGAGTTTGAAAGGTCTGGGAGAGTTATCAGGGTTTAGCTTTGTATTAATAATGAGTGGGCCATGGTCAGATCTTTGAATGGGTAGGATATTGCAAGAGGAATTAGGGAAAGCTGAAGCCCATTCGAAGTTGCTCATAGCGCGGTCTAATTTTTCATAAATGATTTTGCCATTTCTTTTACCAGCCCAAGTGAAAAAACACCCGGTATAGGGTACATCTTCTAAACCTAGGGAGTTAATGAAATTCAAAAGAAAGTGGGCTCCTAAGATTTTATTATTATTGGGGGGGGATTTTTCATTATGGTAAATATATTGATTGTAATCACCACAAAGAAGTATTGGTTTTTTTGAGAAAGGGGTGAGGATATTATTAATATTATTCCAAGTTTCTTCACGTAGAGAAGTATTTGGATTACCATAAATACATCCTAATAGCCAATTATTGTTAGTTTCGGTATTAATATTAATGAGGATTATATTCTTATTTAAATTAATAGGGGTGTGTTTAATGTTAGAGGAAATACCGATCCAGAGTCCTCCACTGTGGCCAAGAGCATCAACACCATAATTAATTGGGTAATTGAGATTTTTTAAGTATTTATTTGCTTTTTCGACGGAACATAAAGTTTCGCTTAAAAAGCAGATGTCGGGGTGATAACGTTTTAATAACATTATCAAGAATTGAACTGTAGTGGTTTGACCTAACCCTCTACAGTTCCACGCTAGTATTTTCATAATGAATATTGGGGTTGTTTAGGAACAACCACCAAAATCCTTTTGGGTTTATAAATAAGTGAAGTCATGAAAAAAAGCACATTTGACGAACACGATTTAATTTTTGTAATAGCTTGGTTTAGCTGCGTACCTTCTTCCGAAGCCAAATCCTCCTCGTTTCCAGCCTCCTCCATATCCTGGTCAGTTCTTAGTTCCTGCTCCTGCTCCATAGGGTTTAGATCAGAGGATTCATTCACATCTTCATCCCCAGCCCAGTTCACCGGTCCAGCTTCGTAGGGAGCAGGGGGGTTTTGTTTTCTTTTCTTTGGTGACGATCTTGGCGAGTCCATCTCATAACAAATCCAGATATCTGTTCTCTTTCTCTTGTCGCCCGACCTTGTGTCGATTGATCTAGTCAAGGAGACTTCTTCACTCCATGCTTCAAGATCTTGATGACTCGTTATTGAGAGATCTTTAAAGAGGAGCTCCATGATTGTAAGGCCAATTCCTTCTGGGAAGGAGTAATCAAACGCCCAGTGCGCTCTGCAAAATGATGTCTGAAAGACGTTGATTTTGCACAGTACAATGTTAATCGAGTCTTCTAGATCCAGAATCCATTGGGGGACCTCTTGGAAGGCACCCGAGACATCAATGTTTTGGAGCAAAGGTACGAGGTCCTTAGGAAAATCCTCAAAGGAGTTCCATGGTCCAAAGCAAAGGTGTCGAATTGTTTCTGGGTCTTCCAGTTGTTGAATGGAGTTTTTGAATTGTTGAAGTTTGAATGAGATACAGCTGCGCCAATGATCCAAAGAGATTGCTACAATTCCATAGATGGCAAATGACAATTGAGACTTACATATGATGAAACCTGCAAAAAAATAAGAAAGAAAATGTGAGGATGCAGTGACCCAGTTAGTGGTGTCACTAGGATCTTCCAGTGTTTGATTTGGGGAGAGCTGATTTGTTGATGATTGACTTGATTGGTCATTAGAGATGAGGGAGTCATAAAAGCGTCCTTGGGTGGCTGACTCATTATCACATTCAAATCCTGCGAGATTGAGGAGATATTCCCAATCGGAGTTCCATGATTGGGAAGTCTCGTCACATCGTTGATGCAATGTTCTTTGAATATGATCCCACTCCTCAAAATATCTTTCTCGCCTTGCTTCTTGGTGTGGACTATTATCTAGTTCCTGGCTTGAGTGATTGAGGTCGAAGGATAGTTGCATGGCTCGGGTAAGTTGGTTTTGAAAAGCAACATGAGCGTCAATTTCGTCTTGGATTGAGATCCAACCATTCGTGGGGCTTCGGCCAATAGGGTGAGGATTTGTTCGGAGGGGGACGATGTGGAAGTCATCTTCAGAGGATTCACTATTCTGGTTAGAGAGTCTCAAGGTAGTATTGGGGGATTGGTTATTTATGTTTTCATTTGGATTTGGAGGAGATGGGGGTGTGATCATGTAGTTGGTAGGATTGTGTCCTGGAGGGTTTATGTAAGGGTCTCCCCTGATTATGAGGCTAATAATGGAGGGTATTCCTAGTCTTCCAGCGCCTGGTCTTGGTGTTTCCATATTACTTGCTGTTGGTTGTTGATTATTGGCTGTCAAGTGTGTTGATTGAGGGGTCGGAGATGGTGTTTGGGTCGGTGGTGTTGTTGGCTGTTGTGTGGTGGCAATCGGGTTTGTTGCTGGGGGAGGATTCTGGTTTTGTAAGTTGTCTGGGATTCCTGGATTGTTGGGAGGGGGATTGTTTTCTTCTGGAGGGTCAAAAAGCAAGACCATAGTCGTTCTATAATCTCCTGTGTTGGGAAGCCCTCTTATCCAATGATTGAACAGCTGGGCATCAAAATCTCTTTCCATCTCGTACCTCTGATCCAAGTTTGTGTATCGCAGATGGTCTTCATAGCCTCTAACAGCTTCAATGTCTGAGAAATTACAGTGAGTGGAAGAATGTCCTATCCTACCACAATGGTAGCAAACACGAAAAATTTTTTCGTATCTGAATGAGACCCATAGTCGATTTCTTTCAGGTGTGAGTATGAAGACACCTGATACTATGGGTTCATGGACAGGTATTCTCACCAGTACACGGATGGACCTCAGAGCTCTAGCATTGTCCGAGTTCCATTCAATGGCACTGATATTCCCTGCAATTCTTGCGATGCGTCTAACGTTGTTTTCAGAGAAGTATTCAGCAGGAATTCCGTGGAGTTGGATCCAGAAACTTGCAAATGGGATATCGAAATTCTGAAATATGGTGTTGGGTGCCCAGTAGGACAAAAGAAGAACAGCTCCATTGAGATTGAGGGGTGATCTGGAGATGAGATCATCCATGTCGTCCGGGTGGGAAAAGTGAAAGAGGAATATTGTTCCCCTTTTTTCAACATCAACAATTCCTCTTATATACCAGCAGGAGTCAACATAATTTTGGACAGTTTCTTGGGTGAATGTCTGAGAATCTTTGAAGAGTCCCAAAAGGCAGCGTGCGTATCGAATTCTGCTAGCCATGACATTTTCGTTATTCATGGGGACTATGAGCCCTCTTCTTTCAGTGGTGGTGTGCGAACCAGAGTCATCAGAGGAAGAGCTCATTTTTTTTTTGTTATTTTTCTTAGGTTGGTTGTTCTGAAGTGGAAAGTATTCTTTGTTTGGATTCTTTTTTGTTTTGTTTGTACTAGGATAACTAAAAAGGTCAATGTCCTTTTTATTTCCAGAAGTGGAATGGTTTTGAGTTCGAGGTTGAAGGACTTGAGTATGTTTGTTTTGACATTTAATGTTACTTCGGTAACAGGGGTAAAGGGAGGGTGGTGATTGGAGAATAGGTGCCTTGATGCTCGCAACAGCCGCCTTAGGCTGGGAAGTTGGAGGAACCCAAGTCATTGAAAGCTGAAAAAGAATTTTGCTTTAGTTGAAAACTGGAAAAGTGAATGAAAAGAGGGTGTTATCTGTTATTGTTAATCTCAGATTGGCGGTTGTTATTCCAAGGAGAATGATTGTAAATCTTGGAAGTTGGCTGGTTATTGGAGAGTGGGAGGCGTGGAGGTAGCAATTAATGCGGGAGTTTAATGCAGGTGGGAGAATTAATGAGGGTGGTCGGGAAGGATTAGGGAGGTAAGGTGAAGGATTTCAATTAGGGTGTTGGTTAGGATGATGATTCAATCTGAGGGTTGAATAGGATGATGAATGGTCGGAAATGTGAGTGCTCAGGGAAGAGCAGATCGGAAGCAAGGAAGAAAAAATGATTTGAGTAGAGAGGATTCAAAGTAATTTCAAATTAGCATCTAATAATTCACTTTTAGGGTTTTTTTGTTGTTGGTAATCTTAAACTTAGAGAGTGGATGATCTGTTTTTATTTTGGAGATTTTGCTTCCTCCATGACTTTATCTTCATTAAAGGTTTTTCTTTATGGATTTGAAATTGATTTTGAATTGCATTAATTGATTGTGCCTTAGGTTGGGCGTCCACCTCATTCTATAAATCAATTTTTTGTTGCAACTCCTTGAGCTATTTATGAAATGGCATTACAAGTTTTAAAAATTACTGTTGGCATCGTTCAATTATTTGTCAACAAATCAATGTTTGCGTTCTTATATTGTTATTAGGATTAGTAAATCTTGATTAGGGCATAGCAAAAGAAAATCGAGATAGAATCAGTCAGCGAAAGAAAATTCAAGATAGAATTATTTATAGAATTATTTTCGCACTGGTTATAATTTTATTAAAGACTTTTTTTAATGAATACATTCCGTAATTCATTTTATGATGATATCTATTAGTATCAACTTTATGACAAAAATCACAAGCCAAAAGTCATACTCCCTAGGCCTAGTGTAAAAATATTAGTACTATTATGAACTTAGTGACAAAAATCATAGGCCAAAAAGTCATCTCTAAGAAGAGATTTGCAACGTCCAAGCAAAGGCTTCGTATTTCATACAAGTTGGTAGGAAGTAGGAATGAAGCGTGCATGCCTAAAATTCCACGTGCTAACCGTTACTACACCACAAGGCACAAACACTCTATTAGAAAAATAAGTTTGCGGTCGGATGTTATATTTTGCATGACGTCCTACTATGTAATTAAAATGTTAATATAAAATTGAATAATTACTTCATTCGTCTTTAAATTATATGTACATTTGTCTTTTTATGTTTTAAAATACAGTTTAAACTTTAAAGCGTATATATTTCTTTTCTGTACACGAAAAAATTATGAAAAATTTAATGTTTTAAAAATATACTAACTATATTATTTCTTATCAGATAATAACTATTTATAGTTTAAATTTTGACCTGAAAATAGAAACGTACTTATATATTAGAAATGAGAAAATATAATATAATGTAGGACAAATGGCACCGGACATCACTACCGTTTGATTTATTTACCACATTTACCACTGACGTTCATTTTCGTTCCAAAGACATCACTCATGTTCCAATACTACACAACCCATATACTTTTCGCCAATTTTGCTAAAATCGCAATTTTAAGTGTTATGACTAAATTGACCTTCTAACTTTTGTGCTTAAAAATGCAATTTCAGCAAAATTGGCGAAAAGTAGACGTGTTGAATAGTATTGAAACATGAGTGATGCCTTTGACACGAAAGTGAACGTCAGTGATAAATGTGATAAATAAATCAAATGTTAGTGATGTCTGATGCCGTTTACCCTATAATGTATCACACAAATTATAATAAAACAAAATAAAATTGGACAATGATTTTGATAGATTCATTTACAAGGTTCCTATAGATTCTTAAAAAACAAATGGCTTTGAGCTTGCCAACTCAGCTTTCTCTATTTTCCCTTCAAAATTCCTTCTCCTCATAATAAACTCTAATTACTCCAAAACAAAACAAAACAAATATTCGTACCAATCCTTCTTACATTTTCATTGTTTTTCCTCAAAAGGGTGCTCCCATTCTTTGCATGTCCGATCAGTTATGGCTCAATTGCTGTCTCCAGTGTGTACAGATGCTCTAAAATTCCAAAACCATGTTCAGAGCTTCAGTTGTGTAAACAGAGTTGGTGTTTTTTCCAAGAATAGTTATAGTTGTAATAATAGTGTGAATTGGAGTGTGGTGGGTAATGGTAAAAGGAGGAAAGGTTTTGGTAAAGTGAAGGTAGCTACTGAGGATTATTCATCAGTTGATGCTTTTGCTGATGATTATTATGCTGTTCTTGGTCTGGTAATTCATTCAGATTCATTTCTTACCATCATTACTTGATTACCAAGACAATAAACGATGATAATTGATCGATTGAATTGCACAAATAGTCCCGATATTGTCATCAAGTTGCATAGTGCCCACGTTAACTATTCCGTTAACTTTTAACACACGAGACGAGATGTTAAATTTGGGTTGAAATTTTTTTTTTTCTAACACATGAACTCATTTTTGGTGTTAGAAATTAATCAAGTTTTATATTTCAGCTTCGTAATAAATTTTGACGAGACACCAAAAATGAGTTTAAATCTTAAAAATTCATTTTCTGGTCCAATTTGACATCTCATCGCGTGTTGGTGTTAAAAATTAACGGAATAGTTAACATGAGGACTAATTTGCAACTTTTTGGCCACTTTCGCGGAATAAACTGCAACGGCGTCACTATTTGGATTAAACTGCAACTTGGTGACACTATCAGGACTATTTGTGCAATTCGAGCTCTAATTGATCTACTAATTTGGTTGTAAGAACTAAAGGGGTCATTTTACCACTGACTGGGGTCGGCTTTGTGAATACGATATCGGATTAGAAGGGATCGTCGGCTACCTCTGCCTCTATGTCCATGAATAGACACCAGATTAAGTTGTTGGAGAATATGTATGATACAGTATTGTAGGAAGTTGATTTTTGAACTATTCGTCTTTGCCTATTATAGTTAAGAAATCTTACATTTATATAACAATATTGGTTTTACAACTGTCGATGATCGTAGTGCTACTTACCAAGTACCAACTGAGTCGAGTGAGGTAAATGACTCACATATAGAATAGATAACTGTGGGTGTATTGTTTTTATACGATGTTTTTTATGATAGTGGCGATTGATAACTGTGGGTGTATTGTTTGTAAACTATAAGTACTAAATTCTCATCGTTTATCAGTTATCGTTTAAATGTGGCTGTTTTAGTTTCTGGTATTCATTCTGTTGTCACTTATTGGGCCATCCAGCTTCCAGACGCTACTCCGGAACAAATAAAGAAAGCTTATTATAACTGCATGAAATCATGCCATCCAGACTTGAGTGGTAATGATCAAGAAACCACGAATTTTTGCATGTTCATCAATGAGGTTTATGCGGTGGGTTTCTTGACCTTGTATGAAGTAAATTTATTGGCAGCATGATTTAGATTACCTCTCTGTGGTTCTGTAATATTTGATGGGTGTGGTGTAGGTTCTCAGTGATCCAGTACAACGGATGGTTTATGATGAAATTCATGGGTATGCTTTATCTGCCGTTAACCCGTTTTTGGATGATACCTCCCCGAAGGATCATGTATTTGTTGATGAATTTAGCTGCATAGGTATGTTCTTGGATATACAGTAACAAGTTCACTTTACTCAATGAAGCTCTCAGATCCATGTCTCAGAATCTCAATGTAGTCAGGGTTATGTAGTTCAACCATCAATAGCAACAAGCATGATCACTTCACAATTAAGAGGGACACTTCAATAGTCTGCATATTTCTATTTACCGAACTCGGTGAACCATAATCGCACAGACAGAATTCCAGTGGTCTAATTCAGAACTTCTCATCTGTCACTCATTGAGGGAACTTTTCTTATTTCTTCATTATCTCCCAGATACTCATTTCAAATGACTCACTTATGCTGAAACTATTGTTTCTTGCTTCATGATCATCAAAATGGAAGAGTTTCATACTGAATCTAGAAATTCGTGGTGTTTTCACTCCCAAACTATATTTATGTAAATATATTTACTGATGTTTCCCGCTGTCTGTTCTGTGGTTTACATTCCTCTTTACGTTTCATGTCCACAGGCTGCAAAAATTGTGCGAATGTTTGTCCGAATGTGTTTGATATTGAAGAAGACTTTGGAAGAGCTCGAGCTTACAGTCAGTCAGGAAGCATTGATTTCATTCAAGAAGCTATTGATAGTTGGTAAGTTGTTCTTTCTTATATGATTCGTCTTCTTTTGCAACTAGAAGAATTACTTGAAGAGGATATAAACATCTTAGTGCTTTCTTCTTTTAGCCCAGTTGATTGCATCCATTGGACTTCTGCAGCTCAGCTGTCACTGCTTGAAGATGAAATGCGAAGAGTCGAAAGAGTAAATGTAAGTCATTATTTCTCTATGCTGCATCTCTCTTTCATTTTCGATTGTCTGTTCTTCTGTGCACTACTATGACAACTGACAAGCAAACAGCGCTTTACTACGACTGGTTACTAGAACATTATGAAGAGAACAAGTTCTGTTGTTTTCAATCTACAACCATATTATAACACGCTTAAATAACTGAATAAGCGCTAACAATATTATCATACAGAGGGAGAGATTACACGAGCATAGAACAGGAAAAGTAAGCTAGTTATACATATAGCCTTTTTAGGGGCCTTTGAATCAACTTGTATAACAAAAAAGATCTAATATCATTATGATCCTATCAAATATGTACAATAATAAAAAACCCAAAAGGGCACAACTTTAACATTTTACTTACTGTTTTCTTGCGACTATTGATCAGGTAGCCCTGATGCTATCAGGAATGGGTGCTGCGTCTTCTGACGTCTTCAGGATGGTGAGACCAATATCGTATTTTATTTTCTTAGCCCTAACTTTATATCATCATATTTAGTTCATTCAGCTTGGTAGTGGAATGAACGGTCTATGCTATGCAACTTTCATCGTAGAACGATAGGGAGAGGTCGAATCTCGTGCAATCTGGGTGAAAGTTTGTGATTTTCATTAAGATTTTAGTGTGAGTAATATTATTCTTGACATTATGAAACTTGATTAAGTTGGATCAAATTTGCAGGCTAGCTCTCGATGGCAAAAGAGACAATCAAAAGTTCTGGTAAGAGTCAACTGCCCGCATTCTCAATGGAGATTGATGTTTCTACTTTTCCATTGGTCTTGTCCTGGCTTTATCGCTTTAACCTTGTTGCCTTAATTGATTGGACTACCCATTACCCTTGTACAAATTTCAAGTCTTCTTCTTTTGTACGTTAGTTTTCCCTCAGAAAATTTGTATGCTTACCCTAGAGTCTAGAGTAATGTTGCATGTTTACGTAAACTCTTCGGATTTGTGCTTTATGCGAAAAAATTGGACCCAATCCTAGAAAAGCCAATGAACGAAGGCCATCTTCTCACTCCTATTATTCTCTAAGGCTCTAAGCTACTCTAACAAATCAAATCGTGGATTAATATTATTAGGATGTTTGAAAAATTCAATAACTTGACCATCTTATATGCATTTGGCACGACCTGATGTCACGGTTTTGAGCATGGAATAACCAAATCTTCCAGTTGGTTGAGTGACTGCATTTTCTAACGATTATCCGCGGCAGACTACAGAATAAGTCACATTAGTAGAAGTGCATAGACTTCTAAGGATTACTATGAGTTACACATCTGATGACTGATAGCACTGTGCTAATGTCAGGAACAAGCTAAACAAAGGATGGCGAAGCAGCAAGGATATGATAAAACTGAATCATACTGGGGAAATATGTGGGGGAATGCAAAAGACTACCAGAATACAGGTATGAAAACTAATGGTAAAGGAAGTTGCTTGTTTCGTTCTTGGTTCACTTTTAACATGCCAATTCCATAAAGAACGTCGTGCTGATGCTTGTTATGATAAATTGTTTTGCCACGATTGTTCAATTTGACCTTTACAGCAAGGATTATTGTTATACTATCATACTCTCGTCGTGCCTAGAACTTTACCTTTTGACCGTCGGGGGTAACTAATGTTGTCGTGTTACGTTATGCACCGGTGTACAGAGGAGGAAGTAAAGGAAAGAGCAAAAAGAGCTGCAGCGGCTGCGCGAAGATGGAGAGAGTATTCAAGAAAAGGCGCCGACAAGCCTCCTGCATATAAACTCCCGGAAGCTTCTTCTAACGTCGATCAGTGAACATAAATATCCAAATAATCTGTGAATTCTTAGAATGTGTATATGTTGTATCTAAGCTTTGATCAATTGATGGTTATAAGTGATGTGTATGGTATAGTATAGAAGGGGATCAGGGTACATCTTGCAATCCTGTAATATATTATGTTAAAGCTATTGAAACTGGTCCATTTAAGATGAATAAAGAATTATGCTAAATGTGATCAATGTTGGTTATTGAAATCAATGGATTATTAATATATATTTTTTTTTTTTTTGTAAATTAGCGACGAGGGTAAGCATCAAACCCAATACATTTAGTCACTAGTAAGAGCCTTTTTTACTAGGCTATTCGATTAACTCTGAAATCAATGGATCATTAACTTAGTTGTATATAGTTGGATATTTTGTTAAATAAGTCTGTTTTTTTGCAACGGGGACTCGCTTTCTATAACCTGCAAAGCAGGGGCGGACTCAGAATTTTAATTCGGGTTACTCATTTTGTCATTTAAAATATAAAAAGAACAAAAGCTATTCATTAAGAAAGTATAAGTGATTAAAAACAACTAAAAAATATTGTTATGTCAAGGTTTGAACATAAAGAGCTCCCATAAATTAGCTAAAAACTTAACTATTTGAGCTATCTCATTTTTACGTGGGGTATTCACATGAATACGTCTATAACACTCTAGGTCCGCCCATGTTACACAGTGCAAACCATGTTAGCCACACATAACCTTGTGGTCATACACTCATCTACTTTTTCAATTTGAACATGCTTATTACATAGGTCTATATAGTTCAACTATTATTGCACCAGTATTTTATACTTATACTTACTCAGGTTTCAAGTCCTTGAGTCATGTTTTGCAAGTTTGAAGCTCGGGTCTCATTAGTTAGATGGACTTGAAATTGTAATCTAGTTAAAATGACTGATATAACAAAGTAAGAGAAGAGACAAATTTGTCTATTCTGGGTTCATATCCTATTGTTAAATTAATTTTTAATATCTTTGTAATTTATAGTTTCTCACTTTCCCTATCTCTTTCTCTTTAACTATCTCTTAACGGAAGATAGTTGGAATTATAATGTGGTGCAATAGGAGATAATTGGGGAGGGAGATATGTTTTACCATTTTTGAAAATTATTATATAATTCCAATTCCCACCAATTAATGTGTGCCATGTGATGGTCAGTAGGCTCCATTCAAATTTTTATTTATCCCTACTTATAATTGACATTTTTGACATTTAAAATATTTTGAATTTTTTATTTTTTTAATTTCAATTTTTTTTTTCCGAAAGCTATAAATAAAGACTAGATTTGTTTGATTTGGACAAAGCACCCGGTAGGCCGGTAGTTACTCGACTCAATAAAGTACATGCATGGGTTGCCCAGTAAAACACCACTCTTTTAATGTTTAAACTGGCCAAGTAACCCGAAACCCGAGACACGCTCAATACTCAATCACACACCTTAACTTGATACCCGTCCCACTCACATTCTCGCAACACTCGAATAAAAGAAATTGCTCTATACCCAACACGACCTGAACAAATATTTTAGTCACTCTAGCTATTCGGTAGCCGGTGCAACCCAGCTACCCGGATGCGACTAAAACATTTTTCTAATATGGGCTCATGGACAAGCCCAACCTAGCTAATCCTCCCACAAATCTCAGATTTTCTCTCAGAGTCTTAGGGAGTTCGAGTTTTTCTTTAATTCTTGAACAAATTCAACCAAAATCAATTGAACAATGCAGTCAAAATTGGTACAAAAGTCAACTTCCTGAACCTCTTCTCAGCTCCTCCGCCGTACGAATTAGCGTTTTCCGGAGACTTCACCAGCAGGGCTAATGCAACGCGCAATCGCACAGGTGCTACCAAATTCCAACACTAAAGTAGTTATTACTCCCTCTGTCCCAAAAAGATTGTCCAGTTTCGACATTTATAACTCAAATACTCTCTATATCCCAAAATTATTGTCCAGTTTTTGTTTTTGGTTTGAACTCAATTAATATTTTTTTCCTGTATTTGTGGTGTTATATTTGGTGAACAATGAATTGAAAGTTTATGTTTTCTAAGACTCAGTATAATCATGATATTTTTTATTTAGTATAGAGGATATTTGTGTGCAATAAGGCTACGAAGTTTGATAATTCGAACTCTGCTGTAACAGTAAATCAATCATCACCCCCTCCGTCCCGAAATGGTTGTCCAGTTCCGAAGTTCGTAACTGATATACCCACTACATGCAGAAAAGATTGTCCATTTTTTTATTTATTGAAAACAAGTAATATTTGTTTGTACCTGGGGTTTATAATAGCTGCAAAGGTGCTGAAATGTAACATTTTCACTAACAAAATATGATAATTTTGATTTAGAACAGAAGATATACTCCCTCCATCCCAATTTGTTTGTCCACTTTCTATTTTGGGAGTCAAACTTTAAAAATTTTGACCATGAATTTCTATTAGCCTATAAGAAATAATATAGTCATATGAGATGTTGTTAGGTTCGTTTCAATGTATATTTTTAAAATATCAAACTTTTACAATTTTTGCACTTTTAGAATTTGAGATATTTACGTTTTAAGTCGTGTTTAGACGACCGTGAAAGTCAAAATAGGCCAAACAAAATGGGAAGGAGGGAGTATGTGTCAAGTAAGGCTATAATGTTCTGGATTTTTAAAGCATTGAAAAACGAATTGGACAATATTTTTGGTTGGAGGGAGCATGGTTTTGACCTCTAGCATATTTGTTATTTGAATATTTATTTATAATATTTATGAAGAATTATTTGTTGAAAGAGGTAACTGGACTTAATTGTAAAATTGGGAAGTGTTGTTACATCCGCCTGGTCCAACTGACTTCGGTACGTTTTGTAGAATTTGAAACTATGTTCCAACTCCAATTCAATTTAATGGACGTTTTAGTTTTTCCATGTCAAGCTTTGACCATTAATTATTGAAAGTAATTCATGGCCAAAGGGTGACACCAAAAGACTAAAACTTCAATCAAAAAGAATTGGAGGGAGTATTTACTAAGAGGTTCAATTTTTCAGTGATTAAGGGTTCAAAGGGTGGTGTATATTGGAAGTTTCTTTAGAATACATATATTTTCTTGTTGGTTATTTTTATGTTTTAATTGTATTAGGATAGATGTGATAGTGATGATTGTACTGGGTAATTGAGATGAAGTGATTGGCTTTATATAGTAGCGAACTTGATTTGATTATTGTTAATAGAAGTGCTTAGGATTTCTCTATTATTGTAGAAGTGTGATGTGTCGAAAACCAAATCTTACATTGTCTATACATTATTTGAACTTTTGAATAGAATCAGAAGGTGGGTCGACCAGAAGCATGTGTTCTCTTTGCACAAACATTTGTTCACCCTCAACTTGACGAGTATGTCGACGAGGTAAAATTGTTGATCTATAATTTCGTTTACTAGTCTTTTTATAATTTGAACGGGAAGTGCCACTTCTATATCCGTTAGTTACTTAATTAGGTGTTAAAATGTTTTTTTCTGATTTCTTTTTGCATATTGAGTTTCTAAACTTCAGCAAATTGGTAAGTAAACACTAAGAGTAAGTTTTATAATATATTGGTTCATAAACATTAGGGACGATACTAGCAAATTGGTCTCCAGACTCTAGTAAATACTCCTTAAACACTACCAAGAGGATTTGTTACTTATTTTAACCCTGTAACTTGTTAGAAAGTAGTAGTGGAAGATCCCAAAAGGAGCTTTCAGATTCTAATAAACTTCACTGGGTTTCTAGTTTTCCCAAGTTTTAGTTCTGGACAGTACACGGTAGGTTAATGAACTTTTAGTTTGGACCTCTCTTTGTTGGTGCCAGATGCTTCTTAGATTATTTTTACGTCTCTAACATCATAACTATGTTTCAAGCATTACATGGGTTATAAGGCTAGTTCGAAAGTGTTTGGTCAAAATATACTCGTAGAGGGTTTTCTTGACATTCTCATTTCTCTCATAGTTTAAGTTTTGTCTATGCTCTTTGGAAAACTGGATTCTGCTATGTCCTCTGTTTCCACCACTTTGCCTTTGTCATTACCAACCAGCTCCTTTGACTACTCCTCGTAAGTCCATTAACTGAATAATGAATGTCCTTAATTTTTTGGATAGTCTGTGTAAGTAATCCTAGTCAAGACAGACAAGTTAATCCAATTATGCATGTGCTCATGTGTTTTTTCAAATATCTTTCGCCATGGTAGTGCATTGTTAAGAAGGTATTAGTTGTAAGATGTTAATAATATTTACTTGTTGTTGAAGGTCTTGTTTGCAGAGCCCGTAGTTGTCACGTCGTGTGAGTTTCTTGAGCAGAATGCTTCATCAACTTGCGCTGCTGTAAAGCTTAATGGGTATGGCTACATTGACATATTCTCACGTTGAAAACATTCTGCCTGTATATAGAGCTGTACATGAGCCGAGCTCGAGCTGAGAAAATGTTAGCTCAACTCACTCCTAAATCGAGCAATTAGCTCAATGACCTTTCACCTAGCTGAGCTAAACTCGAGCAAGCTCACTTTATCCATGCTTTGTTCAAACTCTTAATGTAATCGCTTTAGGTATAAATAAATTTTAATTTAAGAGACTAATCATTACTATCATTAACCATTATTTAACTTAGCGAAATAGAAATCCTTTACTTTTACTAGGAAATCATCATATAAAGTTTGACTGACGACAAACTATCATAATTCTTGAATATCATACTAGTTTTCAATTATATATAGAAAATTGAAAAACTTCGAGCTACCGAGCTGGCTTATTTGAATAAGATGTTTCCCTTGGTTGCAAGCTCCGCCGTTTTTTATATTTCTAATGATTCTAGAGATCCTGTTAGCTATGAATTATTTCTCCTTTGGACCTCCCTAAAATTTTATTATAGTTGCTATATTCATCATTTTGTGCAGAGCCACTTCACCACCTTCCTTTGCGTTGGAGGTTTTTGTTCAATGTGAAGGAGAGACAAGATTTAGGCGGATATGTCAGCCTTTCTTGTATTCTCATTCTTCATCTAGCGTACTTGAAGTTGAGGTATGTAAATGTCATAAAGATTGATAGTTATCCAAAAAGATCTTCATATTTGCTTCTATGTGCTCTCTAGTTTCTTTGCCTTTTGTTTTTCTTTTCCTGTCTTCTTTTTTTATTTCATAGGATTGTGGTCTATTGTTGTAAATGTGTTGGTTATTGAGGTATTTATATGGGTTATCGTATTTATGTGAAGGGTATAGTGACCAATCATCTGGTCGTACGAGGTAGTTATAGGAGTCTTAGCTTGGTCATTTATGGAAACACGGCTGAAGATCTTGGCCAGTTCAATATAGAAGTTGGTTTGGATAGCTCTTTGACAAATACTGTTAGTGCAATAGATGGGAACCTTGAAGACCTACCATTGGCTTTGAGATCCACGAGTTTGACTATTGAGGAATTTGAACATCCATTGGAAACACTAGCTCTTGTTGGCGTAACCCCTGATCTTGCTGTTGAGGTCAAGCAGTTCTTACAAGTTCTTATTAAGATTTTAGATTTGCCAGAACTAAAAGATGCACAGGGTTCAGTTCTTGATTGTGTGCTGTCAGTGGCCTCAATCTATGCAACTCCTAGCACTACTAGCCAGAAGGAATTTGGGGTCGATAAGTTGAATAATGTCGATGTCCTCATTGAAGCAAGAAAGGAACTTGTGTGCTTATATGAAGACCAAATTCAGCATCAGCAAGGAGCAATGCCAACTGACACATTGGTAGATAGTACATATCTTGAATCTGGGATCGATTTAATCTCTACTAAAAAATTAGTTAATGCTCTGATTCCATACTTCGAATTTGGTAACAGATCTGGAAACGATGGTCATCTCCACACATCCAAGGTAACAAATCATCTTCTTCCATAATCCTACGAAAATATTTTTCCAATCAGCTCCTTGATAATGATAATGGAATTTCTTTAGCCATTTTATCGAGGCCTGTGTGATTCTTTCGTCCAGACATCTGATATTTGCTTATGCTTCCAAATGCAGAATCTTATGCTATTGTTGGGTATTGCTATTTTACTTTGTCATACAAAAGAGAGTTGTTTCCACTTTGTAAGTGGTGGTGGCATGGAGCTGCTTGAATATGCCCTTACCAGCAACTCTGCGGCCCTCAAGTTGTTGGCTCTAGCTAATATAGAGCAAGCCACACGCCATCCAGTTGGTTGTGAAGGATTTTTGGGATGGTGGCCTAGAGAAAAGGACACAATTCCTTCTGATGTTAGTGACAGATACTGTCAAATGTTGAAGCTAGTATTGCAGAGTCAGCGGCATGATATTGTCTCATTAGCGACTTATATACTTCATCGTGTGCGTGTTTATGAAGTTGCTTCTAGATATGAGGTATATCTTTATTTTTATGAACTTTGATGCTCATGGATTTTTCTTTTTATTTGGAAAATGTAAGGGCTGTTAACCAATTCTTGTGGTGGTAGATTATTCTTTTATAGGTCATTTTATCATTTCAACTTATTTTGTAAACCTTGAAAATTTCAGAATGCAATACTCTCTATACTGGGAAGCCTTTCTGCTACTAGGCAAGACTCAAGTATCACATTGGACATGCTTGCTGTTGCTAAGCTTCAACTCATGAAGTTATTGGTTTGTAACTAACTTTGGCATCTATTAATCATTTATGTTTCTGTATTTTACACATTAGTTACTGATTATTTATCCCTACAATTAACTATTTGGCTCTTAAGTTGAAATATGTTGACAACATTTCTGCAGAAATTAATAAACTTGCGTGGTCCTGTTGATGATCCATCTCCAGTTGCTAGTGCAACCCAGTCTTTGGTCCTTGATGATGCTGGATTTTTATCATACAAAGCTACTCATGGATTGATCAATAAATGCGATCTTGGCTATTGGAATCAGGATATTGACTCACATTTGCTATCCTTGTTAAAGGTATACTGGCGATCTTTAGACAATAATAAAAACTTATCTAGTTTTGAACTTTTTCCTTTCATCTATCAGTACATATGCCCATGTGTTACCATCTTTGTTCTATTGCTCCACTCAGTTACGTTTTCTTGTGATTGGTAATGCTACTATGAGCAGGAACGGGGGTTCCTTCCCTTATCAGCTGCTTTGCTATCATCTTCACTTTTGCGATCCGAAAGTGGACCAATTCTGGACTTATTTGTTGACATCGTCTCACATATTGAGGCCATCATGCTCTCTCTGCTCTTCAGCCGCTCAGGTCAGTTGAGTCATTTGACGCTAAATATAATGAATAATACTTATCACTTACGATTTATGACTTTCCTTTTCGCTTTCAGGATTGGTCTTTCTGCTACATGAACCTGAACTAGCATCTATAATTATTCGTGCTTTAATGGGTTCTGAGATTTCCAGGAAGGTTGAGCATCCTTCTCTACGCTACGCATCTGTCTTGATATCTAAGGGCTTCTTTTGCAATCCTCAAGATGCTGCGAAGATTGTTGAGATGCATTTGAAAATGGTGAATTTATTTCTCCTGTCGTATTTGGATATTATTCAGCGTTTCAGCTTTTTTTCTTCTTCTTCTTATATTACCAGCCTTGTATGAATTGTAGTCCGAACTTACGTATGTTTTGGTCATTCTTCTTGAAGATTTTTGTCGCTGACACTAAATACCATAACATATAATGTACTATCTCGTTAAGCCTCTTTTTACTTTCTACAGATTTATGCCATAGATAGGTTGGCGTCAAGTCCAACCAATGAAGAGTTATTATGGTTACTATGGGATCTCTGTAGACTATCTCGGTAAGCCTCTTTTTACTTTTTAAGTCTGTGGTTAAGTACCAGACCATAAATGTAACTTGAAATAGTTGTGCTGTTTCTCCAAGGTGGATGTGTCAGGTGTATGCCCATGAATTTTGCATTTTGAACCTTTCCTTCTTTGTTAAAGATTATTCTCAGGCGCATGTATGCCAATTACAGTTTTTTTGTTGGTTCAATTCCCATAATTTTGGACTTATTCTTTATCATTCCCAACACACAAGGGAATTACTTTATTATCTTAGAATCCTTCTATTGGCAATTGATAAGACCAACGCAATGATTGATGATTAAGGTCTTAAATGTGAAAAATTTAGTGTCTAAAAGTCTAGGATGGCATGATTAAAAACAAGAGGAAACATAGGAGGATCCTTTATTGATATGTATATACTTATACTATGTTTTGAGATGATATTGGGTCAAACTCTTAGAAGACTCAAATTCTTGATGTCTAGCGAGAACGTACTATGAACTACTAGTACCAGAACTTATCAGTCCCTTAATGTGCTGTCAATCTGTTTTTCTAATCTAAGTTAATGAAAAAATGTTTTTCATTCAAACTACCTTGGAGTTCTATTAATTTCAATTGTCTGGTTTGCAGGTCCAATTGTGGACGCCAAGCATTGCTTTCTCTGATACACTTCCCAGAGGTATGCATATGATGCTAATGACACTCAATATTTTGGTACAAAGTTATGTGTGGAAATGTGAAGTTCTGATGCAAGCCTTGATATTTTGTTCATGTTGACCTAATATTAAATGCTTGCTCACTGATTGGTGATTTTTATATTAAAATTCTGCCACTTAATTATTAAGTGCTACGCACAGTGCCAAATTTAATAATTTTCCTCTTCATTAAATCCTACTTCAGGCCCTTTCAGTTCTGATGGCTGCATTACATTCAACAACAGAGTTGGATCAAATATCCACAACCAGCGGTAGTTCATAAACTGTGGCTCTTTTTGTCTTCTTTTGCATTGTCACACCAATTGTCAGATAGCTTAACTGCCTATAATTTTTCCTCCACAGAAGATCCACCGTTAAATCTGGCCATCTTTCATGCGGCTGCAGAGATATTTGAAGTGATTGTAACTGATTCAACCACCTCTTCTTTGGGTTCTTGGATTGACCATGCTAAAGAACTTCACAGGGCCTTACATTCCTCTTCTCCTGGATCAAACAAAAAGGATGCCCCTGCTAGGCTACTGGAATGGATAGATGCAGGTGTGGTTTACCATAGAAATGGTACTCTTGGTCTCTTACGTTATGCTGCTGTTTTAGCTTCTGGAGGAGATGCACATATGGCATCGACAAGCATGCTAGCATCTGATACTATGGATGTTGACAATGTTGTTGGAGATTCATCCAATAGCTCTGATGGTAATATAATTGACAACTTGTTGGGGAAGCGTATTACAGAGAAGGATTTTCCTGGTGTTATTCTGCGGGACTCTTCTATTGTTCAGCTGACAACAGCATTTAGAATATTGGCTTTCATTTCCGACACTTCGGTATGAATTTAATTCCATCATTATTTTGTGTAGTATTTTCTATCGCTAGCTAACTCTTGTTTCATTATTGAAGACTGTTGCTGCTGCCCTTTACGATGAGGGTGCTATTATGGTCATCCATGCAGTTATAATTAATTGCAGGTTGATGCTTGAGAGATCTTCCAACATCTATGGTCAGTGTGGTGCCTCCGTTTAGAAGTTTATTTCTTTAAATTGGAGATCTGTATGCAATCTATTTCTTCTCTTTGCCTTACCTAGTATTATGAAGTATTTTAGCTGTATTGCATTGAAGGATCATGTCGATAAAATTCATTAACGTTATAAATAGTTCGATAAAATTCATTAACGTTATAAATAGTTGTTCCAGGTCTAATATTCGCTTAAAATAACTACTAACTAATATTACATCTTGCTTTTTCCAGATTATCTTGTTGATGAGGGTAATGAAAGCAATTCAACTTCAGACTTGCTTCTAGAACGAAATCGTGAACAGAGCTTTGTTGATTTGTTAATTCCTTCATTAATTTTACTTATCAATCTACTACAAAAATTACAGGTTTGTGGTGACCATTCATTAACTTACATTTCATGCCTTCCGTTCTTACAAATGTGTGTACATTTTGTAATTATGTATGTATATTATTATTACTCTATTTCCCCTTTCTTTTTTTAGGAGGGGGGAGGGAGAAGTAGGAAGCTGAGTTCGAATGCCTTCTATTATGATCTAGAACATGCTTAGTAAATTGATGCCTTGGAAGTTAAAAGCAGTATGTTGGCCTAGATGCTAGCCAATACCATGGGTTTTCTGCCTCCCATGAAGATCCCACTAGAGCAGCTTCTACTTTTAATAGGCCATGAACTAGATTTCAAATTTTGAAAGACTCGATCTCATTTTTGTTCGACCTTAATTTGATATTTGTAAATGTATGAGCATTTTGCTAGATGCCTTTACCGCTGTGCTGTATAGATTTTACTCCCCACCCCAAATTCTTTTCAATCGACATGTTTGTGTCTTGAGGCATAGCTTTGACCATGAATAACTTTTTAATTCTGTTACAAGAGAACTACAAGAAACTAATATAATGAAATATTTTATAAAACAAAGCCAAAGAAAAATTATATTTATTAGAAAAATGAATAAGTAACTCATATTCAAAGGTTGAAGTAACTCATATTCAAAGGTTTGCCTTAAAAACCAAATTTGTCCACTAAAACGACTTGTAGCGAGTATAATGTGTCCTATTCCTATTACAACTACATTTTTCTTGTTGATTCTGATGGGAAGTCAAACTCATGGGAGAATAAGATTACTATCAGAAACTTACTCATGTATTATATTTTCCTAGGAAACCAAAGAGCAGCACAGGAATACAAAACTAATGACTTCCCTGTTACAACTACATCGAGAAATGAGGTAAATGGTGTCATCACATGACGTAATCTCAGAATTTAATAATTTTAAGTTCTAAATGATTGGATGCACAAATTTGCAGCCCAAAATTAGCTGCATGTGTAGCAGATTTAACCTCTTCGTACCCCAACTTTGCACTTGGACTGGGAGCTGTTTGCCATCTTATTGCATCAGCACTTGCCTGTTGGCCAGTGTATGGTTGGACTCCTGGCCTTTTCCATCACCTGGTTGACAGTCTTCATGCAACATCCATTTTGGCTTTAGGTCCCAAGGAGATTTGTAGTTTGCTCTGTCTCTTGGTATGTTACTTCCCTTCAACCCCCCTGAATGAGCTATGAGTTATAATGGCAAATGTACAACTGTTTTAATCATCTTTTGCATTCAAGATTGATTTACTGCCGGACGAAGGTGTGTGGTTATGGAAGCATGGAAATCCTATGTTGAGTGTACTCAGAACGTTAGCTGTTGGCACCATACTAGGGCCTCAAAAGGAGAGACACATACGATGGTACTTGCATTCTGCCTGCCAAGATAAACTGTTTATCCAGTTGACTTCTCAGCTAGGCAAGATTGCACAGATAATCTTACATTGTGCAACCAGTGTATGTTTCCTATGCCAACAATTTTCCTTTCTTATTATTTTTCAAGTTTAACATCCCAATCCAAAAAGGGCAAACGAATAGAATCTTCCAGCAAGGAAAATAAACTCTCCTTATTTAACAGCACTACCCCATTCAGTTGAGATTTTTCCAGTTGTTCATCTTTTCTTTCTCTGACAATATGTTTTTCCTCAATCAGACTCTAGTAGTTATACAAGACATGCTCAGAATACTCATCGTACGAATAGCTCGAGTAAGCATGAAAAATGCTTCAATGTTGGTACAACCAATAGTACATGATATTCTCGCTCGTCTTTCTGAAGATTTCACTTTATCAGATGTTGAAGCTTATAAGGTGAGAATGTTAATTTTAGCACTCACTGCAGCTGCATATGCTTGTTTCTTAATGTTATCTGTCTTTTTTTGGTTTTACCTTCAGGGTTATCGACTACTTGACTTTTTATCTTTGTTACTTGAACATCCTCATGCAAAGGTGATTCCTGGTTCATCAACTTATGTCATATCGATTGAATCCTGTAACTTGTTGAATGCTAACGTTAAAATTGTTTTGACGTGTCATCAGCCATTAATATTAAATGAAAGCGGTATAGAAATGCTTACGGGGGTGCTGGATAGATGTCTTGGTTGTTTCGACACTGCAGATGCGAGTAAAAACGAAGTTTCCATGTTTAGCTGGTCTATCCCGGTATTTAAAATAATCTCACTAATTAGTGATGGCAGTATATTGGCTAAGCGTTCCAGGTTGAATGAGAGGTACTCATTTTTTTATAAATCGTGTCAGGTTTAAACTATCAATCAAATAGTTTCTCATGTGCTGAATGTGTTCCTCATCCTTCATTTTGTGGTCCTACAGATTTAATCCTGAAAACTTTTCTGCTGAGGCTTTTGTCGTGCTACTGGGCCAGATCATTAAACTATGCAAGGTAACTTCTGAATATAGTTTGCCATCTACATGTTTCTTCTAATATATCTGTTATTATTGGAAACTTGCAATGACTAGGCAACATCAGCATGGCCCAATGCCTCTAACGAGGTTCCTGCCTAAGCAGAACAAAAGGCCAAAATATCAAATTAAATTCCTTAATAGATAGTTGGGGCCTTGCTGAAGCCTCGTACATTTCGAAATTGTCTCTATGTATCAGTCCAGGTTTCACCCTTCCTCTTAAGGGAAATATTCTATTGACATCCGGTATTTCTCTTATAAGCTGGCCCATGTTGGTGACTGATGAAGCTGATTCAGTTATTAAACTGAACTTATGCAAGCTATATTTCTTTGATTATTTATTTTTATTGCATCAGGGAGGCTATATTTTATGTAATCAATATCCTCTAATTACTTTAATTTTTGTATTTGCAATTCGATTGTTTCCGTGCTTTGTTATTTTATTTGACCATCTGATTTTGGAAGCATTTTATAAAGCTCAAAAGACCCTTTTCCCTTGCCTTATTATGATGGTGAAAGAAATTAAAGAAATTCTTCCAAATTATATGTTCTTGAGAATTGTTACTCTGACGCTTTTAGCCTGGAACTAGAAAACACAAATTCTAAACCTCTAAGCCTGGCCTCCAGTTATCTACGACTAATGGACACTTTGGTGTCGGCATATCAACATGAAGATCGACAATTCTGATTAAGTTTGCATTGGCCTAATTATTATTGCTAGCTGACTGGATATGTTTTGGCTAGGGTTAGTTATTATTGTTTCATCATTTTCATTCACGAATTAAGACTGCGTTGGCCTAAAGATGACAACTGAGCTCTGTATGATTACTCAGAGAGGTGTCTCAGGGTGGTCAAAGTTGTCCGTGTAATGAAAAGTCTTTTTCCTTCCGGATGTTTATTTAAGTTTAAATTTGTAGCATAAAATAACCAGACTCTTACATCGCTAGCGATTTTTTAACACTTACTTGAAGAATGTGGGTGTTATCATTGAGGTTTTCATTAATTCAAAAACATGATCGAGCAAAATAAAAGACCACATGTGGTCAAAAGGGAGAACATTAGGAAACATGTGACTGATAATCCTTTTACCCTTCTGGATATTAAACAAGTTTATTGTTTCCTTCTATATTCCGTGGGAACCTGAAAATTAAGCCCCAACCCACTTGGAAATGCAGGTGTTACCTGTTGGGAAAGAGTTAATAGAGTGTTTATCAACCTTTAGACAATTAGGGTCATCCAGTGAAGCTCGCGTGGCCTTGTTATCAGTTATGTCAGAGCATGAGAGGCTAGGGGCACATGAAGTTGACCAGCATGTTGGTGCATCTGAATGGAAAGACGATCCTCCACTTCTTGGTTGCTGGACTAAATTATTGAGAACAGTCACTTCTAAAGATGTTTTCCCTGTGTATGCTCTTGAGGCTATTCGTATTTTATCTGCCGGTTCTTTGTGCTTCTGCTTGGAAGGGGATAGGTTTGTATATTTCTTTTCTTGTTACTATTTTGTTTGGCTATGTTCAATATTGCGTTTTTCTGAAAATCTGTGCTTGGCCACTTCAATTTAGTTGTTGAACACAATGTTGCGACGACTTTGTAGTACTGAAAGACTTATAAGTTGGATTTCTCTGTCTTGTTTCCTTATGCTTGCTAGTGGTACTTTCATTTCAGTTCTTATTTATTATAATGATAATTATTTATTTTAAAGGCAATCTATAATTTAAGATATCATATTCTCAATAATCTATATCAATAATTTAAGCATCAGGAATTTGACACCTTAGAAAACCACTGGGACATCAATCTTTATGTTTCGGATAAGTACTTGTTCTGTTGAATATATATGGGCATTCACCGTTAATTAATGGTAGCCCTTTTTCCTTTTATGCCTACAGTAGGTACGTGGACTTTGATTCTGGGATTCTTCCAATTACACATGTTGTAAAATGTGGCTTATGCATATGATTATATTATGAAGCAGTTGCAATTATTATCTCTTGCAAATATGTGCCTATATGGTGTTCTGCTAGATGCTTTTAGAGTGTATATTTTGTTCAAAAAAAGCTATAATAGTATTCAGTTGCATCTAGTGTTATCTTTATCCAGGGAAGATCTATTTTCTGTGTCAGATTTATCAATTTTCATAACAAGAGTGATCATGTTGGTGTTGGATACTAATCTTACTTACTGTTTTCCCTCAGCTTGAACCTAGAGAGAGTTGCTGCAATCAAGTACTTGTTTGGGATGAAAGGCAACACGAGCCCCAGTAGTAAGTTTGAGGAAGACATGAATTCTATTCTGGAACTTAAAGACTTGTTGGAGATGTCCATTGCTGATTCAGTTGAAGGCGATGCTCTTATGTCGGAGGTAGTAGTAGGTTCTTTTTTCTTTATAATCTAGTATTTACTATTATTAACTAATGGCAACGCCCCAATTCTATGCTTATGAGTTTCTTGAATATGCAGACTGTCAGCTTCGCTCGACAATTATTACTTTTGTTGCAAAGTCCATTTGATGTTGTAACCACTGAGCATCTGACAACCAATAGCCTACTTGCAACAAGTGCTGCTACACCCACTTCCAAATTCCACAGACTTACAGATGGCAGTGCTAGGAGGATCCTGGATTATGACTCGAATGAAGTTATAGATAAGTTTCTCTGGGAGTGTCCAGAAATTTTGCGCGATGGACTGCCAATTAAAAGAAAAATGTTGCCTTTGGAGGGGCCTAATAGGCGTGCTAGAGGGGACAATGCATCCACTGAGATAACCACACAAAGTTCATTTTCACGTGGATCAGTGCCTCCAGTTCCCTCTGGGCCTACACGCAGGGATACCTTCCGACAGCGCAAGCCAAACACTAGCAGGCCACCTTCAATGCATGTTGATGATTATGTTGCTAGAGAAAGAAATGCTGATAGTAGTAATAACCCCAATGTAATTGCGATCCCACGAATTGGATCTAGTGGGAGACCACCATCAATACATGTGGATGAATTTATGGCCAGGCAAAGGGAGCGTCACAATCCTATTGGGTTGTCTGTTGCTGATTCTGCTTCCCAAATGAAGTCGGCACCTCCAGAAATAAAAACTGATTCAGAGAAGACAGGTAGATCTCAGCAGTTGAAGCCTGATCTCAATGATGATCTTCAGGGAATTGATATTGTCTTTGACGCCGAGGAAGCTGAAACAGATGATAAATTACCCTTTCCTCAGCCAGATGATATTCTACCTCAGTCTGCCCCTGCTGTAGTTGAGCAGAATTCTCCTCACTCAATTGTTGAAGAAAGTGGGAGCGATGTTAACGAAAGCAGTCAGTTTTCACACTTGCATCATCCGATAACATCTAACACTGATGAGAACACACCAGGTGAATTGTCTTCTAGGGTGTCAGCATCTCGTCCAGATTTGCCATTGACCAGAGAACCTAGTATTACTTCAGAGAAAAGATTTCCTGAATTTATGGAAGATTCTAAGAGTTTTGCTACTAAACTGGCCAAAAATGTTGAATTACCTGCTTCAGGAAGCAATAGTGGAGGAAACTATGGCAAGACTTCTGGATCAGCTATCACTCCTAACTTCTACCCAAAAACAGGACCTCATCGAAGCGGAGGAACGCCTCCTCTGCCTTCTGGTTCTCACATTCCGTACGACCATAAATATCTGCCAAATCAGCCTCCTTTACCCCCGATGCCACCTCCAGCAACAATTTTGCCAGTTATATCTCAACATGCAGACACCATCACAAGTCATACTTCTCCATACAAATCAACGAACGATGTGCAGCCTTCTGTACTACCACGCTTCCATGTATGTTACCATTTACTACGTGTTTTTACAGCCATTTAACAAAACTTGTAGCCTCATTTAATTTTCTATTTTGCAGGCTCAGCCAGAGTATTTGTCAAGTTCCTCTACCCTAATGGTATCTAGTCCTCAACCAGATTCCCAGCATGCAAGGCCATCACATCCTTCACCTGGTAGACCCAGTAGACATCATCCTCCACTTCCTCCAACACCACCTCCCTATTCGGCAAGCCTACATGCATCATCTGTGAAATATGCAACTTCACATTCTCAAAGTTATCAATCTATTGGAACAGTCGAGCATCAGCAGAGCAGCACCAACCATGCTGGTTCATCAGGGATCCCGATGAGTTCTTATCAACCCCCTGCGATAATGCCTCATTTGCTTTTTAACCGTCCCAATTCGGCTCCCAATAATATTTTTGCCAGCAGTTCAGCTCTGCATAATGTGGAAAATGTATCTTCTATGTCACAGAATCTTGGCATCAACCTTTCTACCATTCAGCCATCACTTGGTCAATTGCAACCTCTACAACCTCCACAGCTTCCTCGCCCTCCACCACATCATTTGAGGCCTTTGGTCCCTGCTTCACTGCAGTCGGAACAAGGTGTTCCCATGCTACAGAGCACTCAATCAACACAGGTGCAACAATTGCAGATGCTACAACAATCCCAAGGTTCTCAAGGTCATATGTATTACCAAACGCAACAGCAGGGGAATTTTGTGCATTTGCCGCAGCAACAAGTTGAACACTTTCAGCAGCAAGTTCTTCCTCCGCAAGGGGATAGCTCATCTCAGCAAAATGACCCTGGAATGTCCTTGCACGATTTCTTCAAATCTCCGGAAGCTATACAGGTATTTATATTGTACACTGGTGTGTCTATTGAGTTATGTTATAAATTCTATGCCGCCTAATCGAAACTATTTTTGGTCCTGTATGCAGTCCTTGTTAAGTGACAGAGAGAAACTCTGCCAGCTTCTGGAACAACATCCAAAATTGATGCAAATGCTTCAGGTTTGATGTGTTTCATCTCTTCATCTATCCCCTCTACTCATTTTCTGTCCCTCCATATTTGTCTTTCACTATTTTTTCTTCATGTCATGACTATGTAAGTACACGTGTTCCCTCCTTACTTCATTGGTCCTTTCTAGCTTTAGGGTTTGTAATGTAGATGTGTCGAGGCTCTTGCTTTTCCTTAATTGATTTAGTATTTCAGATTTGATCTCAGGAAAATGTATCCATTTATTGTGGTTTAATACTTCTTGAATGTTGTGCTAACTGTTTCTATTCTTAATATTGGTTGGTGACTCCTATAAATCTAATATTACGATGCTTTCATCTTTATCTTTGCAGCTTACCTATTGAGACTATACAACTAATTTAAAAAACTTCGTTCATGGAATTCTTTAACTTTTGGTTGCAGGAAAGGCTAGGCCAAATGTAAACCGAATCTAGAGATGTCGTGGAGAGAGCTTTGTTTGCCGTTCAGCTCAAATGCTTTATTATTAGCTATTCAAGTTGAACGGCCTATTATTTCTTCGTTATCTCATTTTTGTTAGGGTTTATACATAGCTTTCCTTGATTTTGTTGTACTTGTATATTAAATCATGTTCTAATAACTTTGTACATTGTAGTTATCTTTTTGGCTCCGAATGTGTACATTATTGTGTTGTAATGTAAAACTTCTGTTAGTCAAACCCAGCAGTCCCATAGTTGATAAATGTTTTTCTGACTTACTGGAATTAAATGCTTTAGATGGTCTCTTACACTTTTTACAATATTTTATGTTATAAATTACTTTAAGATTTACAAATTACACAATGACAATTGTAATGATGTAATAAACTGTTGCATAATTCAGGGATAATTCAATTATTTATAGATTGAGTTATAAATGCGAACTTAAGTGTAACTGGTATAGGTTTTAAAACAATGAAAACTTAGGTATCTATTGGAAGACTATCATTACTATGTAAGAACGTAGGTTATGTAATAACATTAGACTCTTAGGTTTTTTTTTTTTTTGTAAATTAGCGTTGAATTATTGACTATAATGATATTATAAATAATGAATTCAGAAATTTATAATTAGAGAGTTAGAGTATAATATGAGACAAATTTGTCTCCAACAAGGTTCAAACTCATGACCTCTTACACGAAAGGTTATGTCTGATGGCACTAGGCTGTTGAGCCATCAGTAACATTAGTCTAGTAGTTAATACTGCGTTCGTCCCTTTTTAATTGTCGTCCTAGTTATTTGCACATAAATTCTTTTTAATTGTCGTCCCAGCTATTTGCACGTAAATTAAGAAGAATTAAAAGTAGTCAAAAAGTATATTGAGAATGTAGAAATGCAATTGTTTGGAACTAAATCACTGGTTGGCTATTAATTTCAAGAAAAGGTAATCAAAAAATTTATTGAGAATATAAAAGTACAATTTTAATGTTAGGATGATAATTACTTTAGGACCAAAAAAATGTCAGGACGGACGAAAAAAGTATTTATTTTCTTGTAGTATATGGATAATATCTATATGTTTATTGAAACAACCGAAGTTCTTGAATATTGTGTTAGTTTTTTTTTTTTGATAGATAATTCATAAAACTAAGCGAAATTAACAAGTCTGGTGCTTCCGCGAAGAAGTAGAATTACATGGTACTGAATTAAAAGTACTAATAACTATGTCTTTTAAATTTAAGAAACAACTGATACTAGTTGGTAACCAAAAGATCTCACAATTACTCATGTGCTCTTCATCAAGCGTGGGCCAGTCTTCATTGTTCTTCACTTGTGATAATTCTTGTACCAAATTTTGGAGAATAAACCATCTGCAATGATATATATGGAATGAAAGTTAAGATTTCTGGCGAGGAGAAGAGTGGTGAAAACTGCTTCGCCAACAAACTCCAGAGAAAACGAAGTAGGAAAATCCAATTGTCAGAGTTGCCATTTTTAGGAATAAGAAGAGGAGATCCTTCAATGGTAGTTCGGACCCCCTTGATGAAAATTTCAAGAAGCCACTTAGTTCTCTTGTCATTAGAAATATCAAGGTAAATCTTAGTATCTCGTTTCTTGCATGACCAATTATATCTATTTGAAGATAAAGTAGAGCGATGGTTGAAAAGAAAAACGTGTGACCGTTGCAAGCTCATCTGCAAGGTAGATGTTATGCTAAGAGGTGAAAGACAAAACTTCCTAGAATGGTGAAGCCAATCTTGTGCAAGTTTTGAGGCATGTCCAGCTCCATTAGAGCTCAGTGGGTCATCATGGTTAAAGCCTTAAAGGTGACTCCATTCCTAATAAGCCAAGTAACCCAAAGAGTATGTCCAAAAATAAGAAGCTCATGAATATTTTTATGAGACCAGTTTTTCGAAATTAGGGAGGAAAGAAAATTTTGAATCAAAGAACAAGGTGGATAAATGTTAAAAATGTTCAAACGAAACCAAATGTCTTGAATAAAAGAACAATAAAAAAAGAGATGTTGACTACTTTCATTTCTTGACGAACAAAGACAACAAAGAGGATTAATATAACTTTTAGTTTTACATGCTAACAGGTCAACAATGGATAATCTATTAAGGAGAAGTTTCCAGGAATTTTTTTTAATCTTTTGGGGGAAGGGAAGTTTCCAAAGTTTATTTCAGGCCTGGACCGAGATAGTTGAGTAGGTGGTGGAAAGTTTCAAATTAATGGTAGAGTGATGGGTTAATGTCTTGTAGAGATCTTTCGATTGAAATGTTTCTAGGCCAAGTTTTTTCGTCATTCTTTCTTATTGAACAGATTTTGAGGATTGTAGAGGCAATATGATTTGGGAAAAGAGAGGCGAGGAGAGGTGTATTCCAATAAAAAGAGTTTTTAATAAGTTGAGAGAAAAGAGTAGGATAGTTTATATTTCTAATTGAGTTAAAAAAACCTTTAAATTAGGAGATCATTTCCTGAAAGCCAATCATCTTCCCATATGTTAATAAAGGAGTCATTACCAATACACCAAATCATTAAATTAGAAATACTGTGTTAGTTTTAAGTTGGCATGCTAATTATTGGTCCATTTTTAAGATAATGTTGACTCCATATAACTTTGATTGAATAGATCGACTTATGATTGTGTATGTATATTAACAATTATTAATGATTCAAATTAAATTAATGAAACGAGCCAGTAGCCATGTGATTCATTATAAGAAGAGGTGATATAAATATTTAGTTGGTGGTTATTAGTTTATAAGATTATTAATGATCCATTGAGCCAATAACAGATTTGTTTGTGTGCTTCTTTATGCTTTCACAAAACATTCCATCCTCCACTCTCAATATAATAAGGTCATTTGATGGAGATATGCATTCCACTCTTCATATGTGTTTCTATTTCTAATGTTATTACCTATAGGCTATGCCTTAATTAATACTATAAGTTTCGTTAAAGTTTTGGAAATTTTTTAAAGAATAAATAATATTTTACATTTATATTCCTAACCAATGAATAAAACAACAATCTAATAGATGTATTGATGTTATAAACTTGCATGACACATTCCTTCATTAAATAAGGCTTTAAACGAAAATTAAATCAAATATTTCACTAGAATTCTAAATTGACAAGTTATGATAAATTATTTTTGTTAGGATGACAACTGAAAATGACAAAGGGAATACTTCAATACATTTTATATCATAATTATGTTTGTGTAATGCCAATAAATTTGGTAGATCACTATTTTCATAAAATATGAAATATAAATAAACCTATCAAATTATGAACAATAATTTATTAATCTATGATAAATATAAAATCCTTTAGCTAGTAGTAATTTAATTTAAAAAAGTTACTTCATTTTTTCAGAAAAACAATTATTTTATTAATTTTTGTATTATTTACAATTTTAATATTTTTGAAATGAAACTCAATTATTTCATGAGTTAAAAATAGATTATAGATATTGAGATGTAAATATAAGGGTATTATAGTAAATATTTATGTTAAAGGACCTGTCTGACAATTAAGTTAAAATTTAGAGACTTACAATGATAATCCGAAAAACTCACAAACTTAATGATATTTATTAGAATTGCACTATAAATTTTATTAGAATTTTGAAAAACTCACAAACTCACTTTCAACAAAAGCGATGCTATAGTTGCACTATAAATTTTATTAGAATTTTTTTAAATACTAAATTTAATAGAACGAAGTGACATTTTTGTAATTAAATTATTCTTATCATTGATCATTTTTAATGATATTCATATTGTTTGATTAAATAAAATTAAATGCCAAATTTTACTGTAAGCTCATTTGGTTCCATAGGATGCCAAGAACACAAATATGTTGTCCAATACAAAACTACAAAAAGTCCTTGAAATCCATTGATTGACATATATCTTGTCATACGATTGCCTCATCTCTTCAATTATCCAATCATATATTGATTTACTTATGGTTCTTCATATTCAATTAAATCAATTAGTGCAGTTGTCATAGTAATCGAAGTTGAAAACAAGTAATCAATTATGTGACAATTATTTTTGGGCAAATGACCAGGATGATCACTTATGTTTGGGTAGGGGTCCCGGTTGATCACCTATGTTTCAAATGGTCCAGGTTGATCACTTATGTTTCTAAATCGAGTCTCAGTTGGTATTTTAGACCTAAAATCTGTTAATTATCACCTAATTACCTCACGTGACCGGCACATGTCATTTTTCAGGGGTAATTTAGTCATTTCAAGTCTTTTTCCCAATTTTTTTTTTTGCAAAAAAAAAATCGAAAAACAAGTGAGGTTGATTTAGAAATATAAGTGATCAACAAGGACCCTTTGAAACATAAGTGATCAACCGAGACCCCAACCCAAACGTAAGTTCCCTTATAATGTAAAAATCACAACAAATTAAGTAAAGAATAAAATGTACATTGATTGTTAGAGATAATACCCCTCCATCCTTATTTTACAATAATTATTTTATACATTTTATTTTTAAGTTCAACTTAATGATACATATTTATCTCTAAAAATCAATGTACATTTTATTCTTTACTTAATCTGTTGTGACTTTTACATTATAAGGGAACTTACGTTTGGGTTGGGGTCTCGGTTGATCACTTATGTTTCAAAGGGTCCTTGTTGATCACTTATATTTCTAAATCAACCTCACTTGTTTTTTGATTTTTTTTTTTGGAAAAAAAAATTGGAAAAAGAACTTGAAATGACTAAATTACCCCTGAAAAATGACATGTGCCTGTCACGTGAGGTAATTAGGTGGTAATTTACAGAGTTTAGGTCTAAAATACCAACTGAGACTCGATTTAAAAACATAAGTGATCAACCAGGACCATTTGAAACATAGGTGATCAACCGGGACCCCTACCCAAACATAAGTGATCATCCTGGTCATTTGCCCATTATTTTTTATCTTTTTTCATTCAAATAACGATAACAGTTACAAATAATAATACGATATGAAATACATTACATTTTTAAACTAAGCAAATGGGAGTCTAAGTTCCAAATAAACAATTTCGTCTTCTCGACTGCTGCTGCAATGAACACTCGCTTCCTCAATGTGACTCCAATCCACATAATGCTTGAATTTCGCTTCCTGGATGTAAGTCCGATCCCGAAGTTGTCTTGAAACGCCCGAAAATCCCATGAGAGTGGATACTAGAATCCGAAACTCCTGAAATCTCACAAAGTGAATACTGAATGTTACACATCCCGAAAATGCTGCAAAGGCAGCCACGAAACACTGCACAAACAATTTTTCTATACATACTTATTTTATGGTTTCACCTGCAAAATATTCATCTTAAGATGAATATAATTATATTATAGTTACAAAAGTAATGGCAATAAATCCTTATTTGGAGTTGACTTTTATATCACTTGGGAACTAATCTCACCATTATCACACAACTAAGATTGATTGCTTTAACACTAAACTTCCCTTATCATGCTTAGATGAAATTATTAAGCAAAGTAGAAGTTCATGATTCCTTGAGGATGAGCACATCTCAAACACCTCATGTGACATGTCTCCTTCTAGATTATTACATGCCCATCTTTGTGTAAGAATGACTAAAAGAGTAAACAACAAGTTTTGGTACAAAATCATTTAATCTTTCTCTTTTTGCTTAACATTAACATTTCCAAATTTTTCAGAACATGCAAGAAATTAATCTGAAACACATATAATTCTTTTCATTATATATATCCCAAAAAAGGGAAAAACAAAAGGACATTTGTAATCATCTAACAGTTGATGCCACAGTTTGAGCCCAAGCTTTGAGATGATTCTTAATGTTTCTCTCATCAATCAAAGCTGTTGGAAGTTTCCATTTTCGCAATTGTCGATTTGCCTTTCTCTGTTCTAAAACCTCCCATGCTTCTGAGAGATAAGGTCTTGATATTGAGCCTTGAAACTCATCAATAATCTTTTCTTTTTCTATTTTTTCTTCATTTTTCTTCGAACCCCATCTTTGCAATCCAGGAATAATTGAACACAAGATTGAGTCTTTATCCTCTTCACTAAAAACAAACCCCAAATCCATAAACCCTTTTACCTCTTCGTATTCGAGGTCCGACAGGCTTCTGGTCAGACCTTTCGTATTCATACAGTCGACTCCATTTAACGGGACTAGGCTCCGTTTGGCTTGAGTTGGTTTATTTACCATCATTTTTCTCTTACCATGTTGTCTGTTTTGCTCATTTTTCACAATTTCATCCTTGGAAAATTCACTAGTGATGACTGATTTTGGAGATGCATAATTATCTTTGAAAGGAGAGCTTGGTTCATACCTCAAACATCTTGCACTAATTGATCGAATTTCAAGATTTGATGACGCCATCATGTCTGAAATCTTTGTCTCCTCTGCTTTTGCTACAAAAGGGGTTGTCGGAAATTTCAGTTTTTGTCCCAAAATGTTGTGTCCGAACCAATATGAATCAAGAAAGTTGAGAACTTCTTCAGCTGCCATAAATGATTATTGCCTCAACTGAGAGAGTTGCTCAAAGTTGATTATTGTTCGAAGTAGAAAAAATAAATTTGTAGATGGATATATGAGTAGTAAATGAGGTGGAAATTCGCATATATTTGGAATCTAAATATGTGGTTGATTAGCTAGCACCTAGGAATGACCATTTGCACATATATAATTCTTGCAAGAATAATAATTATACTCCTTCCGCTTTCTTTTAGTTGTCTTTATATCCTTAATTTTTTATTTTTAAATAATCGTCTTTCAAGTTTAATTAATCGCAAATTTACATTTTTAATGTTTTTTATTTACTATTTTTATTATGAAGTAATCAGTTAATTTACAATTAATTGTCATTTTACATTTTTAATAATTAAAAAGACAAGTAAAATGAAACGAATGGGTATTAAATGTAAGCATTCATGCATGCTTCTCCAATAATTATTTAGTTGTTGGCAAGTCTTTATCATTAGAACGTGCTAGTATTTACACTTGAACCAAGTCCAATCATTCTAGAGTGAATTAATACAATACATTATCTATGTCGTCTCAACTCTCTATGAAATCATTTATTGATGGATTCGGTTATATGAGTTGGAAAATATAAATGACTCATGTGGTGTGGTGGATTGATAGAATAATATCCCTAATAAATTTGTGTAAATAAACTATTAGCTCTTCACCAATTAATAGTAGGAATATGTGGATTGATATAACAATCTCTAATAAATTAGTGGGAAAAAAGATCAGGCCAATGTTTTATCTCGAGACCTTTTTCTTTATTAATTTAATGTTTTAAATGTCACGATTTGATTTGGTCATCCACATTTTAAAAGTCTTTATTTATTTTACATTAATTTTACCATATGATATGCATATGGTTTCTGTCAAGTACTATTATCCAACTAAATGTTTACCAATAACTGAAGAATATAAACTTTCTATTTATTATCGTAAGGTGCTAATTATCCATTATTGGTTATTGATACTCATGCCAATTCAGATTAATGATTAATTTTTTGTGTTCTTTTAGTTTCTATTAATTATTAAATTATATATATATTCCTACAGTAATTACGTAATTAAATAAATAGCTAAGTTAACGATGATATTAACAATGAAATATATGCAGACCCATATTCTTAGAAGAGTGCGGCCGCTACAATTTCTACAAGTTTAAATATCAAAAATATACCCATGCGCATATTCTTAAAAACTTAAATCTTTTAAAAAGTTATAAAATGTTTGTAAAATTGAGGTGACTTGTTAAAATTTAACTTAACTAATCAGTCAATCTTTAAAGTTCAATCATTTAACATTATTGTGTAACCATTAAGTCGTATCTTTACCATTCAACTCGAAAGTTATTGTTTTTGCTGATCAGTTATACATACACTAGAATAATATTTTAATAGTGTTTTTAGTAGTAAAATAATAATTGTATTCTCTATTCGTATATAATATTTGATAAAATTTAATCTAGAATAAAATAATAATTTCGCTTTTTAAACAAATACTATTTGAGTGTGTATAATATTTCCCTTGTCTTTGAGTTTCTGACAAATAAAAATCTGGATGCGAAAACAGTTGTGTCAACTTCAAAATTGTAAAATTATTGGTCAAAATTAGCAGTGAAATAGTAAAGTACGACTACTGAATTGTTTGCACATATTTGGACTGACAATATAAAGGCTGATTCCTCTGTCTAATTAGAGCATATTATGCACATCAGACTTCACAAATTTGTCACCACATATATATCACCTCCAACTTATAACATTCATATGCTTTCAAACAAAACTAATGCTAAAATGTACTTGAAGTCTTCAAATATAGGAGTATATGACTTTTTTGATATAGGCATTTGATTTTTGTCACTTTTTTGATAAATGTAAAACAAGAATTTTGTGTATATTACACTTTATAAGTCATATTTTAAGGTACAATTACTTAATTGAATCATCTTTCAATAAACAATTTTCATTAGTTCAGTAGAAAATATAATTAAAACATTATTATCTTCAACTTATACCCTTACAAGGATCAACATCTATCTCAAACAACTCGTTAGTTTTTGTCATTGTAAGGGAACTTTGTGGTAAAAAAACTCTACCCTCTACTCTTCTCGTTCTTTCCCTTACCTTTCTGAACTCATCTTTCGGCAGCTCTGTAGAATTTTCAATCGGACCTGGACCATATCCATATAGGAGAGAAAACACTTCATAACCCAGACCATCTTTAAACCAATTGGTGTTAAGTGGAGTAACTCCATTGTTTGTTAAGTGATGGACTCTTTCCTTTGATTTCAGCGTGAGACTTTCACATGTGACAATTTGAGCTCATTTTGAGCAATCTTAATAGTTCCCCCTCACATGTGAAGTCCCTTTCAAATCACAGACTGTGGGTATTATTTCTTCCCTGACTGGCACATACGGCCCAATTTCTTTAAATCACAGACTGAGCTTAATAACGAGGTACTTTGCCTCCCCAGCTCGCTTATAAGGCTTAGTTTCTTAACTGGCATATTAAGGTCCAATTTCTATTTGAATACCCGGGTCACTTAACCATGTGCTCTGATACTATGTAGAATTTTTCATTCATTGGGTCTGGGTCACACCCATATGAGAGAGAGAGAGAGAGAGAGAGAGAGAAAGAGAGAGAGAGAGAGAGAAAACACTTTATAACCCAAAGAGGCACCATCTTAAAACTAATTAGTGTTAAGCAGAGTAGCTCCCTAGTTTAATAAGTGATAAAATCTCTCATATATTTTCGATATGGACTTTCACATGTGACAACTTGAGCTCATTTGGAGCAATCTTAAAGAGCACTCGCACTAAATGGTGTAAAAGTTATTTTATCTCCATAATAAGGAAGGGATGAGCTAAAATATGTCAAAATGATACATTTTCAATTTGCCTCTACTGAACTGGCCCACACAAAATAATTAGAGAAGAAGTTGGTTGTGCTAATTTTTTGCACTCCCATCTAAACTCCAAATTACTATTTCTCCCCCTCTCTCCTACATCATCCGCCTTGAGCTTCTTTTTACAAAAAAGCAACGTGAATAATAATTGGGGTATCAATCAAATATAATATTTTTTGCTTTTATTTTTATTAAATAGGGATTTAAGTAACGTATTTGAAAAAGATGAAATGTGAAATACCTTCCCAAAATGAATAAAGATACCAAATAGATGAGATTTTTAAGGATTATTTTAGACCATCTAGTGTGAGTGGTCTAACAAGCTCTTTAAGGGAGGAAAAGCCACCATTTTTTGTGGTTTTTCTTCCACTTCCACTTCCTTAATTTTTTTTAGTTTCGTTTCTCAAATAAACATAATATTAGATCTTGTTAATCTAACATTATTTACTCGATTTTGTATTTTTTTTTCTTTGATATTCTTTCTTTGACTATTACGCTACGGATCCGGTCGTTCTTTGGTGTTTCCCTCAAGTTGAAGAGGTATTTTCTCGAAATGGGTTATTTCTGGCACGTGCAAGCTATCTGGTTGTTTTTATGATAAGCGGGCTTCGACCACTTCATCTTATGTCGGTTTTTCGGGAAGTGTTGTTCGAGGCTTGGAGGCAGGCGCTGGTTTCTTTCTTTACATGAATACTTGGTCAGAAGTATTTTAATTTTTTGTGGTAGATTTATTTTTTTGGTGTTTGTATTTTCTTGTTGGCCACTTTGTGGTTGGTTTGGGTGGCCTTGTTGTGGCCGTTTTCACTGGCGGATTGTGGCATTTTCGGGTAGCCGTTTTGTGGCCTTTCGATTTTGTTGTTTGAGTTCCTTTTCTTTTTCTTGTGAGCTAACTGAAGGTCAAATTCCAGCTCACAAGGAGGGATGATTTCATTGGTTCTCTTTCATCCGCCATTTGAGATTTAGTGGGATTTCGGATGCGGTCACTTCCTCACCCTCTGTTGGCTTTTACGCCCATTTTGGTTTCGACTATATCTTTTGACATTTGTCATTTTTAATGATATCACATCATTTGACTCAAAACTTACACCCCATACAGACTCACCCATTTACTACGCCCCCTCCTCCTCCATATAAGATTGTAATCGCAGGATTACTACTAGAGCTGAAGGATCATCTGGAGCGCATGGGAGGAGGATCAAAGACTGAGGGCCATCATTAGGTTCGAAGAAATTGGCATACCATACATCAAGAGTCGGAGATAGATCCCAAAGTCTGCAACTGAGCGCACTCACATCTGTTATTTTGGAAGCGCACTTACTGCTTTATTATTTTGTTGTGTATCTCTTTAGTATGGCTTTTGTTTTGGGATTTCAGGTGTTTTCTGGTGCGTGTTTAGGGGATACGGTCGGGGCTCCCTCTGCCTCGTCTAATCCTTTTTTGGCAGGTTAAGAATGCTTTTTGGACGCATGGTTCTCTTACCACAGTAGCGGAAGGTTGACATGCATGCGTATACACTGCTTTGCGGAAATGCAAGGAGGGGGTGGTTGAAGCTTGTAGCACTGCTACCTGCTTGTCGTGGTTTGGAGATTTGGACCCTGCATTCATTAAGCATTTCTCCCTCAACATTTGGAATGGCCGTGGTTATAGGCCTCTTTCTATCCTCTGGACTGTGCGCTAGATTTCCTGACAACCCATTACTTATAGTTCATTTATGTATTTACTTTTATGCGTTTAAACTTGTAAGAGTTTGTATTGTTTTTTTGAGTAACACGTAACCCCTCTTTCGGGTTTGCCAAAAAAAAATCTGTATCAACTTTAATAAGTGATTGTCTAAATGAAAAACTGTTTTAAATATATGTGAGTCTTCTCTTTTGTCCTTTCTTAACCAGAGGCAAATATTATATTTTAAGATAAAAATTAAAACGTAATAGGAAAACAGAATAACGAAAATAAAAGAATATTACTTTTTTGTTAAAAATAATAAAATATTGTAAGATAGGACTTTTATCGAATGAGAACTTATATTGATATTGTAGGAAGATAATAGTAAGATATGTGAGAATGACAAACATGTACCGACCCAGAGTCAGCTTCTAAGCTAACATTATTCAAAGTAAAAAGAGATTAAGAAATTAACAAATACATCATAATGGTCGCTTAGTATATAATTTAGACAACACTTTATATTAAGTACTCCTACTAGTATATTCGAAATGTGTGATACTTACAATAATGTAGGGCTAATCACAATAATTTAAAGATTAAAGTAACTTATCAACAAACTAGGAGGGAATTAATATTAGATAAATTGAACTCAATTTATTATCTACAGTTATACCTTGGATTCTTTGTATTTTGAAGAAGTCCATTCGGCCATGCTAAGAAAATTATAAAATTGAAGTCAACTTTGTAAGTTGATTTCATATCATCACCA
This sequence comes from Echium plantagineum, assembly GCA_003412495.2. Taxonomy (NCBI): domain Eukaryota; kingdom Viridiplantae; phylum Streptophyta; class Magnoliopsida; order Boraginales; family Boraginaceae; genus Echium; species Echium plantagineum. The sequence goes on along the minus strand of CM016561.1, from coordinate 24,484,083 downwards.
AAATCTAGAATTTTATAATAAATAATTGAGTATATTATTACAAGTTTGACTTGTGTGTCTAAAGTTTTTTCCTTAATATCGTACTTTGTTTGATAAATGATAAAGAGATAGCAAATACATAAGTCCAAGAAGTATAGAGAATGGGAGACTTACAAAAATTGTGGAGGTGAAGCTCGATCTGCTTGAAGCCTTCATTGCCGTTTGCCTGCAATGTTTTCTTTTGGTTTGAACTAGTAGCTCAATGACAGTATAATCATTATCCCAGAAGTCGTTTGTGCTCCCTAACATTATCAAAATCGAACGGTCCGATGGGACCTGATCCTTTAAACACCCCTAACTTGAAGACAAATGCTTGTGGAAAAAGCGATTTTTTTTTTGTAAATTAGCGATAGATGTGAGTTTCGAATCCAGGTCACTAGCAAGAGCCTTTTCCACTAGGCTATTCGATTAACCCAGAAAAAGCGAATTCTTAATCCTTGAGCACAATGGTTATAAGAGGAAGACGATTTATGATCCAAGCATGAGATAAGCAACCGAGCAAGCACGCGAAAAGCAAATTCAAGAATCAATCATTTAGCATTTAAGAAAATAATTATTTGTATATCAGATTTGGCCTCTATAAATACACTATATATATATTCTTTAACTAATTATGAAATAAATTAATCTCTCTCTAAATTCTATCTTGTCTTTAATCTGTGTTCCCAATCTTCTTCGCGAAGTCTATCCTCTTTTCCAAGCTCTTATTTATTGTAATCTATAGGATTGCTACAGAAACGTGCTAGATGAAAATATTAAAACAATACTTTCAAAATTAATCCATAAACAGAGTACAATATTTTGTTTTAAATGATCTTTTTTTTGGATGACACAAAAATATACTCTAATTCATGCAAGTACATCATCATACACACCCACCCTGTCACAACTAGGTTCAAAAACAGGTACCCGCTTACATTACTAGCTACAACCCTACTATCAGTCCGGAACGTTGGTTCCTCACTTGGTCCACCACATGAGGAAATCTTTGCGCCTGTTGATCTTCTTCTGTAGTTGGAGAAGACCATAAAGAAGAGCCTCAGCAGTGGGAGGACAGCCTGGAACATAAATATCGACAGGGACAATCCGGTCACAACCCCGAACGACTGAGTATGAGTAGTGGTAGTATCCACCACCATTTGCACAGCTTCCCATGGATATCACCCACCTAGGCTCAGGCATTTGATCATAGACTCTGCAATTGGGTTTTTGTTTAGTGATGTAGTAAACATAGTCATTGTTACCAAGCAAAACCACATCAAGAGACCTAAACGAACAATTAGAAATGGAAAATATGCTGCAATAAAAACACTATATTATGTACCCTTCGACATATATATAACATACGAACAGAGGGCAGTCTTTTTCTACAATTCAAAGTTAGCTCAGTTACTTGTCCAATGCATGTATAATGTGAAGCGAGGCAAATTTAAATAAGCAGAGCATAACTTTTTTATGGATTCACAATCATCATATTCTTGCTATGATAATAGGTCACTTGCAGATATAAATATCCGTTTCTCAGTAGACTTGCTCAGTGCAAGTATAATGTGACTCGTGGCAAATTTAAACAATAGGCAGAGCGTAATTTCTTTATGGATTTACCATCATCATATTCGTAACTATGGTAATAGGTTAAGAAGAACTTATGATATTCCAACCCCTCCCCCCAACAGAAACACGCAGATATAAAATCTGTTTCTTTTAATTCCAAAGACCCAAATGAGTTTACAACAAATTGGAGACTGGAAAGGTATTAGCTAGGTCATTATTGCCTCTGTTGGGTTACTCTGGTTAACTATATAATGGATGCAATATCAATGGCCTATCAGAAGCAATACTTAGCAACTAATCACATGTCCCCCCTCACTTACTCAGTCATTCCAATTTCGAGTATTAGAACAAAGGAAGATAGATTGGTTTGGCCCCAGTCACTCCTCAATTATATTTATTCTATCAGTTTCACATTTGTTCACAGCATCAAGCGGGAATAGCCTGTTCTAGAATCTAAATATAAGAAATTTAGTTCATCCATTATTATGTTTACTCTCAGCTTTAAAGATGTTCGCAGCATCAAGCAGGGAATGGCCTATGTCTAGATATAACAACTTCAGTTCAAGACCGAAAACTACATTCCTTATAACACATAGCAGAATTGAAGTTAATACCCAATCCACACGACAGAATAATTATCAGCATCAAAATACCCATAAACTATAAATATAAAATTCATTCAAATGTAAAACTACAAACCCAACAACCCTATAAAGACATTGCACAGTAGCAATTATTCAAAAGTCCACATCACAGAATCACTACATTCTTATTTTTCTCTACACGAATAAACGTAAGCAGATGCCCCTGTAACAGGGATATAATCCAATCCGCCTTAGTAATTCAGGTTGCCTCACTCAAAAATCATAGGAAACGATTCTCCAAATGCCTATATTAATCTAATTAGCACAAAAAGCATAGACCATAAATAACTCAAATCACAATTCTCCTACAAACATATAACTTGTGTCCATACTTCAAAAATCAGGTATTTTAATACACACAAAATTTAATTTGAATCAAAATTATCATATAAAATAGTGAACTGTCTTTAAATACTCACATGTAAATCCAATTTACAAAGAACAATAGAATATTCTACACCACATTTAACAACATGAGAATCCAAAATTCAAAAAGTCAACTCATTGACATTCAAAATTAGACATTAATCATAAATGAGCTTAGAGATGCTATTCTTTCATACCAACACCAAATATCATTCACCATATCAAAGAAATGCTCGACTCCAAAATTTAATATAGCAACCATAAAAATTCAAAATTTAATAGCATTTGCATCCAAAACTCATAAAATTAAACTCATCAAAATTCGAATTCGAACAACATTCCACAAAATATAAAGAAACAACCACCAAATAAATCAACAAATTTCAGAAAATTCATACTTGCGAAGAGCAGGAGCCATCTTATTGGTAAGCGTGCCAGCAACAATCATACAATCCGATTGTCTGGGGCTTGGCCTGAAAATAATCCCGAAGCGATCCAAATCATATCTGGCCGCACCTGTATGCATCATCTCAACGGCACAACACGCCAGCCCAAACGTCATCGGCCAGATCGATCCAGTTCGAGCCCAGTTCATCAGGTCGTCCACCTTTGAGATCACATATTCCGCCGGCTTGGATAGGCCATGTGGTGATGAGGTTGAAGGCGGCGGGGCAGAAGAGTAGGAGGTGGGGGCGGAGGAGGAGGCGGCGGATTGTTTGAGGAGAGAGGGGAGGGTTGGGTAGATTGAGGCACGACCAAACGACGTCGTATTCGTGATACGAAGTGCGTTTCGAGCTACCTGAGCCATTTTTCGTTTGGAAGGTTTCTTTCACAAATGGATATGGATGTAAATGATTAATAGAAAAGGCCCTATTATAATTTTAAATTATTTCAAAGACGAGAGTGGGTTCTGAAAATATTAACTTTCGAGGAAAAACTTCGACAACAATAAGCATTTTTTTTTATCTTTCGTATTAATTATCATTTATCATAAACGATCATGAAAGCTAAAAGCTCAAATAGAGACAAGTGTAACATTCACATGAAGGTATCCGATATTTTAAAGAGATTCCCGCCTTGACGAGATAAGGGGAACTGTTTACTAAATCATAGCCTTTTTTACGTTACCATAAAATATACAGAGATGTAACAAAAATGAAGTTCCTACACATTTGATGATAGCCTATTGGCTACTGTTACAAAATGAAGAATATACTATCTCAACGATCGAATTATCAAATGCTAGTTAACTGGATATCTTCCAAGATTGGTTGTCGCAAGGTTCTTGAACCACCATCATTTCTCCTACTCATTTCTGCATACATTTCTTCAATTAGCGGCTTCCAGAGGCGGACACGGGCATTGATAAACCAGTTTGATACCTGATCGCATCCAGATTTGAAAGGAGTCGGACAAGTATGTACATCATAGACAATTGTAATTTCATATGTATTAATGCTAATTCGACAAAGGATGAATGTTCTCGCAATGAGGGTTCCAGGCAGGAGTTGTATCTGTCTAATTAAATGGATACATCGAATCGTTGAGAAAACAAAATATCCACTTACCTGACTCCTCGTTAGCCCGCTCTTCATGGCAAGCAAGTCCTTCTCGGCATCCTTTGGGTAGCTGAAATGGTGACAATTAAAACGACAAAGATATGAAGTTAGTTCTGTAAAATTCAGAAAGCAGACACTCTACATTAGTTTTCGTCGCCACATATACTTGAGAAAACCTTGTCTATCTAAAAATGAATGTACATTTGTATATCGATGGTCTGATGTTCTTACGGGTGTAGAAAGTTCTGGAACATCCATGTTCTCAGAACCGAGACTGATTTTTCAGGCAAGCCTCTTTGGGGCCTATACAATTGTTGATCTTTCCTTTTTAGCTGCTGAAGTGCCCATTGTTTCTGAATGAATGAAATTTCAAGCGACTTCTCATCTCTTGCACTTCCCTCGCTGCTAACACATGCGACTCCCATGGCCAATATGTGCTTGCTAATTCTTTCTCTCAAATTCTTATACAAGAAAGAGACAGTCTGAAGAGCAAAACGAACATGTATTTGAGGATCTAGTTCAGAAACATCATGGAACGACAAGATGGCCTTTTGAATATCATCAACCAGGCGGTCGTATTGGTCATCAACCTAGGTTCACACATTAAACAGAAAGTCCAATATTTAATTACGTAAATCAAGAGACCGGGTGATGCATTGTATTTATCTAATTAGATATCTACTCGGATTAAATTGATCAAGTGCACGTTAAGCAGACCGATAGAGTTTCAACATGGGATTTTGTACTATTTCTATTCCTTACATTTGAACTAGTCCTGATATCTCCTTACACCGAAATGGATGTTCAATCAAAGTAAAGACGTGTACAAATTTATACATAAAAGTCGAATAGATATACCACTTGTAGCAAAGCAAGGAGCTGTTTTCTGCTTTCAAAATTGCAAGCTCTTGAGGTTGGCTTCATTGACGAACAACTTGGATCTGTGTTGCATGTATGGAAATAGCAATTTGCATCAGTGATAGTACCGATAGGTGGTGAGCTCATCTTATTCGGATCATGGAGTGAAAAATGAGCAAAATCTGCAAGTATTTCTTGCATCACATTTAGATATGATGATCCAGAAAATTCTTGTGAAAGTCGGGAAGGTATGTTGGAGGCTAAGCAGGAAGAAGCATCACCAAGGTTTGGAGTTTGTTCATGGATTAGATGCTGATTATTCAGGGAACGGTTTGATATATTAGAGTAACTTATATCAGAAAATTGGTCTTGGACGCCCGTCTGGCATAACATGGAAGGTTGAGAAGTAGCAAGAGTTAGAGACAACTCATTGCTAAACCTAGAGGTGGAGGCAGGACTACCAGAGCTTAAGCTGACATTTTCCGATGGCATCCACCCGTCTGAAGTGATGTTTCCGATTAACTGAAAAGACTGAAGAGCCTTGCTCCTACTAACCAATCCAGAGAGGTCAGATGGGTCGACTATTTTGTTGTAATCCCATCTGGTGCTAAAATCAATAGGAATACCCTCATAACCAAAATTCAAGGTGTTTCTTGTCGATTGAATGGTTGTAGTATAGCCATTCGAACCAGTATCCTCTACAACTGCCAAAGGATACTCTATAGCTGTATCGGAGGTTCCAAGCTTCTGTTCATTCCCATAAGGATCATATCGAGAAGCTAAGGTGACCAGAGATGCACCAGTCATGACATCTAAGCTTACATCTCTTTCAAATTGCATATCCTGAACTGAATTCATATATGAACTCCTGTAATAATCAGATATTTGCATACCCGGCAGAAGATTATCCATTGTTTCACCTTGAAGAATCGGATGCAGGGGAAATCCAGTCATAATCGTGTTTTCTCTGTTCATATCAACAAACTCAGAATAAGAACGAAATGTTGGCACTCGATCATTATGAATACTTTTTAGACATACTCACATACCACATCACTCATCACTCATCAGCATGCCCCAATCACACCAATAGGCTCCCACCTAAGCGGTTTAAGGGGTTCGGATCAAGCTATACTGATCCTTACAAAATGTACTATTTCAACTTCCCTTATTCATCAACCATAATTAGTTTCCTAATTATGACAAAGGGAAAAACATGAATCCCACCATGAGCAAATTGCCTCTCACCTCTCACAGGGGCCGACCTAGGGGGGTCGGTATTGTTATATATGATATACTCCCTCCATCCCTAAATGATAGACCCATTTACTTTTTCACGGTCTCCGAGACACAACTTAAAACGTAAATACTTTTAATTTTACATGTATAAAAATTATAAAAACTTGATATTTAAAAAATATATATTGAGACGAATCTAACAAGATCTCATATGACTATTTTATCTCTTATCGATTAATAACAATTTACGGTCAAAACTTTCAAAGTTTGACCCAAAAAGTCAAAATGGGTCTATTAAATAGGGATGGAGGTAGTACGATTTTTGGATTTTCATTAACCCACTCATGAAAAGGATTGTCATTAATCTTGAATCTTTCCTACCCAAGTTTCATACTCAAGCCCTCAGCAAAAACAACTATTCTTAGTTTACAAGAACTGCAAAAGCTATATGATGCCATAGAGGAAAAAACAACATTATTGTGGAACATGTAAAAGGAACACTAAAACAACTTACATGGTACTTTACCTTTGCAAGATGAGGTTTTCACTATGTGAAATGCAGCTTCCTCTACCAAGAATTTGATGAAACCTGCCCCACAACCAAATAACAGAAAAAAATGGATAATAAGTGAATGCTAGAAAACATAACAGTTTTTTTTTTCTAAATTAAGGCAGTAATGGGACACTCTTTCATGCCTCGTCTTTATAATATTATACATCATGTATGCGAAACTTCCAATATATCACCATTTTTATAATATTATACCTCGTGTATTCGAAAGTTATAATATATCTACTCGTAATGTCCACAAAACATGGAATATACCACCGTTACTAAAAGACACGAGTATGTTTTCAGGAAAATTACCATATATATCTAAAAAATGATACCCTTTTTTCCCTTTTGGGTATATTGAGAACAGTTATGAAGTTGCAAGTGTTCCAGCAGTTGAAAGAAGAAAATGAAGAACAAATAATGAATATTTAATGCAAAAGAGTTAAAAGAAGTTGAATATGTTTTGGTGCATGAAGAGGAAAGAAAGGTGTTGAAGAACACAAAAACCAAGAAACTGAGAATTTCAGAGGGATTCAGAACAGACCCACTCCTACAAGAATCATTCATTTATCCAATTGAATTTCTTGTTCAAGTTTTAATAATGATGATGAGATGAAAGAGTCCAGACGTGGTCTATTGTATGTCCGAAGCAACTTTACCTCAGTTTACCCCATCTTCGTGTTCGATGTATCATTGTCTTCCAATGTGGACCCAGATTCGGACCAATTGGTAAATCAAAATTAACCCCCCATATATAATCATGCACCAAATTATGGACTACTTTAAACATTAATCATTTGATAATACTTTGGTCATAGCTAATAAGGCTAATTATTGGATTGGGAAAACCGAGATTTTTTGAGTTCCTGGTCTGTTTACCCACCCGATAAAATAACGGTCCAGGAACGGGTAAAAATAATTCATCAGTATCCTATAACTTACTCGGCAAAGTACACAATGACATATCTGATGTTAATTTTTAGATGTTATATTACTGATTTTTTTTATTTTTAAAGATGTTTTCTATTGAATTTTTTTTATCAGATAAACTAGGAACCGGTCCAAAAAGTGTATCCAATACGGGTATGACCGATAACCTATCGGTCTGGTTCTCGGGAGAACGGATACCTGAACCGAGCCGATATCAACACTAGGGTAAACAATACTTATCCCTTCCAAAATAGATGAGTGAGCAAGTGGCTAGTGAAAATATGTTTTACCATAAAAGTTGATTGTTTCAGATTTATTATACTTCTGAACACATTCTTTTTTTTTCTTTTACCTTAATAATTGATTCTTCTTTAAAGATTGTTTTTGCTTTCGAGAGTGATTATAAGCCGCACCTAACACATTCTCAACCTAATGTGGTTAAAGAGGGCTAGGATCACTCTTTTAACTTTCTCTACAAATACATGTACGTTTCATTCATTTAAAATAATGATTATTAATATATTAGGACTTACAACTTATTGATATGCTCTACTCATCTTAACATCAAAGTGTTTGTGGTCTCTCACTATCCACGTTTTCTGGTAGAATAGTTAATGATACGGATTCTACCTTCTCGACGGATGATAAGTACCACCGAGAGACTTTCCCAATTAATATGTGTATTCAATTTTTAAATCGAGACTAGTGAGGCAAATACATAGACGAACAATTTCTACTTGCCTGACACAAACTAAGAACAACGCTACTAATCCAATCTGTCCAAAATCCAATAAATTTTGTCTTTATCATATGTTATACTTTATATAAATTATTATTCATTTACTTCATTTTATCAGAAAAGCTAGTGGACATTATGTGGACAAAGTTTGTGTATTTGACCTTACAATTTTATTTGATCTCAAATATATTATAGTGAATTTGGAGTTTGATTTAAAAAATGCTTGAAATAGCATATTGTATATTTACATTGGAAAGTATTACTAGTAATTAATTCAATTATCAAACAAAGTTATACTTGTTAGCTAGTTGATGAAAACAAAAAACAAATGAAGTAGCTACCATATCTTTTTCCATCCTAACTACCAAAATGTACCATTAGTTTGTCCTTTATTGTCTCTTGCTAATGTGATTAAACATCTATTCCTCCCCCTCAAATCACATAGGTACTTCAATAGTTTCACTTACTCATTACTTTCATAAAAAGGAAAATGATTCGTTTCAATTCACCACTTCCTTTTTACCAAATAGATCAACCAAAACAAAACAACACAAAATTGGTATAGAAAACACAATACCGTACAGTTGCACTCATTTATGTTGCAGCCTTTTGAAGGGCCCGGCCCAAATTCTTAATACTCCAATATAATTCATTATGAATTATTATTAGGGATGTTTTCGATTTTGTTTGATCAGTTTTACTTGAGTTTTCTTTATGTGAAGCCAATCATAACGGTTTTTAAATATATAGATCGATTCGGTTGATGTCGGTTTGGATGTAAAATCGGTTCGGTTCGGTCAATTTTTTCGAGTTTGAAATAAACAAAAAAATATGACCTTGCTGACTTTTTCCGGTTTGAAGTAAAAAAACAAAATAAAAATACACAGATGACAATATAACACGTTTTAAAAACCACAAACTTCCTCATTTGATCCTAGACTAAGCTTCAAAACAAACTATGTAACACATGAAGTTTTAACGTAATGGAGGCAAACGACAGAAAAGTGGAGTAGTGCTAATAGCTTATTAGGTTTTAGTATTAAGTTACAATAATTTAGACTTTAAAGTATGTTTTTTCATTTGGACACTTAGGGCTATTGATCTACTTTTAAATTAATAAAGTATGTAAATACTGTAATAATCTTTTGAAAAAAGTCAAAACTAAGTACAATTTTTAAAAATTATCACAAATATAAATATTTTAAACAATATATATAGTCGGTTCAGTTCGGACGATTTCAGTTCGATTTAATGTAAAACCGAAAACCTAACTTTTTTGTCGGTTTTAAATTTTCTTGCACCATTCGGTTCGACATCATTTTTTCCCCAACCAAATCGGGTTTTGTCAGTTTAAACTTTGAAAGCGTACCGAAAACACCCTATTTATTACCATCATTATTTATGAATCCTCACACGTACGAAGACGATAGACCATCATCACATTAATACCAACTATCAACGGAGCTATACCTCGACAGTATTACTATTATTGGTTATGAATTATGATGATATCTAAAGATGATATTGTTTCTCTTCTACCCACCTCTCATACCAATCATCTAAATAAAAATATCTGGATGCTCTCTGTTCAAACTCTGTGTTTTGCAGGGTTTTTTTTATAGCTCTGTGTTTGAGAAAGAGGTCTTCACATATAGCTATATTTATTGAAGCTACCCTACTAACTAATAATGTTATGATGAGAATGGGAAGAAAACAAGTTACTTTTAACACCTGAATCTAACAACTAATGGTTTAAGGCAAGTAGATGTGAGATAAGAGGGAGTTCTAATGTTTCACCATCACGAGATCCACTGGTATCAATGTTTCTAGTAACCCAATACACTTTCAACATATATCATTTTACTATTGATATAATTTTTATCGAGTCCGACTTGAATGTATTAATTTGTATTTGTTATTTGTTAATAATCTCGAGGTCCATATGTATAGGCAATTTTATTAAAGATGAGTAAAGTCTACAATTAATAAATAACTCTTTATATTTTGACATGTTCAATATGAGATAGGATCATCCTTCAATACCCTTTGCACATAAAACCTGTTTTTTGGGTATATCTCATGGATGAAATCAAGAAGTTAGCTCATGATACTCTCAAAAGTTGGTGAAAACCATATTAAAATCATCATAACCATCAACGAATTTAAATACAATATTTTTTCAAAAATGTACCTGTTCGATTGAACAAGCCGAACCATAGTAGCTCCGCTGCTGACTATAACTAAAGAAAACTCAACATCACATAAAAAACGTGGACGGGTCATCCCTCAAGAGTACTCGATAACTTGTCATTTATACTTGGAATCACTTGATTAAATAAGCAACAAAGTATTAAAAAGGCATAGTATATACTTTTGAAAAATTAATACATTTCATACGTCTATCAATGATAACTTGTCGTTATTGTGGTAAACAAACGCATCACAATCTACTCAATAAACTCTACTCGAAACTGTTTGAAGGCTAATCGAGTCGAAATCGAGTCAATACATGAAGCAACCAAGTATAATGAGTTATTGTACCACTGTTTAGAGTTGATTAAATGTAGTAGAGAAAGGTCAATGATTTTTACATTTCATCGGGTGATAATGGCACTCCACTTTTAATAGTAGATGAAAAGTAATAAATAAGTGGAGTGTCGTAATCAAGAAATGGAGTGTAAAAATCATTGGTCTAGAGAAATACGGAGTATATGAATATTCAACGTGATTAAAATTTTCAAAAAAATCGAAAACATTAATTAAGACGAACTTAAACTTTGGTTAACAACAGTCTAGCAATTCTTGAGCTGGCGAAAAGTAGTCAGAAAGACGACAGACTGAGTTGCTGTAATGAGAGGCAGGGATCCAAGAAGGGATGATGCAAGCAAAAATGGAGAGATTTGAAGAAGAAGATCTATTGGGAAGATCTTTCTCATATTTACTCCTGCATTTACTCTCCCTACCTTCTTCACTTTGTCTCCTTCTATTTGGACCCCTTTTAAGGCTTCGTTCATATCTAACCAAAACCATTCAAATTCGACCAATTCAATTGTCACTTTCATCAACTATAAACTATATAAGATTTAATTGCAGTTGAATGACTTACATTTGAATGTTCACTTACATTATGACTTATATGCAACATATCTATATATAAGCTATATTGTAGGCACGTGCACGTTCGGTTCGATTTTGGACAAAAAAAGAATCGAACCGACCTAATCGGTTCTTTGACAGACGGAAACGAAATCGGTTCGGTTCTAAACAGTTTGTTCAGATCGGCTCCAGGTCAGTTCCGGTTTCAAGCCTCGTGTTTTGGACCTAATTTGAGCCCACTTTTTGTCTTGAAAATTTGGGTTTGATCATTCCTAACTAATATTATTATTATTTCTGGACTCAAATTTAAACGTGATTAGTATTGTTTTATATTAACTGTGACTTATAATTATTAAGTTACAAAAATACATCTACTTACATAGTTTAACGAGGTCCTTTTAAAACTATTTTCGAAATTCGTATACACATTCGTCACATGATACCACTTTTTAAATATACCTATTACATCCTAAAATAGCAAAACAAAAATAAAATTACAGTTTCCATAAAAGTTCAGAATTACAAAAAATAATCAATTTCAACAAATCCATCATCACCTTCAGCCCTAAAACTCCACAACCAATAAAAAATGCCACCTTATCACTCTTAGGAATCAATGTCTCTGATTCCTTTGGTAGCTATCTTGGCATACCCCTTGACATCACCACTGACAGAAAGCAAATTTTCTTGGGCATTATTGATAAAGTCAAACGGAAAATCTCATCCTGGAATTGTAAGTTCCTCAACTTCTCAGGAAGAGTCACCCTTATCAAATCTGTTCTCCAATCCATTCTTGTCTATCCAATGAGTATCTACCAGTTTCCGCTTCACACACTTCAGGAAATTGACAAACTCCTTGCCAACTTTCTTTGGAATGGATCTCAAGGGAAAAGAATTCATTGGGTCAATTGGGACTTTCTACACTTTGATAAGTCAAATGGTAGCCTTGGATTCAAACACCTTCATCACTTCAACCTCTCACTCCTTGCCAGGAATGGTTGGCGATTGCTCACACAACCAAACCTCCCTATGACTAAATTGCTCAAATCCAAATACTTTCCCAAAACTGCCATACCAACGACCACTTCTAAATCTTCTTCTTCTTGGACCTGGAGGAGCCTAGCCTCAGGAATTTCTTCCATCCAAAAATTCTCTAATTGGAAGCTTGGAAATGGATCCTCAATTAATCTATGGAATGAATCTTGGATTCCATTCAGGAATAATAAGGATAGTTACCATCCATCTCTCGTCTCCTTGAATATCCTTCCCCCACCCAACTGTCACCTAAACCTAGTCTCTGATCTTATCACTGAGGACAATCAGTGGAACGTTGATATTCTCAATCACCTTTTTCCCTCACCTATGGTCGTAGACATTCTCAATATCACCCCCTCTCAAAATCATGACACAAAAATATGGTGCAAGAATCATTTTAGATCCAAAGATCTTTACAACAATCTCAATGCTAACCAACATGACATGACCCCAAGGCCTTCAAATCATCATCTTATCCCAAACAAAACTTGGAAAATGTTATACAAGATTCCTTTCCCTGAAAAAATTCACACTTTCCTATGGAGACTGCTTTTAAACAGACTTCCCACATTGGACCTCATCTCTAATAAAACCAAGAAACATATTTCTTTAACCTGCCCCCTCTGCAAACTAAGCCAAGAAAGCCTTCAACACATCTTCACTGAATGCCCTTTTTCTACTTCTCTTTTCTCCCACTTTAAAATTTACATTTCACCTTCCGACCCCATTAGCATTACGGTTTCCCGTTGGCTAATGAGTAAATGGACTCATATTAACATAAGAAATATTTTTAAGTTTGGAAGTATTCTTTGGGTTATCTGGCTTACTAGGAAAGACAGTCTCTTCAACGAGATCAATCCTACTAATTCCAAAAGCATTTTACTTGCCAATTCCCTTTCTACGGATTGGTTTGAAGGTTTTGCCCTCAAGAGAGGCCATCACCCTATTACAAAGAAATTACACTCAGGGTCTGAGACTAGAAGACCAGCAAATATCTCCTATGGAGATCACATCACCCTTTCTAACAACCCTTGCATAAGGAGTTGTAACAGAAGGGACAACAAGATATTGCTAGGTGTCTCCTCAAGTATAGACCCATTCTGGTTCATTATATCAACCAGTTATCGCAAGCACAACATCATCAAAGGATCCAAACTGACTAAGGACTACACTACCGACAAGAATGAGCTCAACCTGCAGAATATTTGTACCGGGATTCTCACTGCCATCATTATTGCCTCAAGAATTGACAATCACACCATTTTTATTGTTACTGATAGCTTCATTTCGCAGGTTTGGTTTAGATACTTTCATTCCATTCACCAGGATGAAGATTTGATGCTTTTGCTCAGTAATGAATCAAAGAAATGCTGCAATATTTTTTGGATGCCGACAAATGTGAGTTGCCCTCAAGATCTTCAAGATTTTGTTATTAATGATTTCAATGTTGTTAGTCCTTTAAATAGTGTTACTAATTTGATTCCTTCTTGTATTGGCGAATTTAGCCATAACAATTGTTAATCTATGACAAGAATTATTTATCAAAAAAAAAAAAAAAACAACTCAACAATCAACATGACATACCATGTTCTTCAACTCCTCCACATCTTTTTGTTGCTATTTTTGGGTGGCCTAACTTGATTATTTGATGTTGTGGGCAGTATAGATAATGCTTGAGTTTGAAGAGGAGTTGAGGCAACACGATTCTCATTTGGTTATGCTCGTGTTTGAGGAAGAGAAGAGGCAACATCTAATAAATCAGAATTGAATGAGTGGAAACACTATGAAAATTATATTTTATTTTCATCATTTTTCCATGTAAACAGATACTAGGCAACTAGACTCAGAATGTAATATATATATGTAAAGGACATTAGACATTCATGATTCATGCATATGAACATACCGTTCGGCATGGTTCGGCATTCTTCCAAGCAACAAGACAACAGGCAACAAGGTCAGTTAATCAACCATTTCATACACGTTCTTGAAGTCCAATTCAAGAAAATCATCATTTCCTTAGGAAACAATTTAAGTTTAAGGTTAAATCAATAAATAATAAGTTAATAATAATAAAAAACGTATAAGGAAAACCATACGTACCTCTTTTTCGCTCTTAATTTTATAACCATGTTTTATCCAATCGTCCGCACATAAAAGTGTTTCAATAGTATCCCTCATCATTGGACTCCTTTTATCAATTACCCTTAACCCTTCTACCAAGACTAAGTGTGGACTTCGAGGCAACATTGGTTATATGAATATTTTGAATATTAATTGTCATTTTTCCTAAAAGCTTAAATATTCTCATTTTCTTTCCACTAAATTAAGACATCAAAATTATCAATAAATGGATGTCCAGACTCCTCAAGATACAATTGCAAATCATCTTTTTCTTCAGTTTTCATAATTTGCATAAATTTATCAAATTTTATTTTCATTTATGTAAAGGAAGGTGGCTGCTTCAAATAGGAACTAAAACCTTCAGGCCCTTTTTATTGGAGCCTAATTCAGTTGGAGCAACAACTCAACTGCCACGTGGAGCAAAGAGGTGTACAAATTAGTTAGATAGTAGTTGGAAGAAAGAGAAAGTTAGTTAGATGCAGTTAGTTACTTCTCCTCTTCGATTTGATCTTCATTCATATAGATCATTATATATATATACTCAAGTGTATACTAATCTATTTTCACTTTTGTACAATCAATAAAATACCTCTTCCACAATATGTTTTCTCTCTCTTCTCATCTCTCTCAGTTAACAAAGTAGTTAGTTACAAACTTAATCTTCAAGCTTTCTACAAAGCTTCACTGATCAACAATGGAGTCCAATCCATTGGTTGGAGATGAAAAAGGTCACAGTCCTCCAATTGACACTTTTTTCTTTTCGGTCCTCATATATGGTGGTATATACATCAAACAATTCTCTAAACTTTTTTAGGACATCAGCCACCTTCTCCTCATGATTATATGGATACATGGCTTTATAAGCAATATTTAAATATCCTCAACTTATATCTAGGACCAAAATCTTTCCCAAAACTGGTCAACAAGACATTCTGATCAATATTTATCATACTTATGAGAGATTCTAACAATCATATTATGCATATGAAGCTTAGAATTATGTAGCTGAGAATTTATTAGTTCTTTTATCCTTAATAATCCTAACAAAAACATATTCACAGTTGGATAATTTGAACCACCAATCAAGTTTGTCACATCAAGTAAAACTTCAAAAAATTCACAAACATCAAGAGATTCACAAACTCCTACCCATTGTGTTTTAGAAGGACAAAACTTCTCAAAAGCCTCGTCACCATCACAATATTTTGAAAAATACTGCCTATATGTATGAGCAATATTCACATAACATAAGTACTATTCCACCTAATATTATTATCTAGCACCAACTTATTAGAAGTCAACTTTAGATTAAAAATATGTTCATTAAAAGAGGACATGCTGTTTTCAAAACCAAAAAGATACTTAACTCCCTCTCTAACAATATCAATTTATGTCTCAATCTCTTTTAAGCCATATCTAACCAACAAGTTGATAATGTAAGCACAACATCGATCATGGAATAACTTACCATCTAAAACCGGATTTGATAACCCATTAAAATATCTTTTTAGAATGGTTATGCAAGAATCATTGACAGTGGCATTATCAATTGTCACACGAACTATCTTATCAGAAATTCCAAATACATTAATAACCCTATGAATTTCTTTTGCCAGTGCAGCCCCATTGTGAGGTGTAGGTACGTTTACAACAGACAACACTCATCTACATAATGACAAATAATGACCATATAACCTCTGATTGAACACCAGATCACCAACAATCAGTTGTCAAGCTACTCTACTAACCTTACTAAGCAGTTTACGTACTATTTTTTTGCCTAAACAAAGATGCAGCTTTTGGGAGTTCACAAGATTCTCTCAAGGGCCTCACCAAGTGAGAAGTTATTTCTTCTTTTGTGCATAAAAAGCTTACTGCTCATCAAGTATTTGTTCATTTTTTTCCGCAGTAAGCGATGTAACTTCTTTAAAATGTTCCCATGCCATTGAACCTCCTTTATTTGTCTCATAAACAGTATCACTATCCGGCTTCCCAGAACTATCAAGTTGTTCAACTCCTACTGTAACATCGTTCGAACTACCATGATATTTCTCCTCGATCCTTTGGAGTCTGATTCAGAACCACCCCATTTCAATGTCATTATTCAAATTCACACTATCTGCAAAATCAACAAATGAAGATTCCATAAGAATATATATATATAAATGTAAAACAAATTGTATTGTACAACAATACAAAACCCAACTAATTGAAACACCTAATTTTATTAAACTGGAAACCCGAATTAATTGAAACTCCTAATTTTATTAAATTGGGAACCCTAATTAGGTGAAACCCCTAATTGATTAAATTAGAAACCCTAATTAATCGAAACCCCTAATTTTATGAAATTGGAGACCTTAATTAAATGAAACCCTAATTAATTGAAACCCTAATTGATTGAAACCCCTATATCCCTAATTAATTGTCGAACATTATTTAAATTAAACTTTAAATCTAATTAATTGGAATTTTAAACTCCAAAATCTCGATTCAATTAAACTGAAACCATAATTAATTAAAAGTTTAAAAATCTCAATTTTATTCAACCCTAGATTAGATAAATACAATTATGCAATATATACAAAACCCCAATTTTATTGCAAGCTCAAAAGTCAAAACTGAAAAATCAACATCAAAATTTAATAATACAACTCAGAAATATAACATTAAAAATGCAACATGATTACATTAAATGAAACTTTCATACACCACACATTGATACACAACATATGCAAACATTGTGTGAGTCGATTACCTTCAATCGCACTCGAAAACTGAAACGAAACGGGAGTTCGGATATGACATTGGAAAGAAAGAATCGGCAGATCGAAGTATGGAGAGAGAAAAACAGCGATGAGATGTTTTGGAACATAAAGGAGAGCAAATATCGGCGTTCGGCGATGAGAACCAGATACTGAGAGAAGTTTCGAGAGATTGAGACTGAGAGTGATTTAGATTTTAGGGGTATTTATGTATTGGGTTAATGTTTGGACTAGATTCATGATTAATGGACATCATATGGACATGGACTTATGGTTATGGAGTATTATATATTGATCAAGCATACTCAGCGTTGGATCGAACTATTTTGCACGGATCAATTCGATGTATCAAACGTCAATTTTTATAGTTTGGTTTCACTTTTGTGAGTGAGAATCTAGCCGCGAGCCAAATTTTTATGAGCTGAATAATACAAATCGAGTCAAATGTCTTATGTTCACTATCGGTCCTAAATGTAAAAATACTATTTACTTTTTAGACTTATTAGGTGATCTGGGTAGTCTAAGAAAGATTGCTTTAAAGACTTTTAGAAATATTCGTGCTGGTCCACTTCACTAGTGACGAGCCCAACATTTCTTAAAGTATATGTGCATCTTTAATTCTTCCTTCTATAAGTTCACGTCCATTAATGGGTTCATTATAGCATGTTATCTTGTTGTGATTTTTACTTGCAATCATCATATAAATGATACGCTCATTTAAGGTGTTCCCGCTTGGCTAGCCCAACGCCCAACAGAGGAGGTGAATTCGGCATGTGCCTCTAGCGGCTCGGGACTCCACCTCAAGAGTGCCCAGAGTAGGCTGGGTAACCACCACAAGCGGATTCTCCCTTGAACAAATACTCATGCACCTACCGTGGATCGAACCCACACACTTGTGGAAAAGCACACTCTTATAGTGAAACCCCACACACTTGCAAGCATCGTATGCCTCAATGTGAAGTGGAGACTGAAGATTTATGCTTTTAAGGCACAATAGTACGCTAACAAAAACAGATAATTGGATAAATTAAATACTTCCTCTGTTTCTAAAAGATTGTCACATTTTGACTTTTATTAGTTAAACATTACAAAATTTGATCATGAATTCCCATTAAACGATAAGAAATAATATAGTCTTATGAGACCTTGTTAGATTCGTCTCAATATATATTTTTGAAATATTAATTTTTTATAATTTTTTCACTTGTAAAATAATAGATATTTATGTTTTAAATCGTGTTTTGTTGACCACCAAAAGTCAAAATATGACAATCTTTTAGGGACGGCAGGAGTAATAGTCTGTAGATTAGCCTTTTATTAAGTTGATACATAAATGTCTGATCGTATTTGTAATTATTGGAATAGACTTAGAAGATTTATGAAAATATATACTCCTACAAATTATTATTGTTTTATGTCAGTTATAGTGATAACTTAAATAATAGGAGTAACAAATACATATCATCAAGAAAAAGTATATACACATTACACAGTAACAATTAGCGATGAGGTACAAACAAAAAGGCTAAATTTCATGTCCCTTTATTTATTTTTATTTTTTTGTAAATTAGCGTTGAAGTGAGTTTTATATTCAAAATTTTCTGGTCACTTTACTAGCGAGTATCGAAATTTTTTTTTCACTAAACTATTCATTAACTCTTAATTATTTAGAATTGATCAAATAGAAAATTAAACTTTTAAATAAATCAGACTATCTCTAAATAATTTTTAGATCAGTTTACTAAATCATTTAGTGGAGAATTCCATAATTATAGAACAGCTAAATGAACAAAAAAGTACACAAAGGAAAAAGTTCATCCTACCTACCCATCAAAAAAACTCTCTCTGAACCCTCTCTCTAAATCCTCTCTCCAAACCCTAGCCGTCAATCACTTCTCATCTTCCATTCCTTTTACCTTCACCAGCAAATTTTTGCTTTTCTTCACTGAATTCATATCAAAGGGAAAAAAAAAAAAAAAAGTGGGATTAATCCATCACCATCAACTCAGTTAGCACATTTGTCTTAATTGAATCATCCTTGATTTTCTATTTGCGCTTGGAATCGGAATCAAAAGATAACTAATAATGGTGATTCCGGCGACTTTGCTTTTCTTCTCCCTTCCCAGCAGAGCAAATGTCAGAGACCAAGTTGGTATTCTTCCTACACCATCTGGCCGCCATATTCTTCCTTGTCGTTTTTATTTTGCCCCCCCTGTGGTCCTTAACCTCTCAAATAGAGGTCTCCTTCCCACTCCACAAGTTCTTTTAGTTGAATCTCTGCCCATGAAGCAATCGCATCAAGCGGAGATTTACAATATTCATCTCCCTAAAAGAGCCAGAGAGGAGGGTGTGTTCCTTTTTTCTTTACAGGATGAATCTCCGACAAAAAAAAGAGCTAAATATCCAACTAATGATTTGGTGCTTCTTAGTGATGGACTATGTGAGAGTCGAAAACGGAAACTGAATGTTGAGGCATGTAGGAGCAACAAAAAACATAGAGCACATGAGAAGAAAATTAACCACCTAGACTTGAATATCCAAAATTTCAAAGAAGGTGAAAAACTCATGTTTGTGCTTCAAACTACTGGTTCAGCTCTTTATACTAAGGCACCTGATACTCATGGAGGTGATCCAAAAAGAAAATTTTATTCCAATACTACTCAGAGTTCAATTAGAGGAGCATCAGAAACAAAGAAACTCAAATTCACAAAAAAGAACAACAATGGGACAGACTTTTTGACACCTGAATTGCACAAAATTGAAAACTTGGTATCGGATCTTGATAAAATTGGTGGACGGAAAACTGATACTGGAAGTCAAAAGCACAAAGACATTATGCCAAGTCAAATTCACCACTCGGATGTTACTATGGCGCAGCTGCATGAGCCGGAGGAGTTGGCTAGCAATCTGCAGAAAACTGGTATGGCTTTTTACTCCATTGTTACTTATTTGAATGATAAATTATCTGGATGTTTTCATGCTCTTTTTAAGGCTTCTTCTTTTAAAAAGGTTTTGGTGGTTGTCCATACACAACCCCAACATACCTCTTAATCTACTTTCTTGGAACTGTCGAGGGTTGGGACAAACCTCGACAGTTAAGCTTCTCACCACCTTCACCAAGATCCACAAACCTGATATTTGTTTTCTCTCCGAAACTCTTCATTCTAAAATGAAATCTGATGTACTCTTAGCTACGCTAGGCTATCCTTTATCGGTGGGTGTCGATTCAGTTGGTCGAAGTGGGGGCCTTTGGGTGGGTTTTGCTTCAAATGTTACTTATAAACTTCTTTTATCTTCTAAAAATCTCTTGGTCTTTGAACTTTTAATCGAGCATGCTGCTCCGTGGATTCTCATTTGTTTATATGGTGAACCCAAACTCCATTTAAGACAATCTTTCTGGGAAAACTTAGCTTTGACTTTAAAACCTTTCGAGTCCTCTCCTATGTTGATTCTAGGAGATTTTAACCAGGTCATTTTTTCAAACGAAAAATTTCCTATGAATGATACTTGTATCAAAGGCTCTGATTTCCTTTTGAATTTTCTCAACATCTTCGATTTTCAAGATTTGGCTAGCTTTGGTAACTTTTTCACTTGGTCGGGTTCTCGAAACAACGGTAGAATTTACGAAAAACTTGATAGAGCTATGGCTAATGATTCATGGTTTAACTTGTTTAGTAATGCTAGTTGCACTTTTCTCCCCTTCCAAAAGTCCGATCACTCGCCCTTTATTATCTCCACCAAATCTTCTTCTTCTAATAAAGTTAGACCTTTTAAATTAGAACAATTTTTAACTACTCTTCCTGAATTTAAATTAATCCTCAACGCCTTTTGGGCTAAACATGTCGGTTCTCAATCTTCTTCTATGTACGTTCTTCTTAATAAGCTTAAACTTTTTAAAAAAGAAATAAAGAGTTGGAATAAGAATAGAATAGGCAACATATTTCAAAGAATTAAAGATGTCCAGCTGAATTTGTCCACGCTTCAAGCTAATCCGGCTAACCCCCAAATTAACGACCTTATTTCTTCTCTAAACTCTCAACTTGATTTATTGCTTGAGGCTGAACATGTGTATTGGAGTTCTAGAGCCAAAATTTCCTGGGCAAAAAATGGTGACATAAACACAAAATTTTTTCATGCATCCACCAAAACTAGATTGCGTATTAACTCTATTTTACAAATTTATGATGACAATAATAATTTTATTACTGAGGAATCTGCTATTCAATCTACATGTTCTCAATTCTTCATTAAGTTGTTCACTCCACCTGATCTTTCTAATCATGGCTTAATGTTATCTAACTATGATTTCTCGCATATTTCTAATAAACTTAACTCGTATCAAGTCGCTGCTCTTTCAGTTCCATTTTCAAATGAGGAGGTCCGAGTTGCTTTATTTCAAATGCACCCTAATAAGTCTCCGGGACCCGATGGTTTTCCTGCTGGGTTTTACCAAGATAATTGGAATCTTTTGCAAAATGACATATGCTCCTCAGTTTTAAGTTTCCTTAATGGTGGACGAATTCTCAAAGAAATTAATAATACCTTTATAACTCTTATCCCCAAAATTAATACCCCTTCAAAAGTTAGTCATTATAGACCTATTAGTTTATGTAATACTCTTTATAAACTCTCATCAAAAATTTTAGTTAATCGTTTAAAACCGTTCCTTTCTTCTCTTATTTCAAAATTTCAAAATGGTTTCATTCCTGGAAGGAAAATACAAGATAATATTATTTTAGCACAGGAACTTACTAATTTCATTCGGACCTCCAAATGCAAAAAAGTAGGACTAGGGGCTATTAAAATTGATATGAGTAAAGCTTTTGACAGAATTAATTGGGATTTTTTATTTAAAATTCTCTCCACTATGAATTTTCCTTCTTCTTGGATTAATTTAATTAAAGAATGTGTTAGTACTGTCCAATATTCTGTCATTGTTAATGGTAAGGTCTCTTCCCCATTCAAACCTTCTTGCGGTCTTCGTCAAGGGGATCCCCTTTCTCCTATTCTTTTTGCCCTTTGCACTGAGGCTTTATCAGCCAATCTTTGTGGTGCTCAATCTAACTCCCTCATCAAAGGAGTTGGTATTACTAGAAACTCTCTAAAACTCTCGCATTTGCTCTTTGCAGATGATAGCTATTTTTTCATTAAATTAGATAGTAAATCCATTCAGAACTTCCACAATGTTTTAACTAACTATTGTAATGTTTCCGGCCAAATAGTCAATTTTGACAAATCTGAAGTCTTCTTCAGTCCTTTAACTCCTTCTCATGTCAGAGAAAAAGTTTTTCAGTATCTTAATATTAATGAATGTAAAAGTCTAGGTTCTTATTTGGGTATAAACCTTGATATTCATACTAATAAGAACTCTGTTTTTCTTGACATTATTGACAAAATCAAAAAGCGCATCTTAAGCTGGAGCTCAAAATTTCTTAATCAAGCGGGTAAAATTACTCTTATTAAATCTGTTTTAACCTCCATATTAGTTTACCCTATGTCGGTTTACAAGTTCCCGCTTAATTACATAAACAAATTAGAGGCTTTATTTGGGAATTTTCTTTGGAGTGATAATCACTCTACCTTTCAAAGCAATAGAATTCATTGGGTTAATTGGTCTTTCCTTTCAATGAATAATAAAATTGGTGGTTTCAATATAAAAAATCTTACTCTTTTTAATAAATCACTCCTTGCTAATAGTGGTTTCAAAATTCTACTCGACAACAACTCTCTTTGTGGTAATATTTTAAAATCTAAATACTTCCCAAATTCTTCACCATTATATTCAAATAAGAAACCGAATTCTTCTTGGGTTTGGCAAAGCCTTTTATATGGTCTTAATTCTACTAAAACTTTTTGCATTGGCAAATTAAATCAGGATCCTCTGTTAACATTTGGGCGGATAGGTGGTTACCGATTCATGTAAATGAGTCTCTAACTCCCTTTCATTTCGAAAATTCCCATCCCCCACAACCCTTTCTTGTTTCGCATCTTATTATTAATAATAGTTTTTGGAATATTGGGCTTTTGAACTATCTATTCCCACCGAGAATCGTTAGTCTTATACTTCATATTGTCCCCTCCCATGGAGATGATGTTCTTACCGTCAATAACCAAAAAATATCTACCAGAAATATATATAATAATCTATTACATTCAAATATAAGTCTCATCTCCAAACCTTCCAACTACCCACAAATTCCTATAAAAACTTGGACAAATGTTTGGAAACTTCCATGTCCTTATAAAATTAAGTTGTTCATCTGGAAACTCCTATTGAACAGACTCCCTACTTCCCTGAACGTTGCGAAACGCACAAAACACTCAATCAATACCCTTTGTTGTTTCTGTAAGCATGACCAAGAGGAAATTTATCACCTCTTCTGTTCGTGCACACAAATACAACAGCTTTGGCCAACCCATTTGCTTAGAGATCTTCTCCACTATCCAAACCAACTCCATATTTCTATAGCCTTTTTAATTAACAAGCCTTGGAAATCGCATCAAAATGTTAAGGAAAATTTATTACTTCTTGTTAGTACTCTTTGGAGTATTTGGCTATGCAGGAATGATATGGTGTTTAATGGAGTTGGATTTCATGTTCATGCATTTCTGAATATGCGGATGTCCTTTATTAGTCTCTGGAGAAAAATCGATGCTCGCCCCTATACTTTTACTCCTATTGTACCATCAAATTTGTTTAATAATGTTGACATCTCATCGAAGCAAAATTGTAGAATTTCAGTGGTTTTCACCTTTGTTGATACCACGAGAAATGGTTGGAAGATTAATTTATTTGATCATTTGGATGCTCCCATTGCTTCAGTCTCTGAAGACTCAGAGTTGTCGAGATGTGGTTTTGATTCTCAATCGACGACTATCTCCCCTTGCCCTCGGAACTTGGATGAAACCATTATGCAAACACTTTTGTTGGGAATCATTTTAGCTATGAATAGACATCCGACGTCTATTCACCTCTTTACTGATTTGCTTTTCTCTCAGGTATTAGCTAGATGTTGCTCAGGTTTTACTACGACGAGTGCATGGAGGTCGTTTTGGGATGAACATCAAATCAATAGTACTTGTCTCACTTGGAGAACTTTGTTGTCAGTCATTACTAAGGATAGTTTCAATTTCTCCAATTTTTGTAATAAGGCAGCAAATACTTATGTTTTTGATCATGTCTCTTATGTTTTTTGTAATAGATATGATGGAGGGAGCCTAACTCTTCCATTGTAATAACTTTCCTATCTATCAAAAAAAAAAAAAAATTCTTCCGAGTCTAGTAAAAGGTAGTATGAAGGGGTTATTAATTAGGTTGAGAAAGACATTAAATAAAAAGTAAAAGTAGAAGAGAAAGGTAGACTCGAAAAAGACTGCGTATAGTGAGCGTAGCATATTTATGTGATAGATAACGAAAGAAGAAGAAAGCAAAGAAATAGAGGCTGATGAGTAGTTTGATGCTCACATGTTTCTCGAGCCTATATTATTATTATTATTATTATTATTATTATTATTATTATTATTATTATTATTATTATCCACAACTCTTTATCTTAATTCCTATCCATCCCCAGCCTCACTTCATACTTTCGTAATTCCTCCACACATTTTGACTTTTCATATTTTTTTCAATTACTTGATAACTGTTACTTGTAATTAATATGTTCTGTTTTATTGTTCATTAACTATACGGTGGGACGCTCTTGCAAAACTGTGGGCTTTCTAAGGGCATGCACCAATGAATTTTATTCAAACTAGCTACCGAGTGTTAAAAGAAAAAGGGGTGGAAGTTTAGTTTTGATTAGGTGAAAGATGAGTTTGACTTAGGTTACTAAATTTTATTTAGTATCACAATGCTAAATGGTAATTTAGTAAATTAACAATTGTAAATACATTCAGCCCCTAAACCAAAAAATTAAAACAAATATGTTATCAGGTTTCTTTCTCCAAAACCCTTCACTCTAACGATTCTTCTCCAAAACAAGAAAAAAATCACATCACTTTTGTCCTCCAATCTCGACACCCAACTCAAAAGAAAAATCACAATGTCTTCTCAACAATAACCAACGTGACTCAAGGTAAAAAACAAACTTTTTAGCTGTTATTTTTAATAATTCAGATTAAATAATGTAAAATTGTTGTACAAAATTGTGGTTTTTGTGGTTTAATTTCGTGTAACGTAATTGTGGTTCAAAATCATATAATTTTGGTTCAAAATCGTGTAATTGTGGTTAAAAAATTTTGTATATGTTTTTCAGCTTAATTGTGGTTCAGAATTGTGTATAGTGTAATTTCGTTTTAGTTGGTAATTTAAATTTTGTCGGTAATTAAACCCTTTATTTTGTAGAACTGAATTTTTGGGGGTTTGTTTCAATTCATGGGTAATTTATTTGATTTGTTTATAATGTAATTGCAAATCCTTGATTTTTAATAATTGTGGTTTTGATACTCTGTTTTTTGAATTGTTCGTATGTTTTGTGATTTGAGAAATACTCTTTTAGACATACTTAAATTTCAATTGTTCGTATGTTTTGTGAATGTGGTTTTCGCCTCGGCTATCGATTTGTGGTTTTGGCGTCAGTCATCTTTAATGTGGTTTTTTGAATGGTTTACGACGGTCATCTTTAATGTTTCTCGATGTGTTGAATGGGGTTGGGTTCTTAAATTGCATACAAACAGATAAAATCTTCAATTCCCATTCTTTGCACCATTTTGTTTCCACATTCCCTTGCTTGAAAATTTGAACTCATTTTGTTTTTATATTGGACATGGCTGTCTCAGTGAGTTGTGAGGTTTGATTTGTTTAGCAATAAGTTCGATAGTTTTTGTGAGCTAAATGTTTGAATCCCATTGATCGGATTGATTCTTTTGTTTTGTTTTTTGTCTCTTTTATGAACGTTATAAAGTCGATAGTTTTGTCTTTTTTATACTATAAATTGTTCAATATTGTATATGTTATATGTGTTCATAATATGGTAAATACCAGACTATTGCATTAAAGTGGTAATAACCATGTTATTATCTTAGTGTGGTAATAACCATGTTGTTATCTTATTGTGTAATAAACATGTTATTATCTTAGTGTGATAGTAACCATGTTGTTATCTTAATGTGGTAGTAACCATGTTCTTATCTTAGTGTGACAATAACCATGACTTTTTCAGGATTCCGATTGCAAGACTTAGATTATGGTTTCAATGGTGTTGAAATTGCCATGGCTTCATACTGTTCAGAACTACAATTCTTGGCTAACGCTGTGACAAACCATGTCCAGAGTGCTGAACAACATAACCAAGATGTCAACTCTTTGGGGTTGTTCTCATCGAGAAAGATGGTTGAGGCTGTCGATATCTTGAAGCTCATGACCTCCTCATTCTTAGAAGCACTCTGCCAAGTTGTTGATTTGAGACACATTGAGGAGAATGTGAGACTTGCAGTCAAGAACACAGTCTGCTAGGTCGCTAAACGGACCCTAACCATGGGTGTCAATGGCGAGCTCCACCCATCAAGATTCAGTGAAAGGACTTGCTTCTTGTGGTCGATCGCAAGTACGTCTTTGCTTATGCAGACGACCCTTGCCTCACCACCTACCCATTGATGCAGAAGCTAAGGGAAGTTCTCGTTAGCCACGCCTAGGAAAACGGTGAGAATGAGAAGGATGCGAACTCCTCAATCTTCCACAAGATCGCCATATTCGAAAAGGAATTGAAGGCCATTCTCCCCAAAGAGGTGGAGAATGCACGAGCCTCGGTCGAAAACGGCAGTTCAGCAGTCCCCAACAGGATTGAGGAATGCAGATCATACCCATTGTACAAGTTTGTGAGGGAAGAATTAGGAACTGAATTGCTGACGGGTGAGAAGGTGAGGAATTGGACAAGGTATTTACTGCATTGTGTGAAGGGAAGCTTGTTGATCCACTTCTGGCTTGTCTGGAGGCTTAGAATGGTGCTCCTCTTCCAATCGGCTATATTTACAAACAAAAGTTCAAGAAAAGGAATAGATTTGTGGACTATTATGTGAATTTGTTTTCTTGTTTTCTAATTGTAAATAAATTGCTCTGTTGATTTATTTGTAAGATGTTGTCTTATACTGAGAAAATCAATGACTAATAATACCTTATTTTATTTCACAATTGTCCATTTCTCTATAAAATAATTGTCAGTTTTCATTAAATTATCCATGATAAAATAAAAGGCGAAGAATCTCATCTATATATGAACATCTAAGAAGGCAGTTATCGGATGTAGAGAATGAAGACCTACACAAGAAAGGTCCACCAAAAAACGGTTATTGTAGTCAAAACTTCGGACTTATAATCACATTTGGAAAAAATGCAGATAGTTTATCATGTGAGATTTGATTGAAGCCATTGAAACTCATAGTCAACAAAGATCAAGCTGATTTGATTGCATAGTGCAATATTCTTTGCTTTAAGAAGTTCAGATTGAAGAGTAAAACTCATACAAACATGTGACGTGAATGTCTTTTTGCACTAATCTTGATGTTGAAGACGTGATCATTTCACTTGTGAGCAATGTAATCAAATGAGATATATTATTTGCAGAGAGAAAAATATGGGATATGAAGTCTGTAAAATAATATTGTTACCTAATTTTTAGTTAGTAATTTATTATTCCCTAATTTTAATTATTAGTGTCTTGTGGTCAAAACTGCCCTTATTTAATTATCACCATTGGATTTGCTAGATGACTAAAATCATCAATTGGAAGGCTGAGATTAATTTAGTATCCAACGCTAAACATTTTCCTTAGCATCCTAAAGCCGAACTCGTGAGAGATGCCCCATATATTTTAGATTAATATTAAAATATATTTTCTTCGTGCTTAAATGATCGATACATTTTAATTTTACATGGTCAAATTTTAAAAATTTTGATCAGTAAGTCTCATTAACCAATAAGAAATAATATAGTCATATCACATATGATATTTTGTTAGATTTATCTCAATATATATTCTTGAACTATTAACTTTTTATAATTTTTTCATATGTAGAATATGAGATATTTATGTTTGAAATCGTGTTTTATTGACCATGAAAAGTCAAAATGTACCAATCATTTAGGGAGGGAGTAATAGTTATTTTGTCTCTTAAAGTTAAAAAAATGACTCAGAGGACACCTCAGAAAAAAACTGTATGGACTACATAGAAAATTAAAAGTTAGTATAGGGGGTAAACTGCTAAAAGACCTATCAAATTTGATAAAATGATACCCTAAAAATGAATGTCTATTTTAGAAAAGGGGTTAGTAGATTCAAGACGGACGAAGTACTTATTATTGTGATGAATTGACTGCCTCTAGCTATAACTCAAATTGGTAAAGAATTAATGTTAAGTACTTGCAATCTCACTCGCCTCTTTATATAAAGTGGGTTTGATTCTTTAAAGGAGCGAACTTGTGTTGTTGATAAAGTGACAAATTTTATTATCCCAATTAACTGAAACATACTGTGATTTACTTGCTACATACAGACAAAATGTGAGTGTGTGAGTGTGTGAGGAACATTAGAATGATGATTTTACCCATTTATTGTCAATAGACTAAATATATACTCCATACTTTCTTAGTATATTAATAATGTACTACGATCAATTGATTCTAGAAATCAATAAAGTTAACAAGAATGTCGATTATTCTAATGTCATCAATCGATTATGACCATAATAAGGGTGTAGAATTTTTTTAAAACTACATAAATTATAAATAATTATGTGATAGGAAATATATATATATATTTTTTTGTAAATTAGCGATGAGTGTGAGTATCCAACCCATGACCTTCTGGTCACTGGTAAGAGCCTTTTCCACTAGGTTATTCGATTAACTCGATAGAAAATATATTTAAACTAAGCAAATGAAAGTCTAACCTCTATATAAATAGCATCGTAGCAAATTATAGCATTTGTTACTAAATCGTTAGGTAACAAATTAACAAAAAAATTTGTCGCAAATGCAACTATTTTTTTTTGTTACGCTACATTAATCGTAACAAATGAGTAAAATATTTGTTACGCCATACAAAACGTAACAAAAGATAGAATTTTTACATGCATACGGGCGGCGTAACAAAATTATTAGTAACAACAGACCCTTTTCTTGTAGTGGACTATTGTGGACTGTTGCACCAATGAACTTTCGCTTCTTGAATGTGAATCTAATTCACATAATGCGTGAACTTCACTTCTTGAATGTAACTCTGATTACCATAGGTTGTTTTAAATTGCCTGAAAATCTCACAAAGTAGATGCTAAAAATCCAAAATGTCTCGAAGTCTGACATAGTAGGTGCTGAAACGCTACAGAAGACAGCCTTGAAACATTGACAATAACAATTCCCAAATTAGAAAAATTATGTATAAAAATGCTTCAAATAAACAACTTCGTCTTTGATTAGAGTGATATAGATGACGACGGTATTGAGATGATGTGGACGGTGATGGAATTGGGGATCGGATGAAGAAAGGTGTGGGTACTTTTTATTCCTTCAGTAACGTTTTTGTATTTTTATATATTTATTTTGTTACGACTAAAATACTTATTAGACTAACGTTTTAAGCCAACACGATATTGGCTAACCATGTTTACTAATCTTTAAATTGAGTGATTGAATGAAGACACATTCAAGTTTCTAATTTACGTATCAATATGATATGAATAACAATCTTATTAGATAGAGATTGAGAATTAATAAACTTCCTCTATCTAAACTTATTTGGTCACCTTTTATTTTGAAAATTAAAATTTAATTAATCATAAATTCTTATTACTCAAGAAGAAGTAATATAGTCATATAGGCATGAATGATCAGGTCTGAATGATCGTGAAATGTTAAATGAAACAAATAATTTGGGATAACGGGAGTAAACAGTATTGTGGGATGGAGGCAGGCAATAAGAAGTTGCACATGTGAATATGATAGCCAGCCCATGCATGCTGCAAAAATACCAACACAGAGCAGACTAATCAAATCCATGTTACCACTTGCCCACTTGCACTCTACCATTCAATACTACCCTCATCTTCAACAACCTTTCAATTCTCCAATCGCTCATATTTTAGACTACATTTTATTCAACAAAATAAAAAGACTACTTATCTATTTCACACTCAATCTTTATGCTCTTTTACATTTCTTTATGATTTAAATATTTTATGTCAACCAACAATAATTACATGCCCACATCAATAGAGAATATGATTATTTAATTTTTATACTTTTTATTATTTTTGAAAGTGATGGAATCATCGATTGGTTTTAGAATCGAGGATTCCGTTTAAACTAAAATTAATATTTTAAGAAAAAAGAACTAGGTCTTATTTTAGTGCTATTTTATTTTCATGTGTTAACTCTTTAGATGTATTATTTTTAATTAGAAAAGAAATACAACATTTTTAATTTGGCATGTATGTGATGATTTAGCTACAAATACTGATGCTTTCATTAATATTATTTCACATATACCATCACATTAACATTTTTTGCTTATTAGGTAATTTATATTTTATACTTCAATTAAACTTCTTTTTAACTATATTTTGGTGTAATCTATAAAAATAAACGTTCACAAATTAGGAATCACTTCAGTTTTGATAGCTTAAAAAATTTAGTTTAATTACTTATCATCTACATTTAAATTATTATTTGACCATTCTTTCTTATTATATATTTAAATTAAACTAGTCAACAACTATAATGGTATATAAATTAATATATAAGGATTTACATTTTATATATTTGTGTACATATTTATGAAATGACAATAATATATAAAAAATTAACATGTTTTTTGTTTTCACCAATAATGAAAGCATTAAAAAAAGATAGCATTGACATCCAAATCTTAATTTTTTTATGTATAAGTCAATAATCATCTAAAGCATCACACCATGCTAACCACTAACACATAAACCACTAGTATTAAAAAACAAAAATATAAATTAAATTAAATCATAAAACATAAAACCACCACCATTCAATCATCAAACACCAACCACCACCACCACCACCAAGATGCTCCTCCACCACCAAGTCACCAACATCATTTTTTTGTTCGGGTCTTGATAACTTTATCATTAGACTATACCGATGGAGACCAAAATGCTCAGACGCTTTTTTACCACCAAGTCACCAACATCATATTTTGTTTGAGTTTCGATAACTTTACCACTAGACTATATTCGGGAGACATCTCACAACAAAAACATCATTATTGGCCATGCAAAGCAGCCATCGAAACCACCCCAAGCTTCTGAAGATTCAACTTGACAACAGTATCAGTAAACATCTTGGTATCTTCACTAGTATTCCCTTCTGGGATATCAACAATATAAGACTCCAACACAATTGTCCAAACCTCCCCTCCCTCTCTCTTGAACTCATTCAGAGAAGTCACAGACCTATAATTATTCAACCTATGCTCACCCCCCACTACTCTGAAGCTCAAGATATGCTTCTCATCATCAAGAATCTCCAGCCTCTCCGTGCTGGTGGAGGCGGGGAGGCCGGAGATAACAGTAACTTCACGAACACTTCCAACGCCGCCGTCTCCGGCGGTGATGTGGCAGCTCTTGATGAAGTGTTTGTAGGTTTGTGGGTTGTCGAATTGGCGGACGAAGGGCCAGACAACGTGGGCTGGGGCGTTGATTCGTTGCGTGATTAAGGATGTGGTCGTGTTGGGCAATTCATCGAACATGTGGTAGGCACGAATCGTTGGTTCTAGCTCCTTGAATTCTTCTTCAGTTAGGCCTTGAGGAATTTTTCCATTTTCCATAATTTTCTTCAATTTTGATGAAAATGGAGAATGAGAGAGAGATTGGATTGAGAAGAAGATATATGAAAAAGAGTTGAAATTGGAAAAAATAGAGAGAAATGGAAGCTTTATTTATATGGGGGACCAGCAGCTTGCCTAAGGGTTAGTTTGGTATAGAGACAAATCATATCAGGACAAAATTTATGTCATTTGCAAATTATCCTTAACTAATTTTTGTTTTGTTTTTTTTTTTTAATTTAATTGTCAATTTTGGTATAATGTATTAATATTCGATAGAGTAGTAACACGATGCTATTAAGTTTAAACATGTACGATTCGTTTAATGTTTAATTGTTAAGTAAATGAACATCGCTAATAAATAGCGTATACAATACTAATTAGCTAGGTCCTATTCCTCGATTCACAACCGATAACAAACTGCCCCACCGTACATAATCCACCGTGCAAGATTCCCCCATCTCACATGGGTCCCATTCCCTCATCTAACTGCAAATATGAATATCTCTCCTGGCTTACAATTTCTGAAAGATAAGAAGAGAATAATTCTATTAGACGTCACATTTTCACTACATTTTTAAAGTTACCATCTTAATTATGTATAATCCTTCAGTTTTTTCATTAATCATTACATAATTAAACAAATCCAAATTCAAATATATAGTGATATCTAATTAAAACTAATAGCTACCTTTTCATAAATAAAACACTCAAATATTACTGGATTGATAATTTAAACAAAGAATAATCCAAAAATAGATTGAACCCCCAATATATTATTCACATAAACTTTTCACTTCTTATATTTGTACTCTTCTTATTGAAGGTTATTGTTTTTTCTAATATCATCTTCTTCTTCTTTGTTTGTATAATAAAATAAAATAATTAAATTTTTTTCATAATATATAAATAAAATAAAAATATATTTCATTCAATATCCATATATAATTTACTTTTTTCTTAATTATTTTCATAGATATGTAAACTATTTATTTTTTATTTGAAGTGAATAATATGGTCAAATCCCAAAAACAAAAAAATAATACTCCTAATTAAGATATATTTTAAGAAAAAATTACGCAAACTGATGTGAATGCTCTAACCGTTAGTTACGATAGTCCATAAGCAAGAAAAAAAGGAGTAATTAATCGAGAGAGCGAGAGTATGCGTCCTTTATTTGCTCATCAAATTTGCTGCAACTTTGGTCAGCTTTTGCAAGTTGCCCACTTGCACTTTTGTTATTTTCTATCATCACCAAAATTGGTTCATAATTACTATTTGCATTCTCAAATTTGGAACATACTCCAACTTCTATTCTTCATTTCTATTTCAGAATATAGTAATTGGAAGTGATATTTGTATTCATTATGTGTGTTCCCAATAGACTAGACACATTGTATTCCATCTGTATTTCTCAATTTCCAGCTCATACCACCTGCTTCTTTTATTCATCTTCACTCATGTGCCCTGCATTTATATATACGCTCAATGCTCAATCATTATTAGAAAGAACGACCCTCCGTCCCTGGGAACGAGAGTTATCGGACCCTTAATTTAAGGGTCTCAAATTTCTTTTAGAAAGAATGACACTCCGTCCTCGGTCAAAGACTTTTTCTTCACCCAAAGCGGAAATCAATTAAAGATTTCATTTTATCAAATTTAATTTAAATAATAAAAAGAAAATTAAATTTTATCTAGTCCTAAATAATTGGCACAATTTTACTTTTTATAAAACGTAAATATATCTTATTTTACATGCGAAAAAAATTATAAAAAGTTAATATTTCAACTTTCACAAATATATATTGAGACGAATCTAAAAAGATCTCATATGACTATTATTTCTTATCGTTTAATGAGAACTCATGATCAAATTTTTTAAAATTTAACCACAAAAAGTTAAAAGTGTCAATCATTTAAGGACAGGAAGTATTCAACAGATGAATTCAATTTTTTCCTTAACTTAATATAAAAAATAAATGATAATTAGATAAAAAGGACTGAAGGAGAATTATTTTGATTTGTCGCATTGTAGCTTGGCTGGCTCCTTGTTTTATGCGTCTTTTATTATTCAAAATGGACAATATTTTTAAATCGGAAGTAATGGTAAGTTGGTAGTACAGTCATAATCGCCTATGACATGTATTTATATACATATACTATATACTAGGTATAATTCAAATATGCACCTCTAGTTTTGAGTCTAGCACTCTGGAAAAGATTTTTACATCTATATACACCTGCTGTTGCTACATATTTTGTACTCGTAATCGATGAGTATTTGGCATCTTCAAAGCTATTTCTGAGTTAGCTTGAAGATCAATGTTGGAAGGTTCAGTCATTGGTGTTTCATGTCTATCAACGATTTCTTCGCAAGGTTTATGATGGAATCTGCGATTACCCTGGCACTGGATTTCATGTATCCACCTACATAGTGACACGTTTAGAAGGTTGAAGTTGTACCAAGGGAATAGAGAAGCTTGGTGCTGGAAGATGCACAATCCGAGTATGGAACTGAACTGAACATACCTGAGGTAAGCATGACAAGAGGTATGCTCCGCTCGCGTGCAAACTTAAAGACCTTCTCATCCCTGGCTGCTACGCCTTCAGGGCTGATCTGCACATATGCCCATATGCAACTATAATCAGCAAATGCCAGAATCCTTAGGGTAAATTAGGCTGAATGTGTATGCTATCAATAATTGAGAACTTAGCATTGTCTGGAGTGTATAAATGCAGAGCAGGGGCGAAACCAAGATGATAATAAAGGAGGAGCAAACTTTTCACAAATCGTATATAGTATATAATGATGCTGAAAAACGAAGCCCCCCCTATGTCAGCCCCTGATGCAGAGGACCTGTTCTGAATATAAACCTTAAATCTATTTATTGTTTTTACCGTTGTATACATATGTCGGTTTCTCTTCTTATTTGCTTTTCTATCGATTTATATCAGTTAAGTGTCTTAAAATAAATAATAGGACAAGCAAGATCTTGAAATAATTTGAGGTAATCATTGACTATGCTGCACATTTTCTATTAGGCTCACCTGCATATAATACACCAAAGTGCTACGAATCTTTAATATAGAGAAGCTAACAAAAAGATGGTAAAAAGACATACTAGAGATTTAGGTGGACGATTACCACAGAAGACTTACCCTCAACCTGCCCAAAGGATCTCCATCCAAAATGTCAGTGCCAGCATTGTATATAATCAACTCAGGCTTGAACATTCGGGAGCCCACCTAGAACAACATGCACATCAGAATTGCGAGAAAGCTGATAATGTGGACATCTCTTGTAAGGCAATTCAAGCGTTCCTTATAGTTCCAGTTCATCAGAACAATCATCATGTCCACAATAATTTACTAATAAAACATGAAAGCATCGCTATAACCAACTAACAAACACATTCTACTGTTAAAATCAGGAACTTAAGTTTACATGCCTTGAGCTGAACTCTACCTCACTGCATCCACACCAATAAACATATAAACCTTCGCTGAAGAATACACCATATACCATGGAAATCATTTGAACGGACAGTATTTCTCAATACCATCACCATGAGCTTTTGAGTTTCCAAAGCTAACAACTACATTAAAAAGTGTACACAATGCAACTATAATAACATGCAGTATCTATTTTACCTCAAGTGCTTGATCCAATTGCCTCAGATAGTCGTTAGTCGTAGTCCCAGACTGCATTTAATACACACAGAGAAAATAATCTAGGTAATGTGGAGGTGGAAAATCCCATTCACCTGTGAATTATTTGATATTTAAAACTTACCGTTACTTCAACCTCTTGATCGATATATCTCTTTGCCTCAGAATCCTGGGTAAAACAAATTAAAATTTAGTAAACAATTACCGATACATACACATCTCAGGGCTGTTAAAAAGATGAATGTATTTTTACTAAATACAGGTGACTTACAAATGGATAGATGTCTGGATTGTACATGTCGAGAATATAAACTCTCCCTGAAAGAAGTCAATATAAAGATTCAATACATAAATGGCATGACACCCCACAGAGAAGGGAAAGAATCATACTGTCATTAGCAAA
Source organism: Echium plantagineum (assembly GCA_003412495.2). NCBI lineage: Eukaryota > Viridiplantae > Streptophyta > Magnoliopsida > Boraginales > Boraginaceae > Echium > Echium plantagineum. The sequence goes on along the minus strand of CM016561.1, from coordinate 24,447,718 downwards.
ATCTCTTTCATGGCCATTCCCTTGGTGTGCATCAAGATCAATAATCATCACCCTGCAAAGTGGAAACCGGGTTATGTTAATTGTTTCCGACCCCTAATTTTAAATTGCTTAGAAACTTCTCTTAAATGAATATTTGAATACCTTGAGATATTTAAACGGGAAAAAGCAAAGTGTATACAAAGGGAAATGTCGGCATAAGCACAAAATCCACCACCCTTTCCTGCAGAACAGTGATGAAACCCACCACCCACATTAATTGCCCAACCCCTCTCTTTTGCAAGCTTGGCGCCTAAAATACTCCCTCCTACCTGCAATTATTTGACCAAATATATAAATGATCAGATTGATTGAAACCGCAACACATGAGAATTGTTGCAAACTCAACAGGCCACCTGCTTGCGGAAAGGTTGAAGAAGTTTCTGTTGGACCAGCCAATTGGGTATTAGAGCAACTGGAGGAACCTGAAATGTGGAAATCATTCTCCAGAAAGATGCAAACAAATATAGACCACTTAAAATATCACAGACTTCCTACCTTAGTTGAACAACTTTTTCAACACAACAGATTTCCCGGGAAAGGAAGGCAAGTGCACTAATTCATTAAAACTGATACAATAGGACCACTTACCTCTACAATAGTGGCGACATTCGGACTGGATTTGAGACTCTTCAAGTATTCTTCGGAATGTACCTTCACCAGTATTATAAAGTTCAGATGAACCCGACACGCATATAACCTTTGAACAAAGATTTCAAAATTCAAAATATCATAAAATTTGTTAAAACTGTAAACTGTGCAACAGCTAGCATTGTTTATTCTCAAGTGCTGTAAAAGACCGATCATGAAAAACTTACATTCCAAGAGGAGAGGCTGCATTCAATAATGACACAACTTACCAATTAAACTCCACAACTTAGATTTTCATGAATCTCTCTAATCGTCTTAAGTACAAACTAGAGGCATCAAAAAAGAAGCAATGGTACTATTAAACCTAGAAGGAACGTTTGTTTAAAATGTCATTGACTATCAGCTTGCCCCAATGCCTCTAAACAGGTTCTCACTTAAGCAGGGTGCATTCTTACCCCTGAGGTAACAAGGAGTCCATTTCTGAATAGTTCCAAGAGTAAAGTGTAAACAATTGATCAAAAGATTATCAGAATACAAAAGAATGAAGCAGGTACATTAAGAGGTATAAATAAACTAAAATCCTACCACTAGTAGATCATCTGTAGTGGCCTCCAACGGCTCAACTATAAGCTTTTTATCGAGCACACCATCAGCAATCAAGAATCGACATATACGCCCCCATTTAGACGAATCAAAAGGGTGCCTATAGTTATTACTCCGTACAATATAGTCCTCCTTCAGAAACAAATATATACTTCATAAGTTCATCATTGATTGAATAGGGATGTGAAGAGAGAATAGGAAACTTACAATTTTTCAATTCCAAGAAATGATATGTCGTATGAAGTCGAATATATTAGCGGAGCCTGATAAAAAATAAACAAAACTTTTAACACCACATGGTTAAACTAACAAATTTATAAGAAAAAAACATAAATAACTTACTCCCTCCGTGTCAAAAATATAGTCCAATGACATTTCCGATGGTCAAAATTAACAAACAGTAACACTGTAGCATTAATCGACAATCATATCATTGATTTAAATCAAAATTGGCATGTTAGTAATCAAGTACACTAAAAACCATCTTTTTTTACATACATTTCACCAAATGTAATACAAACACACAATTGTTGTAGTTCATAAATTAAAATTCCCCCCATCAAAATTAAAATTGGCACATAAAATATTATTTTTTGACATAATTTTCACTATTTTTAGTATAAAAATACACGACCTCTTTTAGTTAATAAATTAAGAAATTCACCATCGAAATTCAAATTGGCCAATGTTCACCAAATATAATATAAAGACACAAATATTTTAGTTCAAAAATTCCAAATTCACCTACCGAAATTCAAATTGGCCGATAGAATAGTATCTTTTTACACATTTAAGTTCAAATATTTAAGAGTCAACAATCAAAAATCAAAACTCAAACTGGCCAATTAGTATACTACTCTTTTACATATTTTCCACCAAATAGCATACTAACACACCTTTTTTTTAGTTCAAAAATTAAAAATTCAACCATTACAATTTCGAAGTTGAAAACAAGATACTATCTCTTGATACTCTATACTTCATCCAATAGTATACAACATATACACAAATACTAAAGTTGAAAAAAAAGAGTCAACCCTCAAAATTCGACATAATTAAGACATAAAAATAATTAAATTAATTACTTGAGAAGATGCAATATCAAAGTAGAGCTTGCTGGAAATAATTCGATTATGGCAAAGGGTTTCCACGTCAGCTTCTGCACTTGATGATGAAGCTAAATTGGACATCTGAAGAGACAATTTATCGACTTTATTTGCAATGTTACAGAAAATAATTGAACAATTAAATAGTCTAGTTGGGAAATTAATTGCGAATTTGTGAGTTGAGAGAATCAAATTATGAGAGTTGACTCGGTATTGCTGATTTTGACTCGTGAGTTTGGGGTGATGAGCTGAGATTGTAAGATGGTGATGAGTTGTTAACAGTTAACACGTGTAAGAAGCTGGCAGTATACAAATGACTATAGGTTATGTCACCCTCGCTCGAGGGGCACCGATATACACACCAAAAAAGTAAAAAGGGATGAAATTATTGTTTTACCCTTTGACCATAAACTGGTAGAACATTCGTTAGTAGCCTTATCAACGAGCAAGGAAACGGGTATAGAAGTTGTTTAAGTTATTTATATTTTTAATTATTACTCCAAGACATGCAAATACAAGCGAGTTCTAGTATACCAACCTACACATGGGTGGGTGTATTGTTATAGTTGGTCTGTGACTTAAGGCTAGTTTGTTAAACTTAATAAGTATTTAAAATTAATTAATTCAGTACTTATTTTTTTAAGTCTGTTTATTAATAACAAAAAATTTAAATATTAAATATAATCAGAGCTAAGTGAATCCTTGACAAAATTTTAAGTTAAAATTTACTACTTAATTTTTTTTGTTCTTTTAACCAAATTATAAGTTATAAATTTTTGGAACAATTATTTCCTGTTTGAATGAATATAAATTGCATCTCTTATAAAAAAAAAAAGAAGTTATAAATTTCAGTTTTACAAATTCTTATTCCTTAATTTTCTCAACATCTCACACATTCTTTTATATTCATACATTCTTATCCAAATTAAGTTAAATCATTACTATTATTATTTCGTTCTTATAATAATAATATACAACTATTAATAATAAATTATTATAATTATCTTACTATTTTAATTATTATTATTATATTATTATCAGTATTATTACTATTATTATTATAATTCTCATTAATATTCTTATTATTATTCATATTCTTGTTCTTATTGATATTATTTTTGTCATTATTATTATCATTATTTTTTTATTACTATTCTCATTATTATTATTATTATTATTATTATTATTATTATTAATACTATAAATATATTTTCATCATCATTACTACTACTTTTATTTTGATTCTTATTACTATTATTCTTAATATTATTACTATACTTATTAATTCATTATTATTGTTATATTTGTTAATCATATTTATTATATTTTCAATTTTATTAATAATATTAATAATTTGTTTATTGTGTGTAATATTATTTGTTATATATGTTATTTATATATGTGATTGAATTAAAGTAGGAACAAAGTTGTTAATACGTTATGATTTTAGTTTTTTCTTTGAATTGTTATCAAACATCTAAATAAGTTACGTCAGTCTTTTTCTTCTTCATAAACTCACCACACATCCACATCAACCACCAATCGCCACCCTCCCCACCATTACCATCTACCTTACAAATTACAACCATAACCAAACACCTCAATTCAAAATCATACCCCACCCAACCCCTCAAATCAAACCCTACTCCACTAAACACCATTCCATCAACCACCAACACCACCACCTACTAAACCAACACAAATCCATGCCCCCCAGCCCCCTCCCCGCGCTCAGATTCGCTCCATGCACAGTCCTCAACCCCTCTCTTGCACAGTTCGCCTCCCATATCTGCCCCTTATTCTTTTTATTTATTTTTTCCCTCTCTATACAATTCAAATTTCAATTGGGGGTTAGAGTAAGGTTTTGATTCTAATTTGTAATAGGTTAGGGTTTGAGTTTTAGGAGAAAATCAGATGAAGTTAGAGTTCTTATTTTAGGTGAAATTGGGAATGAGTTATTGGTGGTGATGGTGATGGTGGTGGTGGTTGATGGTGAAGGTGAGATAGATGATGATGAAGAAGAAGAAGGACGACGATGAGGAGGAGAATATGGGATGTGGTCTTGAACTAAGAGTGTTTGGGGATAGTGGCGAGGTAGACGGCGGAAATGGTGGTGTTTAGTGGTTGAAGGTTGGTGTGGATTAAAGAAAATGAGATGAGAGACAAAATAGTCATTATACCTACTTTGTGTGCTATTTATACAAAAAACTGGCACAAATACCTTTAATTAATATATAGAAAAACACAAATGTATCATTCTTACAAATTTCTCTATACTCTACAGTGCATAAGGCTCCACCATTGTTAAATTATACCACAAAGACAACTAAAACCACACTAAAAAACTATTCCATTGCTAAACTATCCCTCCTCTCTTGTCCATATCCTTTAATGCATTTCCCTCCATTAGTGAGACGTGTGTCCCAAATTGACCCATCTTTCAAAAAATCTTTCAATTATCTTTTGTTAGTATAATAGTATGGTCTATACTGTATAGACTTGAATTTGTTAAAGCCGTTCGGAGGCAGAATTATATTGACAAGTGACAACCAAGATATTATTCATACAATAAATGTAATGAACTTTAATTAAATAAAACCTCGTTTCAGTTTTCGAATATCCCTATATAAATACTAAATCTACATTCAATATTTTGTGTGGCATTCGACTATTCGTAATAGAGTCTGGACAAAGTTATCGACTGATTGCAAAGGCTTAACTCAATCCTCCTCATTTTTGGATGTGGGATTAGCAACGTTACACAAATGAATTGTCGAAAAATCCGCCTTTTTACTTATCAAAGATTAGGATCGATAATGTTATACGAAATAACACAAGTGAGGTTATAACAGGACAACGTTACACAAATTGACACAATTGAAGTTACATAATAATATGGAATATAGTAGTTATATGGAGTGGCTAATACTATCTCCAACTCAAGTTATATGACTTGTGTTTATGCGGCTTGTCAAACTTTGACTCCCGTTTACTTGTCATTCTTTATTTCAATAAATATAAGATTGACATCGATAGACTTATCTTTAAAAGTTTTTTGTTAAAAATAGTTGGGCAAAACACATCCTAATTTACTTCATTTATTCGTGTACTTTAGAACAAAAGTACATATATACGTGAGACTCTTACTATGACGATTTCACCCTTTTTATTTCATAATAATTAATCAACTCAATATGATATGAATAATTGGGAAAAATAATACTCCCAATAATAATTGTTGTACAACCCCATAACTCATAAGTCCATAAGAAAATGATAAATAGATTCCACAAATAAATTAGACACACCCACCACTCTCCAACTACTACTTTAGGCCTAGGCAAAGCAATCTTGCTCCACTTCCACTCTTCCCTTTCCCTCTCCCCTCCCCTCCAATAACAACCTTTTCCATTCAATCTCACTTTATACTTATCTTCCTCATCTCCCACTCAATCTATCTCCAATATCTCATCTTCTCTTTCATTTCTCACCAAAAAACATCCTCAATAAAATGTTTGAAGATTCTGTTTCTGCAATACCATCTCTCTGGTCTTCAATCAACAGTTGGTTATCACCTACTGTTCTCTTTGTTCTCCTCAATCTCATGATTGGTATCATAGCTTTCACCTCTACATTAGCTAACCAAAACAAACACAACATTACTCAACAAAATCACCCAAATCATCACTATCAACATCAACCAAATAGGCTTGCTAGAGCACCTTCCTTACTCGATCGCGTTAGATCGATTAATATCTATAGTTATAGATCCCAAGAACCACATCTTGTTACTGCCCCTGCATCGAATTCCATAAATTCCAATGCCCAAAAACATCAAAACTCATCACATTATATATTCGATCAAGAAAATGAACAAATTGCAGACCACTTTCGTCAAATTCACCAAGAAAGTAATCCACAAGTGGACAACCAATACATTTTCAAGCATGCCCACGATGAAAATGCTCAAGAAAATGAACCCCATGAAGCGAATAACTATTTCCAGCAGAGTCATCAAGAAACTACTCAACAAGTGAACAACCAATACAGTTTCGAGCATACCCAAGATGAGGAAACTCAAGAAAACGACGTTTCCTCATCGAATATGAATGAACATTTTGAGGAAGAAGAAGCTGTTTTTGAAGATGAAGATGGAGACGAGCCTCAGAGTTTGGATGAAGTATATAGCAAGTTAAAGGGCATGCATTTTAGCAGAACAAAGTCGGATACCAAGCCATCTTCAGGTGAGGACAGTGGTCTAACTAAGGGGGCGAAAGGCGAAAGAGGCAGTGGTCGTGTTAGGATAATGGGTGACTAGCCCATAATCTATTATACGGGTTTATGAGCTAGTCATCCATTATCCTAACACCTCGTAATAAATTTTCGAAAAATAAAATTTTACTATCATAAAATTTAATTCAACTATTCCTTTATTCAAAACTTAAGTTTTTTCCCGAACCTAAATTTTTATAATTTACTCTATTTGTCTAATATTAGTTAATGTGCGACTCATATATAAAATTTCTGGTTCCGTTCTGCTTTTAGGCGAGGCACAACCAAAGCTGCCTACAAAGATGAGGAAATCTGCAAGCATGAAATCTCCATTTGGACACTTTGAAGCAGAAGATATCGTTGAAAAAAGGCGTCCGGCGACGGTGAAGGAGAGGGGTGGTGCTAAGGTGGCAGAGGTGGAACATGGAGTTGATGCAAAAGCTGATGATTTCATCAACAAGTTCAAAGAGCAGCTTAAGTTGCAGAGAATTGATTCAATTATGAGGTACAAGGAGATGATTACTAGAGGAAGTGGAAAGTAAAGGGTAGGTTTCATAATTTTGAGAAGTTATTGGGGTTGTTTTTAATTTTAAGTAAGTTGGTAAGTGAGAATAATTAGATGAGATCTAATGCATTTACTGCTCTTTAGACAATTTGACTTTTGGGAGTTTGCATAAGTCAATTATCATTACAAAATATGTTTAAAATCTTGCTTTTGTTTAGAAAAACATAGATTTTATCATTATAAGAATTTAAAGATATATATCGTGTTATTGTAAGGACTCGAACGGAGAGTTCGGGTATGGAGTATGTTTAAAGACTTGCAAATAATTGATTGGTCTTTAATGGAGTGACCATTTTGGTTGAACTTGTTAGAGTCATTCTCCACTTGAAGTGCATTTTGATGCACATGGAAATAGCACATGGTTGAGGAATCTTCTTGAAGATATATGAAGCTTTAAAGAAGATCCATTTACAGCTAGACTAGAAGTTTACAGCTTAATTGAAAGTTTTATTGTTAATTATTGCTTTATTGGCAATAATTATATGCTTAGTGGGCCAATTTTAGTAAAAAGTTACAAGTGTCTTATTATGTCTGGCAACTTCAGCTCACTTTTTCTGCTAGTATGATTGACGGACTATTATATAAATACAAATTATTTATGAGACCAATATTTGAAAAATTGAAATATTATTATTAGTGATTAATTATGAAACATGGGTGTATCTTACACACAAGTGAAATACATTGAACTTAGTTTTTTTCCGTTAATTAGTGAGGTGAGTTTCGAATATAAATTTTTTTGATTAATAACGAGAATATTTTGTTCGATTAACTCAAATACATTGAACTTAGTTAAATTTATGTTTGTCACTTTCCTGGGTGGCATTTTATGTACTGTATGGTGGAAGGCGGAGGGTCTTAATCACTGTTAAGTGGGTGCCAAATTGGCAAATTATCAAAGGGCCCGACTTAGTGATAACTTCACCAAGAATTATTGTATATGTGTCATGGTGATTGGTGATATATTAGATATTTTGAGATCAAGCTAATTGTCAAATTAGTTTTAGATAGGGGCATTAATTATACATTTGATTTTTAATAGTAACATAATTGTTGTTATTTGGTCTTCAAACTAATTATTTTGACCCGAGCTTTTATTAAGAGGTTACACGTTCAACTTTCGCTGGAATCTCGAAGTATATTCTTTCATACTATCTCGTTGTATTTGTAATGTACATTCTAATGATTACTTCAGTTATTAGTAATTTCTATATTCGCTGTTTGTATTACTTTTTAGTCGTTACATTGGCTAGTTCTCATCGGTAATTTACAAACAAAAAAACTAATCTTTTAGACTTAATTTAGTGAAAAAATGGTGTTGTTGTCGAAGACTAGAATTCTACGTGTTCATTATTGATGGCTAAAGTACAAGTGTCTTTGGGGCATTGCTCAGCTGGTAAAGAGCTTGGTGTTCTGATAACAGTCTCGTCTCTTTGCAAGACGTGCTTTCGAGTCCCGTAAGGGACATAATCTCGTGTTGAAGTGGACGAGTGGTAAACAAGCAAATCCAAATTTCCTGACCCTCTAGGACGGCACATCCTACAATTTACCTCCTCGCTACTCCCCAGAATAAGAGACAACGGAGCTGTTACCCTTACGGTTTAACTAACCTTTTTTTTATTGAAGAAAGTACAAGTTATGCTCACTTTCTATAACAAGTCTGCTAATGAACTCTTTTGAGAATCTTCGAAATAATAATATAAGATTTTTGGATGATAATTGTAAGTTGTAACATCTTAATTGTATTAGTATAGCGTTAGAACATCTTGAATAACATCCGACCAACCTGGCTTCCAGAGACTATATATATTACGAAAATGATGAAACATGCATGTACTGAAACAATAATGTGATGCTTTGAAATATTTTTATTGTCAATTGGTGGGTGGCCTAACTAGATAGATAAATTGAAATATTTTACAATCATTATGAATTGTTCCATACTTCTTCTCTCCAATAATATATATAGAGGCCGTTGAAGAGGGACAAATTCGACTGCCATCAATTTCATGACATTGTTTTAACAGGTTTCGGGAAGTCCGGTTTCGATGCATCAATAATTCCATGCATCAGGTTCATTAATGTACTTATTTAAAGATTTTATGTGGGTACTGTACCCACTTGAAACTTCATCATTGGTACAAGAAACAACATCAACATAACTTGTACCCAAATTATACTATAACAATTGTACAGTACCACATATTTATCAATCCAAAATAAAAATAGTAAATATATATGTGATATGTAAATTGACCCACAAATATATAGATAATTGTAGCGTGATCCTTAATTATATAGATAATTGTATCGTGACCCTTAATTTATAAGATATTATGCCCAAACTCTCTTGATGAACCTGATGCATGGAAGTATTGATGCATCCAATCTTTTCAACAAATCGGGTACATGACATCTTATTCACAGTTACTATAAGCTTGCATTGTTCGAATTAATAACCTATTTTTTGTCTCAATTTTAGGACTTCCATGATATAGGAAATTAAAGTACTACGAAATATGATATTAAAAATAATAAAACAAAGTGTATGTTATGCACGACGGTAAAAATTAATTCCTTAAGTCTCCTTATGTGCAAAATTAATGTGTAATGTCGATTTTGTCCTTTCATATATAAGGCATTACGGGGTCATGTCGTATGGTGAATACGACATAGGATCATTGTGTCATCTAGTATATATATATGTTAGGCTAATGGGCAAGTAACCCTAACCCATAAGCATGTAGTGTTAGGTTAGGTTTAATGTTTACCTATAAATATAAGTATATGTATAATGTATTGAGAACAACTATTATTATCAATAAAATATTACTTTTGTATTCTGTCATGATATAAGAGCCTTTCAATTCTGGAGGCCTAAATACGACTTTCGCTATCCTGCCGGTGAGTTTTCTATTATGTGATATTCACTGGCGGGATTTAAAACATTTTATTTTCGTTTTCTATAATTTTTGTTAGTAGGTCAGAAATTCATTTAGTTGTTTTATTTCAGATATTTTTCTCGTTGGAAAAAAAACTTTGAGATAATCTGATATGATTGAAAAAAAAATGGTGTTCCTCATAAATATTGATTGACGAATTACGCATTGTCTGGCGAGTCCGATACGCATTGTCTGGCGAGTCCGATACGTATTGTCTGGCGTGTCCGATACGCATTGTCTGGCGAGTACTATACGCATTGTCTGGCAAGTCCGATACGCATTGTCTGGCGAGTCCTATACGCACCGACGGAGGAACCTACGCACCGGCTGAGCGAATGGTGGTTGTAGTTGTTTACACAACCCATGAAAGATTATCGCATTTATTTATGTCTTTTGTTTTAACTATTATTATTATTATTATTATTATTATTATTATTATTATTATTGTTGCATTGCAAACTCATGAAAATTCTAATTATGAGTTTGAGGGAGGGTGTTAGGCTAACAAGCAAGTAACCTAGCCCATAAGCCCGCAGTGTTAGTTTAGGTTTAATGTTTACCTATAAATATAGATATATAGTTTAATGTTTACCTATAAATATAGGTATATGTATAATGTATTGACAACAATTATTATTCATCAATAAAATATCCCCTCTCTATTTCTACAATACATCATAGGGATATGGATAAATTGCTAAAATATTTCATATGATAAAACGTGCATCTGTTGTCTTTACCAAACGATATCAAAGAATATGTATCATGTACGAATGACTTAGGATACTAAACTTTTTTTAGTACCAATAATACTAAATGACGAGTTTTTTCTTATGTGATAACAAAAATTTATTATTATGGTGATAACTCAATTGGTGACCGTTGGATCAGGGTGGTTTTGGCAGTTTTTCATCTTGTGGCTGAGATAGATGGAGTGTGTTTTTGGAAGTGGAAATATGATTTTTTTTTTTGGGCGAAAATCTAGCCCCACAGGGTTTTACACGCGCGTGTGATACACCCGTCCAATTAATGTGTTGTTAATTGGATGGTTTTATTTATAATTATGTAACCGTTTCCTTTTGCTCTGATATATTTACCTCGTTGGTCATAATGTCATAATTAAGGACTCATATTGCATTTAATTTATGGTATTTCGTTAGCACGAAGTTGTAATGATTCAATTATATTGTACACGAATTTTTCATTTACGTATCTCATTATTTTTTTTATCAATTTGTAACTACGAATTGTCTTCTTGATACATATAACATCATTATAATTTTTGTTTTTGCAACTTGATAATGTCATGAACTGGTACTCTTTTTTTTCAAATAAAGATATATTACCTTAAGACATTATACATCATACGTGGGGCATACCCCGACGAAAGGCTAACAGTTAGATCGAATTAGATAATAGATGGATGGGTGAGGCAACACAAGGGAAATGACGAAGGGAGGTTTAGGGGTTCAATGCCTTCCACTCCCTCCAGACTTCAACATAATAGTAGTAAGTTAGAAGGTCGGGAGTGCTCGCAAAGCTTAAGTAATCCGAGCCAGGCCCTTAGCCGTAGTAGTGCAATGCTAGCCACCTTAGGATTTTCTCTCCACCCATGTAGCGAGCTTTGGGCCGGTAAATTCCAGACCATAAAGGCCTTAGGTACCAGGTGTGTGGCACCCCTCAGGTTTAATAACTCGAGTAGAAGAGTCCACGAAGCTAGCCCAAGACAGTAGGGAAAAACAAGAGCGGTAGGGCTCAAGGGTGGTCAAGAAAAAGCTGGCTCACTTAGGATTTTCTCCCCACCCATGAACTGGTACTCTTTTTTTTTTTTTTCATAATTTCATGAACTCTTAATTCAATTGCATTTCATTATTAATGCCATGAACTGTTAGTTCAATTGCATTTCATTATTAATACCATAAACTTTTAATTCAGTTGCATTTCATTATTAATGTCATGAACTCTTGATTCAATTATATTTTTTAATTGATAACGTGAACGACATTTTGTATAACCAATATAATGCCATAAATTCTTAATTCAATTTCATTTCATTATTACTTAGTCAATAAATTGCCATGAATATATTTTTTCCCTTTTGTCGATATTTATTTTGTCCCACCATCATGCCGATGCTTTGTCCTCTACTCTTCTTGGGTTATGGCAAGATCAAAAGAAGGTGTAGGACCAATTTCTTCACTTTCAGAATATGTCACATAAAAAGAAAAGATTACTTGTCAATGAATGCAATCAAACAGAATTCTATTAGATTATACAAATGACACGAAATTCATTAAAATTAACATAAAATTCAACATTCTTAAAAACATCATAAATTAACATAGAACAAATTAATTTGTTTATTCAAAATTCCAAAAAATCTCAATTGACATACAACTCTGTCGACATTAACTCAAAATTCAACATTTATATTGAATATATATAATCTATTAAATAACAATGATATTGCATTAAATCTATTAAACAGAATGCCATAGATTTCAGATTTATTAAACATCAATGACATTGCATTATACATGTTAAACAGAATGCCATAGATCTCAAATTCATTAAACAGTAATGATATTGCATTATATATGTCAAATAAAATGTCATAGATCTCAAAAGTTTAAATTCAAAATTCAAAACCCACATAAAACACTATGAGCAATTATTCAAACATGACCATTCTATCAAAAAATAATGCAATTGGATTATACATGTTCCACAAATTGCCAACAATCAATAAACTTCACAAGTTACATACAACACAATTAATTTTGATTTAAAATTCACCACATCTTCAATATTCTCATAATTTTCATTATATTCCATACAATTTCATCAAAGTCTGAATCACATGAGTAAAGACAACATGAAGAATGATAATGACACCACAGAAGACAACTATTTCACATACAACTTGAGCAACATCAGTGGCATAGGGGTTTGAGATCTAGAAAAAGGAAAATGACACCACTTAACAAAAAATTGAAGTGAAGACCTGTGCTACGAGTTTTTGAAGACATTGCCATTGCTTGAAGTTTGAATGAATTTTCGAGAATTTTGGAGACTTTCACTAGGGCTTGGACTTCCTTTCCGATATTGTGAGTATAATTGGGATTTTACTGATGTTTAATTGTTGGTTGCCTACAATTTCGGATAGAGTAAATGATTGGAATCCCTGATTATTGGGTGGTATTAATTTCGGGTGGTTGAATGAAGGGGGGAGGGGGGGGGGGGCGTGTGAAAGTTTGGGGAGGGGGGAAATGAAATTTGTTTCATTTTGTTTACTTACTTAATTGTATTAATGGATAGTAAAAGACTGAAATAACCTTTATTATATATGTGATAACACTTTGGAGAGGGGGAAAATAAAATTTGTTTCATTTTGTTTACTTACTTAATTGTATTAATGGATAGTAAAAGACTGAAATGACCTTTATTATATTTAGTGTTATCACATAAGTCGAACTCGTCTATTTACCAAGCACCCAAGGTATATTTCGGATTCCTAATTTTTTAAATATCAATTTTTGGATATCATATGATAATATTCTTGGAATCAAAATTTTTTGAACATTTTGATTTCAAAATTTGTTCGTGAAAAAATTCTGTAATTGGATTCAATCCCAATATTTATTTTTGTAATTTATTCATGATATCAGCATCTCATATATTCATGAAATAATTGGGTAAATTTTGAATTCTTTTCAAGCATGTTTTAAATTGTACGAGATGAGACAATTTTTGTTGAAATTCTCAAATCTGTCTATTGTTTCCAATTATTTGTATAAAAGGATTCAAAATAAGTAATGATTGTCTCCTATTTAAGTGAAAAAATGAAGTATTAGAGCATGTGCATTAACTTTTCTATATTTTTCTCTAAAAATTCACTTTCAACTGCCATTTTTCTATTTTTGGTACTTATTGTTCTTTAGCAGGTCCTCTATTATTAACCTAAAATTGAAAAACTCAATACTCGAAATACGTTATAAACAACAAAAATAATTATTTTAAGCATAACAATTAATTGAAAGTAAATAAAAATAAAATAAAATAACAATTAATATTAAAAATTTTAGGAAGTCTGATGTACATGCTCTTAATGATTGTATTTAGGATATAAATGAAAATTTTGAATAAATTTAATATTTCCTAATTTGTGAAATATCTAGAAAGAAATTTTTTTTTAGATTAAAATATAGTATTAAGCACCTAACTCATGTTCTATGTAGGTGTGCATCATTGGCCGGCATTTCGAGTTCCCAATTACTCTTTTATTGATCATTTTGATTTTATTGAAGTCAGTATTGAGTTTTGATGGCAGTAGCTATGCATTAAGACTTCAATTAATACAGTATATTGTAATTAACTGAAAATTTGGTATATGTCCATTTTAAATAGAAGTTCCGATAAAAACCCTAAAATAGACATTTCTCATAGTTCAAGAGACAAATTAATAATTAAAAAAAAGAAGTCGGGAGATAAAATGACAAGTTGGGAACAATTCGGGGGTAACTTAGTAGCTTATATTCCAAAATAACAAGCATAATAGTCTACTTGTTTTTGTGATATAAAAATATTTATTCACCAATTATTGCATCCTATAACTGAAATCCTATGTGTAAAATAAGTACTCAAAACAATACCACTCAGTATCTAAACATTCCATTATTCTCTCGTACAATAAGCCCGTTGGTTCAACGAACACCAAGCGAATAACAAAAAGTACGTAAACACTGCAATAACCGATAGAGGTAATAAAAAGACTCGAGACTACCACTTCAAAACTAAAGCTTCTCAGTCATACCTTAGTGCATATGTTTAATTATCCCGACAGCAACTGGATTACTATGTTTATCGAAGGAAAACAGTAGCCAATGAAATTAAATATGCACATTGAAGTAGTAATCCTATCTGAAAGTGACGACACTTCTAGTTGTATATGCTAAGATGCAGCAGGTGCAATACCTTTTGCCTGGGATGCAGCAGTGGCAGTGGCACTGGCTGCTGCAGCTTTGGCTGCTGCGGCTGCGGCTGCAGCAGCTGCAGCCGGTGTGGATGGAGGGGGCGACTTTGAAGTACTTTGAGTAGTAACAAGTTTCTGTTGCTGCTGTCTTTGCTCAGAGTTTTCTTGAGCAAGCAAAGTCTTAATCTGAGCTCCTGAGAGTGTTTCGTGCTCAAGGAGCGCATTTGCAAGTGTATGAAGCTCTTTGTTATGCTCGACTAAAATTTTCTTTGCATTGTTGTAAGCCCTTTCAAGAAGCTCCCTCACTTCCTTCTCAATTAAAAGCCTGGTTTCTGTGCTCATACTCATACCATTATCGTCATAATTGTGAGTAACAACTCCCACTTTCTCACTCATACCATACTTGGTGACCATCGCTCTTGCAAGCCTAGTTGCTTGCTGAAGATCAGAGGAAGCCCCAGACGTCACCTCACCTTCTCCAAAGATGAGCTCTTCAGCGACTCGACCGCCCATGCAAATATCAAGACGTGCAAGCATCTGTTTGCGGGACACACTTGTTTCATCCTTTTCAGGTAATTGAGAAACCATACCAAGAGCCATACCACGTGGAACAATTGTTGCTTTATGTACTGGATGAGCCCCTTCTGTATGAATAGCCACAAGTGCATGGCCACCCTCATGAAATGCTGTCAGCTTCCGTGACTCCTCAGATATGACGGCTGATTTACGCTCAGTTCCCATAATAATTTTGTCCTTTGCATATTCCAAGTCAGCCAAGCTCACTGATTTGGCACCATCCATTGCAGCCTTTATAGCAGCAACGTTGACCAAGTTTGCAAGATCAGCACCTGAGAACCCAGGAGTTCCCCTGGCAATAATCATCAGGTCTACATCATCAGCCTTCAGAACCTGCGACAACAATTGGGTTACGCATCACAAAGGACTGACTTACATTATTTGACTGACACATGACACAATCAATATCATGGATATTTTACTAAACATAAGATAACAAGAAGTTACATGAAAAATTGATGCGTAAGTATTATACTTGCAACGTAATCTATAAGGAGTCGCATGGATACAATATCTAACATTAGGATCAAAGCATAAATAACTTACAAATAAAGAAAGTTTCACCATAAACTAAGGGACAAAAGAAGCATCTGCTAAGTAAGAATAAATAAAAGAACAGTTGAACTAGCATTTATAAAATTACTCAGAAAAATTAACCCTTTTCAACATGCAAACGATAATTATTTAAGACATTCATGACAATAGAAAACCTAAAAAATCCTGTAGCATGCGACCTCTAACGAAGAATAATGACAACTTAAACCTTAGTCATGTGTGATTCCAAGATCTGCCTCCGGCCCTCGACATCAGGATTTGGAACAACAATGTTGCGATCAAATCTTCCAGGTCTCACCAATGCCTTATCCAGCGACTCGGGGAAATTTGTTGCAGCAATCACAATAATTCCTTCATTCTGCTTGAATCCATCCAGTTCCACAAGCAACTGATTGAGAGTCATCCTCATATACTGCTGGTCCTTGGGGTTACGCCTTCCTCCAATGGCATCCATTTCATCAATAAAGATTATGCAAGGAGACCTCTTCTTTGCAGCAGAGAAAAGATCTCTCACCCTTCGAGCTCCAACACCAACAAACATTTCTTCAAATTCACTCCCACTGCAAGAAAAGAATGGTACCGCAGCTTCACCTGCTATAGCTCTTGCTAACATTGTCTTACCAGTTCCAGGTGGTCCTACAAGCAAAACACCTTTGGGAAGCTTTCCTCCAAGTCGAGTGAAACGCTAAAATATAAAATCATCCATTATTAGAAAGCTGGAGATCGTCAAAAAATCAGGAATGCGCTATGTCAAAGCACAAAACTTAGGTATGACTTCGGTAATTAACATCTTCCAGGGACTGAGATCTCTACAAATTATATTTGCAATAAATACCAGCACTAAGTTGTCATGCTGTGTCCACCATAACAATTAGTCTCTAACTTCAGATATACTTAACAAAATCCTGGTCTAGTAAAGAACAAGTCTAACTCTAGTATCTGACACTCTTTTAGGCAAGCTCAAACAGGTCATAAGAAGCCATCAACAACTATTTATGATAAGTTCAAATACACTAGCAAACAGGATGACACAATACCTTGGGATCTCGAAGATAATGAACAATTTCTTCTAGTTCAGCTTTTGCCTCGTCGACACCCTTCACATCACTGAACTTTGTGCTGGATTCCATACTAGGCTGGACTTCCTCATTTAGACCAAGACCTGAAATAATAGCCACAAAAAAAATATTAAAACTATTGCTTATGCAGAACTTGATAGCTCTAAGCTGAAGAATTTAAATTCTGAAGTTATCGTAGGATAAATCCACCTTTGCTGATTCCTCTGTCTTCTATCAGTGCACCGATGCCTGAAATCAAAAGAAAGGCCATGCCCAAAGCACGCACTGTGCGCCATAACTGCTCCTTAAAATGCCCACCTTCTGCAGTCACCATGTGTATAGGGGCACTAGCAGTACCAAGAATACCATCTTTTGTCTTTTTACCAGCGTTCTTAAAAGCAGAAAGAGCTCCAGTGCTTTCCCCCATATGTGAACTTGCAATACCTGTTATTCACATTAAAGAAAGTTGAATCTTTTACAACAGTTGAAATTAACTCCATAAGTAGCTCATGACAAATGGAAGTAACTACACAGATTCTCAACCCAGGTCAACTATTTCTTTCGAAACAGACCTCTTTGTAGGGTTCTCAGCAGCTCGCTCTCTTCCAGCTTATCAAGTTTAACAAGTGCTTTAACATAATCAGCCAGTGCAGACGGGTTAGTATGTAGAGAAGGTTGACTTTCAAACAATCTTATGACAGCCTCAGGATCATTTCGATAATGAAGCTCATTTAGATATGCAGCATCACTTGATTCTTCTGTTTCACGTAATCTCCGAGAAAGTCTTCCAACATAACTTGACTGAAACCTTTTCTGAGAACGTGCAAGCCTGTGCACTACACAACAGAGTAATAAGAAGAGTTACATGTTTTCTCATCATTATTACTAGCTACCAGTGAACAGAATGTACTTGGGCACTGAACAGTAATTACTAAGAGACTGTAGCTAGTTCTTTCTTAAAAAATATCCTTGTGTGTACATACCGTGCAATGAAATCACTAATATGTAACAGAGCAATACTTTTGTAATTTTTGAGTCATTAATCCTTTTGAGGTAGAATTAAATAATCTTATGCAGCTATTGAGACAAAAAATAAAATTGCTCATCACACAATCGCCAATGAGCTGATACAATTAAAATCTCTCCTCTATGGTAAATGAGCTTAAGACAATATAAGTTGCATACTTAACATCTAATAAACAAATAATCCCATACTGCTTGGTGACTTATGATTATATAGTTTACTCATATTTTTTGTGTTTCATTGTTAAGAGAACTTTCTTGTTTTTATATAGTTGATCACTTAATTTGTCGATGCAACTTTTTGTATTTGACTTCCAAGAATAATAAAGGTACTGCTTTTTCTCCTATATTAATTTAATTTGTTAGGAAGCTAGCTTATCCTAGGAACTCATAAACCTCTATGACTATCAACTAGTTTTCCAAAATCATGATGAAGTACATTTGAGCTAAAAGATCAAACAAAACCAAACATAGCTCTGTCACAATCTCGCCACAAAAAGAACCCTGTGATATATTAGGATATATATTGCAAACAAACATGTTCTTACGACAAGAAAATATACAAACCAAAAGCATTCTAGCCTGAGAAATCACATTTCTTCCTCCTATATGCAGACGCTGTCGGGGAAGAAGTAATAAAACATATAACTGCAGCAGACATAAAACTGGCACACAGCAGGATTACTGGTTCCCACCTATAAATATAATGTACTTCACCCCTCCCCAAGCCCAATATCCTGAAACCGAACTGTTTTGGTTGTCCTACTTACTAATTAGTTACTTATAATTTTGTGAAGATTAGTCTCTATAAGATAACAGCACTTGCAAGTCCAGTAAACATTGACCATGAATGTTCTGCGCACGACCATAACAATTTAGAAATTTTATAATTTTATTTAAGAAAATAAATCCGAAATAGATCAAAGCAGGTACCTTGTGGAGTTACCCATTTCACAAAAGAACAATAGTGGTTCCAACAAGTATGTGGATAAAGATGACAAGGAAAAGAAACATATACACGATAAAAGACTCAATATTGCTAGTATGCTTAATAGGGAAACTTTTTACCATGTTCCCCTTGGTAACTCCTCGCAATCACACTGCCCAATTGTCTCAGCTGCGGTTGCTGCCTTTTGACCTATTTCACACAATTACATAGGAAAATCTACTTCAAATACCAAACAACACAAGCCTTCGTGATCAAGAAAGGTAGAAAGGAAAAACAAATCCGGGAGCATAAGTCCATCTGCTGCAATTCCTAGTCTCTTGATAAAAAGTAACACGTTCTTTCCTAAGTTCATCCGCTATTCACACCTAACTACCTAATAATATACAAATTGGAAAACAAAAACCAATAACATAACAATTGAAGGAACTATTCTAACACAAAGCTGCAATCTTTACAGGACCCAGATTGTATATTGATCGTATTATAATTTCTATTTGGAAAAAATAATATTAAAAAGAAGGCCTTCGATTTTTTCACTCCAAACATTGATAACTATGCTTCATTGATTACTATGCTCCATTATCTCAAGTTTACCCTTCAATTTACTTGATAAAAGAATACCCAAGTACCTAAGTAGTTAGTATTTGGAAAAATTAATCAAAAAAAGTGTTACTGCAACATAAAGCTGCAATCTTTAGAAGACCCAGATAGTATATTAAACCAATAATATACATAAACCTCAAATATTGCCCCTAAACCCTAAAATTGACTCCAAAACATAATTAAGATAATAATATATCATCCAAAAATAAAATAGAATAAATTTATAGAATTGAATAAGAATAACGAAAAATATGAAGCAGTAATAAGAAAAGGCTAACCAGTGATACAAGGCGAATCAAAGACATCTTTTTTGAGGAAAAGGAGATAGATCGTTCTTGATAGAAAA
This sequence comes from Echium plantagineum, assembly GCA_003412495.2. Classification (NCBI taxonomy): domain Eukaryota; kingdom Viridiplantae; phylum Streptophyta; class Magnoliopsida; order Boraginales; family Boraginaceae; genus Echium; species Echium plantagineum. The sequence continues at coordinate 24,427,521 of CM016561.1, read as the reverse complement.
ATATTTGTTGTTTTGTTGTCTAAAAAACCTATATATCTGTTTATTTCTGAATAAAAATAAGAAATTTTTCCTCAAGAAAGATGTAAGGGCGTGTTTGGTTGGGTGTTTAGGTTGTGTGATGGATGATCGGGAATGGAGGAGGAGGCAAAACTGGAAAGAGGCGGAGAGCTTACCACGCTAACACAACTTCTTGATTTTTGGTTTTCTTTATTTATTTTCACCACAAATTATATGGAGTTGACAAAATAATAGGAGTAACAAAATTATGCTAATTCACACTAATGTACAAGACTTGGAAAATTGCAAGTATTCTTAAGGTCAATCATTAATAAAAAGCGCTTTAGAAATTTGGAGTCGCAAGATATCAAATATATTTTACTTGAAGGTATTTGGATGCAAATGTTACATTCTCAATACTTACGTAAGTCAATGTCCTATAAAAAGCGGAGGAAAAATATCTTGTGGTAGATAAGTTTATGCTTGTGTTGGTTATTTCGGCCTGAAAATTGAAGATACATTTTGAAGCACACCCTATCATAGTTTTGACGAATAAATTTCTCAAAAGAGTCATATCCAGTCCTCATCTCTCTGGACGTCTCACCATATAGGCAATTGAATTAAGTGAGTTTGACCTAACTTATAAGCCATAAAATAGTATAAACGGGCAAGTTTTGCACTTCACATTCCCAACCATTAATAATGAGGCTGGATATGAGAATTTAATCGCTAGAATGCAAATATTAAGGATACGAATTTAGTTGACATACTCATCATCGTGGATTTGAAATTGATAATTTGATCAAATGAATGGATCGTCTGATGTGATTAATGTTTCCCTCCTCAAGCACCACGGTAAAGCCCAAACATTAGCTAAGGAGCTCTAGCGCGTTGTGTTTCAACATGTCACAAGAGGAGAAAACAGTGATGCAGATCAGTTGTCGCAATTGGCAACGGTCCATTATCACGATTTGCCCAATGGAACACACATACATATTCGTGAAAATCCAACATATGTCGAGGCAAAGGTTAATGTAGTCCTAGATATTGTCCATAGCAGAATACCTAACACATGGAATATTGCCTGAAGATAAGGTAGAAGCCAAAAATTGTTGAATCGGAGTTTTCGTTTCTATGTGTTACAATGTGAGTTATGTCGGAAATCATGGGACAACCCACTATTGTCGTGTGTGGCAACAGATGACATACCAAAAATACTTGCAGAGGTTCATGATGGATGGTGTAGAAGTCACATAGGATTACGAGCTTTAGTTACGTCGTTAAGTAAAATCAAAGGTGAATATTGTCCGCTTCATATGAAAGCAAATTGTAACCAAGTACGGCGTCCCACGAATTTTGGTTTCGGACAATCCCAATTTGAAGGAAAATATTTGCAAGGCATCTGTGAAAAATATGATATCGAGCATCGATTGCACCAATGTATTACACGCAAGCCAACGGACAAGTGGAAGTAATGAATCGAACAATTTTCAAAGGATTAAAAAAAACTTGATTCAGAGTGGATCATCCGAAAGGGCATGGGTAGAAGAGCTCCAGTAGTATTATGGTCGCTGCGCACACCACCTTCACATGTAACGAAAGAGACCCCCTAGGTTTAAACCTAAAAGGAATACGAAAAACTAGACATATAAAGCCCAAAACAGCAAAAATAACCCTTGCTAAAAAGTTGGGATATGAACTTGGCAAGTCCAGACCCAAGTTCTGATCCATTTCGTAGCTGATTTCGGAACTTTCTCAAGTATCGACCAAGTTTCGACCCAAGTACTGATCTCGCTCCCTCGTACCGTATTTTTGTACATGCCCAAGTGAAGTTTTGCCTTTATATGTATACGATTGTTGTTTTGCCTTTATATATAATTGTTCAAGTGAAGTTTTGAAGCCAAAAAGAGTTTTTTTTCAAATGTTTATGTGCAAAATATACAACTCAAATATCTATTTGAAATGTTCAACAGTTCTTAAAATAATTATAGAATTTCGTAGAAGAAAAAAAAATCTATTAGTTGCTATTAAAATCATCAAAATCATTATGAATGTCATGAGTTCGGATCACCTGTAACACTTTTGTGCAACATTGTCTGTTACACTTCTATTATTTGAATGTTTTTCAGTCGTTGAAGCATACTACCTTAGCAAATAATCTTCATAACGTTGTTCATTACCACCTCCAATTAGAAAATATGTCGTGTTTACTTTTTATGAAAAAAATTGTAATTTTTAACGACAAAAGTTACGGTTAGTTAAATAATATTCACCTCTACAAATATAATGATAATTATTTTGAATTACATATAGTAGTATATGTCTATAACAACATGATTAAATATATTATAAAAATAGACAAATAATAGAAGTGTAATAGAGAGTGTCGCGCAAAGTGTTACATAAATCAGAACTTCAATGTAATACTCCCTCCGTCCCTAAAAGATTGTCACATTTTGACTTTTGTGGTCAATTACAACAAAATTTGATCACGAATTCTCACTAAACGAAAAGAAATAATATAGTCTTGTGGGACCTCGTTAGATTCGTCTCAATATATATTTTTGAAATATCAACTTATTATAATTTTTTTGCATTTAGAATAAGAGATATTTATATTTTAAATCGTGTTTTATTGACCACCAAAAGTCAAATGTGACAATCATTTAGGGACGGAGGGAGTAATATAATTTATGTTTTTAAATTTAGCTATAAAACAACTCAAATTCATCTTTATCATCATCCCACTATTTGAGATTTCAATATTGTATAAAAAGTACTAAAACGAAAAGATGATAATTTGGGGTGTGTAGCATCATGTCTTGCATTTTCTATAACACGTGGGTTCGAATCTCCTATGAGGCAGAATTATTTGTCGTGGAAGTGGTTAAAGGGCAACCTCAAGTTCCCTGAGACCCCGACCATATGACGCACATCGCGCAATTTATCTCCTCACGATTTTCCAGAACAGGGGTGACAGGACCGTTAAGATTGTGATTTAACTTTTTTTTGGAAACCATAATGATCTGTCAATCTTTTTGCAATATAGACCCGATAAGTCAACGTGAAAGAAAATCTCATTTACCATTTAATTAAATAAATATTAAACAAATTCCCAAAATACTTTTCAAGAATTTGAAGACATCATCAAGAATCAAGAACACACCATTCACGACATACCAACCAATCAAATGCTCAAAATAACACAATAAAGTTCCAATCTTTGGTTATTTTCAATTTTCATGTGTTTATATCTCTGATTTTTTCAATAAAGTTGCAATCTTTGGTTATGTACATTTGTTCATATCAGTAATATTTTAGTTTGGTAGAATATGGTGGAAGATGGTGTTGGAAATAAATCAGGGTCACCAAACTGGTTGTCCAATTTCCACAAGGATCTAACAGCAGGAGCTTTGATGGGGGGAGTGGTGCATACAATTGTTGCCCCCATTGAAAGAGCCAAGCTTTTGTTGCAGACCCAAGAGAGCAATATGGCAATCTTGGCTGGTGGGCCCCACAAGAGGTTTAAGGGTATGGTGGATTGTATTGGAAGGATTGTTAGGGAAGATGGGGTTTTGTCACTTTGGAGAGGGAATGGTAGCAGTGTTATCAGATATTACCCTTCTGTTGCTCTCAATTTCTCCCTTAAGGTTGGTTCTTTTTGTATTCTTGCAATATTACGTTTTATGGATCTTTTATTTTGTTGCTTACCAGTGTTTACATTGTTGGATTACTAAAAGCTCGATGGTTGTTGTTTTGTACAAGTATGTCCATGTCCTGTGGTCTCAAAGACTTTGTGTTCTTAGGCTCTTGGATACAATGAAATAAATTAAAATGGCTCATTGGACTATGTAGGCTTCTTATCTATTGAGAAGTAGTTTATAGTGTTTGCACTACACTGGTCAATTCGGAAACAGCCTCCATGTTATCACAGGGGTAGGGCATGTTAAGCGGGAGCCTCTTTGGAGGCCTTAGAGGCATGTTGATGTGTATGTGTTGCTCACTTGTTCTATATAAGAATCTGTAATGCTGGTGTGTGTGAGCTGGTACCATTAGTCAGTTTTGGATTGAAACTTTTGTTGTAGTTGATCAAATATCTAGCTGTTTCTTCTATGGCTAAGACTTGTGGAAGTAGCTTTAAATATGATTTTTCTTTTTTTGGAAAAATTTAGCTTGACTGTAGGAAAACTATTGTAAAAGGTTGTTGAAATTGTATGAGTTAGTTTCTTAGTGGTTAGGTGCAGTGTATATGATAAAGCGATTCTTGATTACCAAATTTGCACGTCAATGCATAAGGTAGTGCACCTTGCATTAAAGCCTTGATAATGAAAAAAAATTTATAAAAAAAAACCTTGTGAAAGAATTGATCTCTTATCTTTCATCTTGGAAATTCAGATCCTAACCTCTGCAGCAAGTTCAATTTTCTAGTTATTATGATACTTTTCTTTATTAAGAATGATGACTTCTAAGATAGCTCTTTGAATTTTTCAGTAAAACTTCTATCCTTGACACAATTATTTCAGATATGTTACCTCTTTACCATGACAAAAAGGGACATGAAGTGCATAGTATTTCATTACAGCTTCAGGATGTTGGTTAATGATTAGAAAGAAAATCCAAGTAGTGTTTTGCTAGGAGCATCACCTTTGAGTGTATCTTATTCTCTTGAGATTTTGATAGAATTTTCTGATTCAATCTACATTCTTGCAAGGCAAGACCCTTGTGAAACAGGGTAGGAAGTGCATGAAACAAGTATAATATGGATCAACTTACTGGAAAGTTAGAATCGACATACTTGTCAATTTCCTGCTGCATATCTCATATTAAAATTAGAATCACACCAATGCCAAGATTCAGATGCTTAGGGCATAGTCTGTCAAGTTTGAATCCAAGCACAACAGGATTTTGCATGGAATGTGTGGATAATATCCTTAGTTCCACATGGATTTTTACAAAGAAAAGATTAAGGCACAACTGCACACCATTTATTCGCCTATTATAACTGTAGTTTTGTGTGTCACTTTACACTAGACTACTCTTGTTCTAGGTCTTAGTCATTGGGGGACTAATAAGGATAATATGAGAACTTCTTAAGCAGTACTTTTAATTGCAAGACCTAGGACAAAGAAAATAAATGAATATTTACTAATTTTTAGCCTTTAGGGTTGTCCATTTTTTTAGACATATGAATACTTTACAACCTCAGGCTTGTAGTAGTCTTCAATCAAGTACCATCTGATAAGAACTCGAGTGAGTCATATTTTGCCACTTCATTCCAGAAACCCCAGAAAAGATGGTGGACCTCCTTTACAGTTGAAGTTTCTACCAAAATAGCTCATTAGTACTCATTCGAGACCATCTTGTTTATCTAAATAACCTCCTTCCCTCTCAGATAAGGCTTCCGCTATTCTTGATTAACAGTTGATTCGGTTTTGCTCAAACTGGGACTTTATTATGTGTATAGATGGGGGTCTCCACATATGGTACAGTGTTCTTAGAGAGTTGCTTCTTCCAGCCATCCTTTCAAGTTAGTTCAATATACTTACTGTCTTGTCTAGAATGGAAGTCACTTGACCAATCAGTAAAGTAATGTGTGTTGATGTGTTCCAAATTTATAAGCATGAAGCTGTTATAACCTTGAGCAACTCACTTATCTGCAATCAAGTGGAATTAGTTTTCTTATCCTGGATATCTTCAACGCTTTTCATCTCTGAAGTTAGGATAATTGTATCATTTCTCGCTGGATAGATAATATTTGTCCCTCCTTTTTTCATAAACCAAGACCACAAGCCAGATTAGGTGTGGGATGAACTCGCTGGTTGGGACTTGCGAGATTGTCTGTATATAGATCTTAATTTGTTAGATTGGCCACGTTCTGAAAGTTTTTAAAGATTGTGGATATAAAACTCTGTATATGTAACATATAAGATGCTTGTGTTGTTGCTAATGTTACTTAAAGATATGATGCTTGTCTTGTTGTTAGTAATGTTACTTAAGGAGTATGTGTTCATAACTTCATTAACCAGCATATTTGTTTTTCTTAACTGGTGTTGAAGGATCTTAACTCCCGCTGTGGGCAATTCTTACATGTTTCCTTGATATGAGACTGATTTCAACTGATTCATTGGTAGGATCTATATAGGGGTCTTTTGCGTGCCGGATCCAAGGAAGGTGACTTCCTTTCAGGTCCAGCTGCCAACTTCATTGCTGGATCAGCAGCTGGTTGTACAACATTGGTCCTCATCTATCCCCTAGATATTTCACATACACGTCTTGCTGCTGATCTTGGTAGAACTGACACTAGACAATTTCGAGGCATTTATCATTTTCTGCATACCATACATAAGAAAGAAGGAATACGAGGAATATATAGAGGGCTCCCAGCCTCTCTCCATGGAATGGTTATACACCGAGGCCTTTACTTTGGTGGTTTTGATACCATTAAAGAGAGGATGTCAGGGGAATCTAAAGTAGATGTAGCATTGTGGAAACGTTGGATAGCGGCGCAAGCAGTGACAACCTCTGCAGGGTTGTTGTCATATCCATTAGATACAGTTCGAAGGCGAATGATGATGCAATCTGGCTTGGAGGTTTCAATGTACAGAAGCACATATGATTGCTGGAGAAAGATATACAGAAGAGAGGGATTAGCTTCGTTCTACCGAGGAGCTGTATCCAACATTTTTAGGAGTACTGGAGCTGCAGCTGTTTTAGTTTTGTATGATGAGGTTAAAAAGTTCATGAATTGGACTGGTTTATAGCAAAATCTAATTTGATTGTTTTGTCCATCATTGACAACATGGTTTCGAGTAGTTGTTGGGTGTATACATAAGATAGTTGCAACATGTCTACTGTACACACAAGAAACATTGAAGTTTCTGAACCCATGCTTCAAATTCAGTTACTTCTGATTCTTCATTATTCAATAAATGGGATTTGGATGTCTTCATGTAAGTTTGTCTCCAGTTGAGATCATTTATCTCATCTTTGTGTATCTTTTTATCTCATTCTATGCCTCATCCTTTACATAAATGGATGTTGTAGGGATAATGGTCGGGGACATCACTTGCCTTCCTCTAATATCATTAGCTGATCAATTATTTTTTAAAGGGTCTAAGTTTATCACTCGCCTTTTAAAATTTGTCTAAGTTGATTTATCGGTCATTTTTTCAGCTGGTTAATGCCCTGTCAACGTACGTGATGTGCATTAGGAACAACTTTTTCGTCTTTTTATATCGAAATTAAGCAAAAAAAATTTGAAAATTTGAAATAAACCCAAAACCAACTCTTAATTTTGACATGAAAAGGCGAAAAAACCCTTAATAATGGTCATCAGCCGGAAAACTGACCATAGACCAACTGAGACAAATTTTTAAAGGTGAGACATCAACTGATGATATTGGGAAAAAGTAATTAATGTCCCTAGCCAATCGATTAATCCTAATAAGTATGATTTAGATTCACTCTAGTGGACCATTAGAAATCACAATATAGTCCTAATTCAGATGTCTTATCAAGTTGTTAATAAATAAGTGGGTTTTTTATTTTAAAAATAAGATAATGTTAGTATGGTGAAAGTACCATTAAATCGAAATATAAATATTAAATCTCTCATAAATTATGAAGTACTCCTCCTAATTAAGATCCAAATTTATCGAACAAGAAACTAGCAATTTCTAACACAAGCCTAAATCATAACGAGATTGTTGGCCCCAAAAGTCTAGGTGTCCGACACGTGTCAACTGTCTCGATTTGACTTTCCAGGAAAGAAGGAAGTTTGTTCAAAGCAGTTTACATATTGCATACCAATTCCATTACACTTTGATTTTGTCCCTTTTCCTATTCAACAACGGTGAAGGAGACCACAATTTCTACTACTAATTTCACGTCTCTCCACTTTTCCTCAACAAACTTCTGCAATACTCATCACCATTTTCACTTTTTTATACGTTTGAATCAAATTTGTAGAATTTAAGGCTAAATCTCAGGTGGGGTTTATTTTTTATATGCAAATTGTTTAAGATACATAGTGATCACACGATGTTATATGTAATAACGAGGTGCTGGTTTGAATCTTGCAATAATAAGGTCGAATTCCTTAGTTAGGAAAAATATATAGTAACGTACTTAGTGTCTCAATATGGTTTTCTTGATCTTTTTTTATGGATAAAATGCAATTTTCTTGATTTTAGATTATTTGGTTTTTGGTTTAGGGAATTTTTTCTTATAGTCCTGGATAAATTTGATCCGATATTGATCTGATTCATACTATACTTGTTTGAATTAACAGGTTGTGTTGATTCTTGGCATCCTTAGGGTCTTGATACCGTTGTTCTATTATAAAGTTTCGATCCTCGATTTTGGGTACTGATCAGGTGGTGCTAACAAGGGGCATTGTTTATTGATTTAAGAAGGTGGTACCTTTTGGTTGATTTGTGATATAAAGTTCGTGACTAGAATAGAATTGTTTTATTGGCTTTTGAAGTTTGAGGGTTAATGCAAGTCTCTTGAATAGACGTGCGGAGGTGATCGCTATTAGATATATCGTGATTACCTTTTCTTGGATAATTGTTGGATGAATCACATTGTTACAAGGGGGATTTATGCAGTTGTGAACATTTGGTGTGAAATAGCAGGATTTAGGCACTTGAAGTTGCCATTAGAGCAGAAGATATTTATATTTTTTGTCCCATTAGATAGATGGGATAAAGCTCTTTACCAACTTCAAGGTGGATAATTAACTACTTGTAGAAACTAAAGCGAAGTTGTATTTGATTTGTGGGGTTTATCATAGCTAACTATGAGTACTTCGCAAGGATCAGCTTTGTCCACGAATGTGACAGGGCTTGTTGATGGATCTCCTTCTCACAGAGAGGTTCCATTTGTTGATACTTTACCTTTGTATGTAAAGGAGCTCATTGCTGGAGGAGCAGCTGGTGCAATTGCTAAAACTTCGGTTGCTCCTTTGGAGAGGATAAAAATACTTGTGCAGGTTATTTTACTCTCTTTTTTGTGTGCGATATATGTTTGTCACTTTACATTCAGTCATCCAAAGAAATTAATAGTAAGATTTGAAATGGACGTATGACAGAGAAACTTCTTAAGGGTACATCTTTTGGTTCTGGTACTAGTCGTATATTCTGTTTTGCATACATTATAGTCTAAATTCGGTTTTCATCGCATTTTCTTCACAAGTATTATCCATTTTTGATAGATAATGCTATTTTTCATATTGGTCATCTCTAAATTAGATCACAATTATTATTATCTCCAACTCTCCAAGTACATTTCATTAAGGTGGTTATCAAGAATCTTATCCTGAAATTAAAAAACTCATACTACTACATTTGTATTTGAATGGCTCATTGAAGTTCTATTTAATTAGAAAACTATCCCATGTAACGGCCTTGTTCAGTCTCAATGTAGTCTATTTGTGTGACATATGCTTGTCCTGAATACAACTCTCTCCTAGTTCAGACGTCCTTCACCCGTTCTTCAATTTTGACAACTTTGCAGCTCATATGTTGGGTCTCCCATTTACACTTTTTATATGTGGTTATAGACCAGGACAGCAGGTTTTCACTCTCTTGGGGTTTACCAATCTCTAAGGAGACTATTGAATCATGAAGGTGTTCGTGGATTTTATAAGTAAGTGCAACTATATGTATCTGCATCTTGCCTGAAGATATTATTTATGGTTGACGTGGTTTAACTTGTTCAAAATGTTTTGGCAGAGGAAACGGGGCAAGTGTGCTCAGAATTGTTCCTTATGCAGCATTACATTACATGACGTATGAGCAGTATCGGTGCTGGATTCTTAACAATTACTCTGCACTAGGGAGTGGACCTTTTGTAGATCTTTTAGCTGGTTCAGCTGCTGGTGGGACAGCAGTATTATGTACCTATCCTCTAGATTTGGCTCGAACTAAACTTGCATATCAGGTTAGAACCTTCTCTATATCCTCCAACAATATATTGTTGTCAGACATTGTTTACTCTTAGAGCTTCATCACAGAATTAAAGTTAAACATGCTCATTCGTAGATTAATCAATAAAGTAATAATGGAATATTAATTTCATGGTTATTAAGTTCAGTTAGACTGTCTCACCACCTCTAACTTCAATAATCACAGTATTGAATTAGGTTTTGCACTCCACTTTTTAATAAGGACGCTCTATCTCTTGGAGTTGTTACTTCACTTTTAAAGTTAATGCAGTGAAATTATCGACGAATGCTAAAATCATGTACTTTTTGTTTCTGTCATGAGTGTTTATAGTAAAGTAAATTTTCTCTGACACCTGTTACTTGTAATTATTAGTATTACTTATTTGTTATGATAAATTACAGTGGCATAGCACCTTCTTTATTTTGTAGGTTGTAGGTCGCAGGTGTAATTTGGGTAATGGCATCAACAATACCCATGCTCCTCCTGCTTATAGTGGGATACACAACGTCTTAAAGAGTGTCTACAAACAGGGAGGAGCCCCTGCACTATATCGTGGTGTAGGTATGACCTAAATATAGTTTAACTTACAAGTACCGCCATAGGTCGATTAGTATTGTCATTTTGCTGTCACATGAGGAACCATGTAGCCTGTAAATTGTCATCCTTTTAATTTATGTTGGGTTGTTTACATTATACCATGATATCTTAGCTCCTTAACTATTCATTTTATTCTCCTAAAAGTGTCGCTATAAGTCATGTTTTAATGAATGCAATACCCTTGAGCAGGTCCAACACTTGTTGGTATTCTTCCGTATGCTGGATTAAAATTTTATATATACGAGGAACTAAAGAGTCATGTTCCTGAAGAACATCAAACGTCCTTAGTGATGAAGCTTTCATGTGGAGCTATGGCTGGGTTATTTGGTCAAACTTTGACATATCCATTAGATGTTGTCAGAAGGCAGATGCAGGTATTAATACTCACATTTGTAATTTGACACAGTTGCTTTTGTAGATCATGAGTATCCAATAGAACTTTGCACTTCGAGGATTGTTCTCAGTTATTTTCAAATAGTAATAATAATTTGTGTGATTAGATTAGTATTGTGTAAGCAAAATTGGTCAAAATTCTTTAATATTAATTTAGTCGCATCAACTATAGAGAAAAGCAGAGGCCATGCTTGCTTTTACTGCTGAGGATAGAACTTAATCTCTCAGATGAGGTCTTGTTGGAAAGTTGGGACTGAAAGCCAATGTCTAGTTATTGTATCCGACTTTATAGCATCAGGGGAGTTTTGGCTTTGAAATGTTAAGCTATGATTAACATACCACCTCAACTGCCCTTTTTTTGTTCCAGGTCGAACATCTGCAACCGTCATCTCAGAATAGTGTCAGGTACAGGAACACAATGGATGGGTTAACTACTATTGTTCGTAACCATGGCTGGAGGCAACTATTTGCTGGCCTCAGCATTAATTACATGAAGGTAAACATTATAAGAGGCTCCTTCCTGCATGCACTACACAATTAAAAACCATGTCATCAAGGCTTCATATACAATTGCCTCTCCTGATCTTGAGCCTCGTACGAATTCAGCACTGTTTTTGCATACACCACAATCTTTAAGGTTTCGGTTAATGAAATTGGGACTGGTTTAAGAATTTTCAGTGGGTTGAGCCTTGAGAGTAAGATTCTATATACAAGTATGAAATTTAATCTATAATGCAACGCAGTTTAGGTATTCGTAGTGTAGATAGTTTAGGTTTGTCGTCTCACTCATGATGAAAGAAGCGAGATTTTTTTGAAGTGGCTGTTTGATCGAGGATGACTAATGTACATGTTTCTATTTATATGGTGAACTGATCACTAAAACATTAATTTCTTTTTCAGATCGTTCCCTCTGTGGCAATCGGTTTCACAGCATATGACTCAATGAAGGCTTGGCTTCACATTCCTCCTCGCCAGAAACCCAAAGTTTCTACTGCATAAGCCTCTGCTATAGCGAAATCGAACATATTTGTTCCTCATTAATCATTATACTCAAACACATAAGAAATTGTAGCTTCTTGTTCTTCAATAAATTACTTGATTTGTTTCTTTCTGTTCAACACTACAAAACAAAACGTTGAACTCCACTTAGTAGTAATTTAATGTGAGTACTCTATTTAAATGTACTCCATATACCATTCCTGTTAAAGAGAGGAGCACACAATAATACACTGAAACAAATACTATCAATGAAACATAAGCATAGATGCCCCTCCAAATGTTTCTTGCTATCCCTTAGGGTGACTTTCATTTGGATCGAAACTACTCTATCTTTAGCGTATTCTTTAGCAACAACTTATTTTATTAATAATATCAAAAGCATTACTATTTTATCCTCAGTTTATGGGAGTTAATATAAAGATGTGAACTCAGAACATATGTATTGAAATGTGAACTCTTGTTTGAATGGTATACGAAATGTTGGACTTGTCATTCATTAAGCTTTGAAACTCATAAGTTTTATGTTGGATAATCAATACATTTAATAAAAGTCTACTACTTTATCTTTCCATATATAATACGGGAAGGCATGAATTAGTTATTAAAAAAATGAAACCCCATGTTCTCAATTCTCCAAAAAATTAGGAGAATAAACTATATTTTGAATTTTGAATATATAATTTTATATAAATACTTTGTTTAATAACTATTTACCAATGGGCATAAAAAAGTTGGCCATCATTTTATGAAAATGGATTTTTTTTTCTAATATCTAATGTTATTTTACACATTAAATTAAATTTAATTAAGATAAAAGAAATAGTATAGCCTAGAAATATTATATATTATAAATATGATAAATTAATTGCACACAGGCTAGACTGTGTACACACATCTAGTTAAAGATAAAATAGGAAAGATGGTGAAAAAAACATTGAAAAGTTAAACAATATATTAAAAAATACAAAAACTTTAGTCTAAACAATGTGTTAAAAAAATAGGGGAGTACTATATTAGTCATATTTAATATATAAACTTTTTCTATTAGACTACATATCTAACAATATTTGTTTAAGTACGACCATTTTGTTAAACATGTAAAAATTATAAAGTTTTATACAGTATATTGTTATTATTAGTTGTCAAAGCTTAACTAACTAGCTTAAGCTATCCAAGTTTTGCTATGGAGTATGGACCTTTGTGTCCATTTACTGTCACTGAGGCCTGAACAGTGCAGGATAATCGGGCCAGGCTGTATCGCTACATGATCCAGACGAAATTATTTCAAGAATTTGAAGCTTCAATAAAAAACACATATACATTATACATAGACGTGGTGCTCGAACCGGGCTATTCGTAGGCCAGGTTCGGTATTCCAACCCCATTTGGCCCACTATTGGATCGGCGTCTGTTTTGGTAATGGACAGAACAGGGGTCTAGGCTTCAGCCTTGGCCCCGTTCAAGCCCACCTTTGGTTCGGTGGGTATGTAGCCCGGGCCGTCTCAAGACCCCCCTTAAGGCCCCAGACACACTGTATATCCTGTGAACACAAGGTATGATGTGTAATACATTCGGTACATCAAACAAAAACTATCAATGATGAAACAAACTCCAAACAAAATCTTCAAAACACCAAACATAAAGATTAACAATATAAAGACTCAATTCAAACACCAAACATAAATTGTTCAATGTACGAAAGTACATTAAATATAAATTTAAATTGTTCAAACATACTTGAAATTTTCAAAACATAAAGATAAACATAATCAAGGACTTCTGTAATTATCCTCCATGTCATAGTTTCTTGTCCTCGACTCTTGTGCCAACCGTAGTGGCCAATTATTATGCATCTCCTGGATGATTCCCCATATAGCCTCAACCGTTACATACATGTAATTGACCAACTTATTCATCTGCCATTGCTGATGTGCCATATCATTTACGTTGAGATCCAAGGTTTGCATTGAAATATATAATAAGTACTCTAACATCTGGTTATCAGTCAACGGAGGTGTGGCGGCGGAGGAGGACTGTATAGTTCACAAGGTGTCCCTATTTATCTAAAATGTATCCGTTATGATCACCAACGTTAAAAAATATAGTTGTTGGTGCTCACACCCTTTAGTCCTCATGGTACACCGTTCAACGATAAACTAGCCGTTATGATCACTAAAGTTTGAAAGTATAGTCGTTGAAGCTCAACACGGTCTACCATCTAACAAAACGGTGCACCGTGTGAATTTGTTTCACCTTTTTTCCCATTCTATAAATACTCCAAAAAAGTAACCACTTACCGTTTTCTAAAAAGTTACTATTAATCTATCATTTAAACGATTACCGTTTCGTAAACAATAACAAAAATATGGTTTGGGTGAGGAGATTGATCATGGTTATGTTAGAACCGCCACGTTCTATCGTAGTAAGATATATTTAATTTTATGTTTTGTTGGATATATTTAATGTTTTGTATGTTAATAATTTCTGATGTGGATATTAATATATTTGTTCATTTTCCATTCTACATTGTCAACTAGCTCTTTAACCTACCGTGAAGTTCATGTATGAGGAACTTTTATTTGATTTAGAGATTATCAAGACAAAGTCTCATTGTTCTTCTTAAATGGGTGCTGCGAATTTTTAACTTTCGAGTTTGATTAAGAGAGGAGTGACCGACACTAGGGTCTTCTATTCTTGGCCCACATTTATGGCGCTTTTGTAAGTAACAACCTATTCTTTCTAATCCTTAGAAATGTATCCATAATTAATTGGTATAATAGGTGGTGGACTTGAACATTTTCAAATATAATTAATTGATAAATACATACATTTTGAAACATAGGTGATGGACTGAAAACAGTTTGTAAATACAGGTGATTATTGTGATCGTTTGCCAATAAATCATTTTAACATCTAATGAAAGTTCAATTTTGAAGTTTTTATTATATATTGAACATGTAATTAAGACTACAGATTACCCACATGTTTATCGGGCTCAAGCACAAGCACTTTTAGTCATTACATACACATTGATAGATATAGCTTGGTGTAATAATTGATTTGTTAGAACCCACCAACATGTTAGCCTTATCATTTAACAAAGCTCATCCATGCATAATGTTAAGTAAAGTATATATTTCAACTTGGATTTGACATTATTATCAAGGTCGGCTCCTTGGAACTGAATGAGTCACTATTGATATCGATACATCTGAAATTATCAAAGATTCGAGATGTTTTAAGAGGGTTCTAAATTTTTATGAATGTATCAGTGTAGATCATAGTATTAATCATAATTTTTTAACAAAATTGGACAATACATAAACTTTCACTATTTTCTTCTAATAAGTTATTACAATTGTAAAATTTACTTTTTATGATTAAGAACTTTATCTTTTAATTTTTGCATTAGCTCAAAAATGTTGGAATCGGCCTTGATTATTATTTTCATTCAATTGCCTATTATCATTATATATTTGGGTGGTCTTGACCCTTTGAGGTATATCTCGCGATTTATCTCCTCACAATTCTTCATGATAAGAAGCAAACGAGACCGTTAAGATGACAGTTTAACTTTTTTTTTGTTATAATATATTTTTGTTGCTATTTTCCCACATGCGATAAGACCATCCTTGACGAGATTCGATGATAGAATTAGGGAATAAATCACTAGCAAATTGAGGCAGTGGTCTCAATAACTCTCAAGGGTCAAGGTTAGGTTGTGGAGGGGTAATTGCCACATAAAAGATAGAGAAGCATGTGACCTAAAATCATTGGACCACATATTGCCAAATCCCAGTTTGTTGACTAATAAAATAGTTGATGGATAATGCATAGAGAACATGCAACACATACACATACACACAAAACTTAAGAGTAATGCTACTTTTTATATATTATTGATCGAATCATTATGATGATTATGGGGTTTTGGTTATTGCCCATTATCAATTGATGGAGGATAGAAGAAAAGCGTACGTAACCAAGATTCTCATTCTTTTGATTTGTCCTCCAGTTGGATGACAAAGAAACTCACCAATTTTTTTGGTTGGTTCGTGAAATAATTGCTGAAATAGTTTCAATAAATAAGTTACTATTGTGTTGTGGTTTTCGTAAGTGGCGTTGATGCACGTATATAAATGATCATGTAAGTGTATAGTTAATGCGGAAATGATCCATAAATTACCATTTTTCGTTAATTGTTTAACGGTTAAAACTTACTTTTATTTGAAGTATTTTTATAATTTTGATAAATATTTAAGACAATAATAATATTTTGAACTTTAGATATGTGATCTTCCCTACTTTTCTCTCCTCCTCCTACTGAAATTATTTGAAATATTACACTTTAAAGTAGGTGGATTAAATTTACGGGTTGCCCCGAATTTTTTATTAAATTAGAATTTTAACCCTAAGATAGACTTAAATTTTATTTCTCCATCAACAACTAAACAAACAATTAATTTAGGGACCATTTGCACATCAATTACGCACTAGAAACCGTTTGCATACCAATATTGTTTATAAGGACCAAAATATAACAATAGCCCATAACTAGAATTATTCATTTATAGTATTTAACTAGTACTACTAAAAGCTAAGTGTTGATTAAGTACTTTTATTCGTACTTTAGTTAGTTGTATTTGTATAATACTAGTATTTTGCAAATTGCAAGTACTTGTATAGAAGTGATAATAATTAAGTAGGAGTATATAATATATACTATTACTGAAGTATATATACCTTGCCGGATCGGATCCTATATATCTTCTTGGAATAGAAATTGTTTCCACAGATGCCCACTTGGTTTGTTCTTTAAAGGGAAAGATTTGTAATTTTTTCAAACCTGCATATATTATATACCGAATATATTGGTGTTGTACTAATAATTAAAATAAATAATTATAAATTAATTGTGTATCTACCGAATCTGACTTTCAAATCATGCAATTCCACTCACAAATCATTCAACAGTACAGTATATTTCGACTTAATAAAATTACATCTCTTTACCATAAAAACCCTCATGATAATAACTATAAATTCGTTTATAGTCGATTGATAATTTCGACCATTACTCATGATGCAACTCTAAACTTTTGGTTAATGAGTCACGTTCCTTTAAATTCAGCTATTGAGATTCGTCTAACAAGACTTGTCTAATATATCACCTGATTCATCAGAACATATATGGATCCAGCCTATGAACGTCACTAAATCTCCCCATGCCACATGACCCATCAGGGCATGAATAGTTTAATAAGGTTCGCCCATGATACTGATCCATCAAGGTCGGACCATCTTGTATGTCACAACCACTTAGAATAGTTACATGTATCACCGTCTTCTTTCTCTGATATTATCGATTCTCTCTACTTGTATATATATAAAGGGAAGAGGTAATATCATCTGAGATAATTGATAATTTATTGCTCTGATATATTATTTTCTAACACTCGTCTGTCCAACCACGCTTTTATGTATAGTCGAAGTTTTGCTGGACACACAACTGGCTTCTAAGGCTAAGGCGCGTCCTATTCCAAAGCGCACCATATCCACACGAAAGTACTAGGCTCCGCCCAGTTCAGATTCATCAGTTGGACTCACGCCTCTTTTGAAAAGCTCATTGGTCAAGGCCTAAAAATAACGGAGAACATCATTGATGCTGTCTGTAGGCTCGCAACAAAAAGTCAGAACAAAGTAATCGACATCCCATTCCATCAACGAGCGTTCCACCTCCCCGTCAACCTCAGCTAAGCCCGCCTGTATAGCCTTTGCTGTGGACATTGAGACGGAGATCAATAAAAAGGTTCAAAAGGATTTGGCTTGAAGGGCTCAACCAGAGGATCACCATCAAAAAGCTCATTTGAGACAACATCAGCAGAAAAAACATCACTTTTAGTCTGTCAATAAATTCATGTTCAAAACCATTAATCTAAAATTATATCTAAATCAAGTTAAAATTCAAACTCAAGTCACGACCATATCAAGGTCTGACGCTAAATTAAATAGTCAGTATATGTTAGGAGAGTACTAATTTGAACGATCAATCCTTTTCGATAACTATTTTTTCTAGAGAAAATTGTAGGAATAACACCTTTTGAGACTTTTTATCAACTTATAGCACTACTTTCCATTTTTTACATTAAATAGCACTAGAGGGGGGCAAAATGACTAAATTGCCCCTCAATATTTCAATACACTTTTTTTAAGAGTTTTTTTAAAAAAAAAATTCTGATTTTTTTTCGATTTTTTTTTTTCGATTTATTTTTTTTATTTATTTTTTTCGGTTTTTATTTTGTTTATTTTTGTTCTATTCTTTTTCATATTAAAAAAGGGTCGATTTTGGTCGTTGTTTTAGCTAAAAAAATCAAAAAGTATCGATTTTCGTAAAAAAAAAAATCGGTTTTCGTAGTTGTTTTAGCTAAAAAACGAAAAAAAACTACGAAAAATCGAACATTTTTATGAAACAACTACCAAAACTATCAAACTTTTTTGGCAAACAACGACCAAACTTTTAACTAAAAACATTTTTTGTAAAAAAAATTGAAAAAAAAAATCGTAAAAAAAATCGAAAAAAAATTTAAAAAAAGTGTATCAAAATATCGAGGGGCAAATTAGTCATTTTGCCCCCCTCGAATGCTATTAAATGTGAAAACTGAAAAGTAATGCTATAAGTTAATAAAAAGTCCCAAAAGGTGCCAATCCTACAATTTTCTCATTTTTCCTATACCTAACAAAGTTTGCGAAGTGTTTTATTAAATCTATAAATTGTAAAACTTTATCTTTCACTAACAATATATATATTATATACCTTAGGATTTTAATAATAATACATTGGTTTTATTAATAAGGGATATCTAATATTGCTACGAAACCGAAGATATTGAAATGAGTAAGATAGAAGAAATAATGATGAAGATGTGTTGAGATGCACATTTTTACATCGGAAGTTGATATTCTTTCGAGTCAATGTATAAATTTTAGACAAGTTTATTAGTTGTTAATGAATTTTAGAGTGTAATCCTATAGATTCTATCTTAACATGGTATCATGAGCTACAAGTTAATGAGGCACGTCTAAACCCGTAAATTATATTCCGACAAAATATTTTTATCGATGATCAGGTTACACGTGAGGAGAGCGTTAATTAAGACACATATCCCACATACCCAGCTTTAATACTCCGTGATCGGTGATGACGTGATGTCGTCATTCATTCTCATGCTACATTACTCTAAGGAACAACATAAAATAAATATGATATATATATTCCCTATTTTCATACTCAATTGTCTCCATATATATATATATTTATATACATAAATATTAGGGTCCCAAATTCCGAATGGAATATGTCTCCTTACATATAATTTTTTATAGCAATCCAAAAGTGTTTCTTTATTCGCCTCAATAATCAAATGAGTAATAATAATAAGGCATAATTCCTCCCAGTGTGTAATATATGTTGTCACCCAACCAACAAGGAGCTACTTAGTTCCGTTAATCTACATTTATTTAATTTATGGAATAGCTAGCCCATTGTAATCACTTGTTTATATAATACCGCTAGTTACTTGTTAAAATGTAGATAAAATTTGTGCTTGCACAAAAATGAATTTAATGTCCTAAAATTCATTTTTAATCGCGCGTATTAAAATTTAACCGAAAAATTATATTGGGGATAAAACTGAAACATTTGTGTTATTATCAAGGACTAATTACTACGACATGAGTATCGTGGACCGATAATGCAACCTACGTTAGTATTATTATCGGGAATCGTTTAAGCAATTTAAAACTACAATTATTTATTCTTTATGTGGAGCATAATTCTAAATGCTTTAATTTACTTTGATGTTATTCATCGATTAATTTAAGAAAAGCATCAATACTTTTCGATGTAAGGGAACCAATTCTCTGTTGACATTCAATTGGTTACTCTCCTTTTTCTGTATTCGAATACGTATTCAAGTAATCACTCAAAAAGAGGTACTATTTGATTAGATCTTTGAGGTCGGACTAATAAAAAATATTGAAGTAATCACTAATCAGTCAACCCAAAAATTTAGTTGACATATATGAAGATGAAGGTATTAACTCCGTATATACCTTAGCATCAAATTTTGTTATGCACCCATTTGCAATTGGTGATCGACCTCTCACGAGTGTATGTACAAATAGTCCCGATAGATCATTAAATTATAATTTAATCCTCAATAGTGATGTTGTTATAGTTTAGTCTCTAAAAATGGCCAAAATGTTACAGATTATTAATCGCCACATTAATTATTCAGTTAAATTTTGTTAAGATGCACATCCCACATCGGTAGTCGATGTCCTCCCGGTTCAATATATAAGATCCTGGGATACTCCCTTTATTGCCACTTGGTTTTAGAGTGAAACCCCATAGACTCTTAACATGGTATCATGAGCCAAGCCCGAGTTAATGAGGCACGTGTAACCCCGCCGATGTTATTCCGGCGAGGAAAATTCCGCCGACTATTGGGTTACACGTGAGGGGGAGTGTTAAGATGCACATCCCGGGTCAATATATAAGATCCTGGGCTACTCCCTCTATTGATTCTTAACAAATTTTTACACCAACACGTCATGAGAGATTAAATTTGGGGCAAAAAATAATTTTTCTTAAAGACAAACTCATTTTTGGTGTTATAAATTAATAAAGTTTTGCATTTCATCTTTGTAATGAATTTTCATGAGATACGAAAAATAAGTTTAAATTTTAAAAATTCATTTTTTGGATCCAAATTTGACCTCTCATCGTGTATAAGTGTTATACATTTAACAACATAGTTAACGTGGGAATTAATAATCTGTTGCTTTTTTGCCATTTTCGGAAACTAATAAACTACAACAATATCACTGTTAGGGACTAAATTGTAATTTAATTCACTATTGGGGACTATTTATACAATTCGCTCAACCTCCCACTGCCCTTCTTTCTCATATTCTATTTATACAATTTAATATATGTGATAATCCGAATCTGTCCTTGTTTTAAGACAAAATTCAGTCGACCATTGGCGTTTTAAGGTGTATAATGAGACAAACCATAGTATAAGGTGCAATTTTGAGGCTTGGGATAGTATTAGGGTGTAATTTGAAGTTTTGGCTAAAAGGAAGAGTTTAATGACACCATATGAACTAATTAATAACTATAATCATTTTTACATTTTTTAATATCGTAAAATATCTCTATATGTAATAAGAACGGAAAGAACGATAAAATTATTTTTCATATTTTTTATATACTATATGATAAATATAAAGAATCATGATTGATGTTTTTAATTATTGAAGGTTATTTGAAATATAACGTAGGTATTCTAAAATGTGCTTAATAATTTATGTTGGATGTAACAGGTAATTAATTGTGCACCAAAATGGTCTGGATAAGTTACTATTGTAGTTTGATTTCGTAGGTTACGTTGTAACGATATATATTGTCATATAAGTGTGTATCATTTTCGTAAATAGTCTTTAAATTATACTAACACATACGCTAATGAAATTAATGCTTATATTTACTTTTGGATAATTGTACAATACCGATAAAAACTTAAGACAAGACAAGTATTATATATTATTAGGTTTTTTCAAAATGATCATAAATAATCTTTTAAGTTTGTCTCATGCGCGCAAGTGGTCTCTGGAATAGATTGATAATTTCCTTTTCTGTTAACGTTATTTAACAGAGGTATTAATTTAAGAGAAATTTTGAAGAATACCATAGTCAACGTATGGTATTAGCAAAAAACCACTAAACCTTTTTGAATTGAAGAATATCACACAATTTTGGGTCTCAATGACTAAATTACCCTTGAACATTCTTTATCTTGCCAAACTAACATTTCACACCTCATTATAAAAAAAAATCCCCTCTCACTCAAAAAAATTGCTCTCATCTAATCTCTCCTCTTTCTATCTCTAAGAATTCCACTAGAATCTCTAAAGCCTTGACCTAGTATCTTCAATTTTAGATAAGTTTATATATTGAAAACAATATATTTGTGAACAACATTTATTTTTTTGGTACTTGTTGTTTTTTTACAAAAGTTCGAATCTTTTTCAATTTAATTGAGTTAAAATCACGATTTTCAATATAGTTGATTTAAAATCATGTTTTCCAAGTAGTTTATACTTTATGTGTATTGCTTTCTTGTTATTTGAAGGTATTTCAACAAAAGTTTCAATCTTTTTCGATTTAGTAGAGTTAAAATCACGTTTTTTAATTTAGTTGAGTTAAAATCATGTTTTTAATTAGTTATATACTTTGTATGTATTGTGTTTTTGTTATTTGAAGGTTTTTGAACAAAAGTTTGAATCTTTCCTAAGATTTATATATATATATGGGTAACTTTGCACTAAAAATTATTCTTTTGGTACTTTAATGTTGTTATTTGAACAAAAATTGAATTCTTCTAAGTTGAACACAAGACTTTGAGTTTAAATAATGTTTGAATTATGAATTTATGTTTTATGCGTGTTATGTATTTGTAATTTGAAATTTTGATATTGTTTTGTAATAAAAGTTCGAATCTTGGGGGTATTATGTTTATATTATTATATAGTCTCGTTTTTTGATAAGTATAACATTATATATTTAAGTATAATCGATTATAACAATATATAATAAAGTGTAACAAATTATAATGAAACATAATCTAGTATGCACTTTATAATATATGTAATTTATATGTAATTACAGTTCATATAAGTTGTTGAATAATATTGGAATATAGTGTTGATATAGTTGAGTTTATTGTGATACAAACTACTATAATTAATTATAATCCAATATAACACATTTTTTATTTCCTTTTTCATGGCATTTTTAGTCTTTAAATGTATTGATAAAGATTATTTGTTCCATCCCCTAAAGAAATCAATAATTATGTGTGCTTTGTACTAATTCTAATATATTAATTCAAGTTTTATGGTTGTATCCAATTTATGTCTGATTGTTTAACCTAATTAATATATAGTATATATCATATCAACTGTTGTTAGGGTTGAACTATATAACACATCAATTTGACGCAAAGATAAATCATAACGAATTATAATATTCATTTTAACCCAAAAATCTTATATAGTGCTATCAACTTTTCATTAAGGATAAAATAGTCATTTCACCCTATAATTATGATATTTTCCAATTTTAGAAAAAATTAATAATAAATTTTTGCTAATACCATGCGTTAACCTCGTTAGTCTACGGTTTATTGGTGCATAACATTTACACGAGTTTTTTCTTATATCATAACACAAATCTGTTATCACCCTAATAACTCAATTGTGGACCGTTGGATCATGATGTTTTTTTTTTTTTTGATAATTAGCGATGAATTGAGATTACAATGATATTACAAACATGAATACAGAAATTGCTAACTAATAGAAAGTTAGAGTATAATATGAGACAAATATGTCTCCAACAAGGTTCGAACCCATGACCTCTTACATGAAAGGTTGGGCCGGATGCCACTAGGCTATTGAGCCATCGGCGGATCATGATGTTTTTGGTAGTTTTTAATCTTGTGGATGATATTAAAGGAGGGTGTTTTAGGAAGATAGAATTAATTGATTTTTAGGCGAAACAACCGCCCCACTCTCCAACAGGCGCGAGTGGTATACACTCACGCGTTTAATAGTATGTTTATGGGCGGTTGCATTTTATTTAAGCATTAATTGCACGGTTGCAATTAGTTGTTTAAATGTTTCCTTTTTTGTCTCCTAATTTTTGGGCAATACGTTTTTTGGCATTATTTGAGTCAACATATAAATCAATATAATTAATATGCATTAATTATGTAGATATTATTCTATACAATTTCGATTTGGTAATGGGAATGCATATACTTTATTTCGTTTGGGTAATTTTGTATTACACCTTAATTTAATTTAAGTAGAAGATGATGGCATTATAAATTCATAATTAAAAACATGTGATATCGAAATAGAGGTTTCCTAGTTCGAATTGAATACATTAAGCTAATTATTTGGCCATTAGAGGTTTCCTATTTTTGTGGGATATATTTTTTCTTTAGTATTACATGTAGGATGCCATCAAAATTAAATTTCCATAATTGGCAATGTTGTGGAATGTCAGTATGGGCCACGGATGACATGACCTTGGTATCTGATGTCATGGTTCGGTTTTAGTAAATATTTTTGTCTTTTATTTCGATTAGGTATTTTTGTATTATACATTAATTTAATCTAAATAATATGCAATGTTTTTTTCCTTAGTTTGCTATATAAATTATTATTCCGGTGTGTGGCAATTAAATTACCTAATGGGAATGAATATACTTTAATTCGCCTGGGTATTTTCGTATTACGCCTTAATTTAATTGAAGTAGATGATGATGGCATTATAAATACGTAATAAAAAATCTCAGAATTGTAATTCATAATTTACTTATGTTTTAATATGTTATGCACGTGTACGTCGATGGCATTTTGTAATATATTATAAGTTCAATCCGTAATACACTTGTTGTGAATTCCATGCTACAATCGCGCGCTTAATTGGCTGATTTTGTTGGGCGGTTACATTTAATGTGTTGATTAATGGGGCGGTTTATTAATTAGTGTGTAACTGTTTCCATGTTTCACTCCTTATTAGGTGGTATTACATTTTATTATCATTATTATTATCCGCATATTAATCAATCTAAATAATATGCTATGTTTTTTTCCTTAGTTTGCTATATAAATTATTATTCCGAATTCATTAAGTCAATTTGTGATTGCATTCTGAATTCATTAAGTCAATTTGCTGATTGCATTCTGAATTCATTAAGGTTTCTTTGTGATTGCATTCTGAATTCATTAAGGTTTCTTTGTGATTGCATTCCGAATTCATTAAGTCAATTTGCTGATTGCATTCTGAATTCAATAAGGTTGCTTTGAGATTGCATTATGAATTAATTAAGTCAATTTGCTGATTGCATTCTGAATTTAATAAGGTTGCTTTGTGATTGCATTCTGAATTCATTAAGTCAATTTGCTGATTGCATTCTGAATTCAATAAGGTTGCTTTGTGATTGCATTCTGAATTCATTAAGTCAATTTGCTGATTGCATTCTGAATTCGATAAGGTTGCTGTGTGATTGCATTCTGAATTAATTAAGTCAATTTGCTAATGCATTGTCATTACATTTTATTACTGCATAACAATGTCATTCTAATTGATAGGTATCACATTTTTTAGCTTGAGGTCAATGCCATGCTCGTAAATAGTCATTACATTTTATTTCTTGGAGAGAATGCAATGCTATCAATTGTCATTACATTTTATTACTTCGAACACAATGCCAGACCATATATGAAATCCCAAACAAGAACTTCTATTACACCATTTACACAAAATCAGACCATATATAAAACAAAAAATAGTACTACTATTACACAATATCTACACCATTTACACAAAATCAGACCATATATGAAATCCCAAACAAGAACTCGCGGTTGTTGAATATATCGATTTCCTCAATCCCAAAACTATTGTCCAGTTTGATTACCAAACAAGAACTCGCGGTAGTTGAATATATCGATTTCCTACTTCACCACAAGGACCTGATAATTCGACATGCCAATAATAATATATTAGTTCATAATTCTATCAACAAGCACTCACATCACATTATATATGTTAAATAGAATGACATATATCTTAGTTTCATTAATCAACATTAATATTGCATTATACATGTTAAACAGAATGACATAGCTCTAAGATTCATTAAACAACACTGATGTTGCATTCTATATGTTAAACAGAATCCCATAGGATTTCGAATACATTAAACAACTATGATATTGCATTATACATGTTAAACATAATGCCATAGATCTCAGATTTCATTATGCATGGTAAACATAGTGCATAGAACAATTTTATTTTTTCAATTCAAAATTCCAAAAAAAAAAATCATTAAACAGAATGCCGTAGATCTCAAATTTATTAAACAGTAATGATATTACATTATATATGTCAAATAAAGTGTCATAGATCTCAAAAGTTTAGATTCAAAATTCAAAACTCACATAAAACATTATGAACAATTATTCAAACATGTCCTTAATTCAAAATTCTCACAGGATAAAATAAAATTCCATAACAAAACAATGTAATTGGATTATACATGTTCCACAAAATGCCAACAATAAAAAAATCAGTAAACTTCACAAGTTACATGCAACACAATTAATTTTGATTCAAAATTCACCACATCTTCAATATTCTCATAGATTCCATTATATTCCATACAATTTCATCAAAGTCTGAATCAAAGGAATAAAGACAACGCGAAGAATGATAATGGCACCACAGAAGACAACTATTTCACATACAACTTGAACAAGATGAGTGGCATATGGGGGTTTGAGATCTGGAAAAATGAAAATGACACCATCTAACAACGAAATTGAAGTGAAGAAAACGACTAATCAATCATACCTGTGCTACGAGTTTTTGGAGACGTTTCCATGCTTGAAGTTTGAATGAATTTTTGAGAATTTTGGAGACTTTCACTGGGGTTTGGACTTCCTTTCCAATAGTGTAAGTATAATTGGGATTTTACTGATGTTTAATTGTTGGTTGCCTACAATTTCGGATGAAATAAATGATTGGAATCCCTAATTATTAGGTGGCACTAATTTCGGGCATCAATTTCGGGCATTAATTTCGGGTGGTTGAATGAAGGGGGGTAGGGGGCGTGTGTGAAATTTTGGGGAGGGAGGAAATGAAATTTTGTTAATTGTGTTAATGCATTGAAAAAGACATAATTGTCCCTTGTTATTAGGGTGATAACACTAAGGTGTTATGATATAAGTCAAACTCCATTTACACCTATTAGAAAACTATTTACACATCAAAGTGTAACAATAACAAGTCATTATCATTTTATTAATTATCTGATCTCTTCGAATTTTGACGTAACCATATGAAAAATAATTCAGTGGCCAACCTATTCTTCTATAGTTTTTGCCTACGCCTACGGTATAGTCCGAATGGCTACGGACTTCAGTATAAGAGGGTATTTCTCTATAAGTGTGAGAGTTTAATTCACGGCAGGTACATGACTAACTTTGTATTTGTTCAAGAAGGACCTGCTTATGAATGATTACTCAAAGTCTCGACATTCTTGTAATAAAGTACTAAATCCTATTGGGCGATGAATTAGTTAAACGGAACGTCTAAAATAAGCGTATCATCAAAATAGAGTGTTGGCAATCCAGGGAGAGAGTGGTTCTGTAGACGCTGTAGTGGAGACAAGTCAAATAAAGAGAGTAATGTGAATTCTGAAGAGATCGAGGTTTGCATGCATCAGTTTGCAAACCCGAGAATGGAAGAACCAACCAACTGTTGATAATTTTTCAAGGTGGAAGATGATGATACTGTATAAAGGATGATAACGGTAATTGGATAATGATAACCATTTAGCTTTACAAGAAAAGAAAAGAAGCATTGATATTAACAATTCAATTTACGTGTCGACTATATTGCCATGCCATTTACATTATATTTATCCCACATTCGTTATTTAATATTTGTGATTTTAATTATTTACAAATAATTAAAAAAATAAAATAGCTAACAAATATATTAAAGATATAAAATGACAATCCGTTGAAACTATATAATTGGTTGATTGATAACTTCATAAGAAAATGTAATAAAAAAGTACATTGAAAATATAAATTTTCAATTAATTATATTAGAAAGACAAATATTTTGAAATAAAAAATTAAGGATCGAAAAACAAATAATTTTTCTAAAATATGTTCTTTGAGCACATACGTGTTAAGATACTAACAGATAAAGATATTTGATAGAAGATTTACATTTGAAATTTCTTATTATGAAATAAGTTTTTTATTATAATCCTTACATACATGCTTTCATATATTATATTTTATTTTCGTTATTAGTTATTAGTAGCATCTTCACATATGTCCTTAAACACATTCTAGATAAACTGTTGTATTATAAATTACATTTAATTTACCACTTTGACTTGTTGGAGATAGTTTCTTTTATACAACTTAGCAAATGACAATTAAAATTAACGAATATAAAATGTATAATTAAAGTAATAGTGTTACCATAAGTATTACAAAGATAGTATGAGAGAATATACTTGTTGCAAGAGTTGATATCATTCAAACTATTAAGCCATTGATCGTCTCAGTTGCTAAATTAATAAGCCAGTTGTACGTAGAACAAAGTTTAATCTTCCTACATATGTCATAGGTCCTTAGCTTCAGGTGGATTCTAAATAGAGGGATATGCTCTAATAACAATTTTGCAAGGGAGACGCAACCAAAAAATCAAAAACGTTGCTGCAATATTTTAACAAAGTATTGTCTCCACTCAAATTCATACTGTAGTCTGTAACGCCCCGCCCCCAAAACCGGGTCGGAACGTTATTTGACAAGCACGCTTAGTTCTTATGAGTTGGGCTATCGAAAATAAATGCATCTTGATGGTATGAGTAGTACCTATCACGATTGTTGGTATCAGATCATATCAAACATATCACATCGCCCATTTTGGGCCGAATATTACATATACCCTGTGATGTTGGGGTCTGTTGGCCCCTACTTTGATACTTACCACTACGTTTTATCTTTAGGTGTCCAATAATAATGAGTTCATAAGTGATCAAATAATTAAAAAGTTTAAAACGTTTAAATGAGTTTTTCAAGATTGAGTGTACCAAACACTAAAAAGAGGAGCTAATTTTCCAACAATCATCTATTTATTAAAGACTATTTTATCAATTATTGAAGAGATATCTCGAAATAATAGAGAAACTAAATAGGAGCTAATTTACAAATTAACAATCGTGTTAGTAATGCAAGCTTTCTCTAGGTGGATACTACTTGTCTTTCATTAAAAAAAAGGTAGGTAGTTGTCAAAATAGGTGCAATAATGAATCCACAAGATTAGTTTCCTTTTCACACCTAAAGACCTAGTAATTGATAAGATGGGGGGGTGGGGGGGGGGGGGGGGAGGGGAATAAATTAAAATAAAAGTAGGCATTCCATAAAAGGATAGACCCACAATTATTCCATTACATACGTATGTGATCCGGTCTCTTGATTTCTCATCTATATAAACCCCATCCCATACCCTCTTCTATTCCACACAAACCAATACATATCCCTTTCATACTTCTAGGGTTTCTAACATTTTTTTTTAGGAGAAAACTCTACAAAATTAGGGTTTTAATTTTTTCAAGCAAGAAGAATTTGCCGATCTCTAGCAAAAGAGGGTAATTAGGGAGGTGACAGAAGAGAGTGAGCACATATGGTGTTTTCTTGCATAAGTTTATGCTCGAAACTATATGTGCTCACTCTCTGTCTGTCACACCTGTCTATCTTTTCTTTTACTTTGTTCTTTTAAGATCGTTTCAAATTTGATTTCACTATGTTGTATACTTTAAATTTGACCTCAAATCTTTTAATATATTTTCGATAATATTCCATGAAAAAAATAGTACTGTAGTATATATTTCCACCCTCCTTTACTATTATTATAATTTAATTACAATTGAAATTGAATTAGTCAATTAAGATATCAATTCAAACTTCGTTAATTTTTCATAATTAAAATAAATGGACGATTTTCGGTCTGTGCTTTTTAAACCTCTTTTTCATTATGATATGAAATTTGACCTCTGAAATTAGGGTTCTTCTTAAACGAGAAGAAGGTGCCGTTCTATAGCAAAAAAGGGGTATTTAGGGGTTTAAGAGAGTGAGCACAGATGGTGTTTTCTTGCATGATCCTCCTCTTTACTAAATGTGGAGTACTATATATTTCTCTCTTGCTTTAATCTTTTTTTCTTAAAGTATTTCTTAAACATTTATTAGTGTCATGAAATATATATCTACTCTATATTTAATCTAAAAAGGAGATAATTAATAGTTATAAAATAGTGAAGTCGCATGTTTTTGATGAATAATTTGTGTATAAATAATTTCATATAATCTACCTATATTCTATTCTATATAATAAAGTCCCATTTTTTCTTAACTATAGTAGATTTTTTAATAAAAATTATTTTTTTTATTAATATTTTGCAAAATAACTATCTACTAATATGATAAGATAAAAAAAAGATATTGACCTTCATGTTATTAAAAAAATGATTTTATAAATATTTTATGTTATTTTTCCACATTAAATTTAATTAAGATGAAAAAGTAGTACTTGCATAGAAATGTTATGCTGAGTTTTTATTACTTAATAAAAAAATCATAATACAATAACTTAATTACACAGGTTAAACTGTGTACAAACATCTAGCAATAAATGTATGTAGATATATTATTGTTTATTTTAGACACAAATTAGATCATTATTTTACTTTTTTTTAAAATGAATTACTAGTGTATCATAAGTAGTGTTACTGAATTACAAAAGATAGCATCAAATGCATATTTTAAAAAAAGTTATATTTCTTTTTGTACGATGTGGGTCAAATTCTGTAAGGTCATATTCTCGTATTATTGAAATAATAAAAAGGCGGATTATATTTTTCTCCCCCTCCAATTATATCCCTAGGGAGGTGCCATAAAATAAGGATATGTATATCATTGAGCGTTTATTATTGAGTAAACCTGAAAAAACATAACATAGTCTTCAAACAAGTTGTATTTCTTGAGCAGTGGTATAATTGTAATTAGTAGATAATGAAAAATTAACAAACTATACTTGCTGATGATAGTACCGTTTTGAAGTCTATTTGACTACCAAAGTCACTTTCTTCGAGTTCTTGACTAGTTTTATACAGATGCTAAAGCTAATTAGTTACTCCTATAGTCCTATTAGATAGAGGGAAATATATAAATTATATTAGTAAACACGGCCTTAATGATGGTCGAGTTAATTGCAGTAGTAGACTTACAAAGTGACGTAACATTGCATTTTCGACTTAATAAATGGCATTGTTGCAGTAAGAAAAAAGTGTACGTTCAGTTTGCTTTTAGTTCCAAAATTAATTATAGCGTTAGAACTTGAAATTTTATGATATTTTAGGGGTCAAAATTAAAAGTTTGGAAACTTATGACAACTTTTTATTATTTTCTCATCATAGCTTAAATAAGTGGCAAAAATTTGATTATTGTTCTCAAACTATTCAAATACTTTAGCACCAACTTTCTTCATATTTATTTTCATGACTTGGAGACAAAAAAGTTAACTCATATTTTCGAAACTTGTATTTTAACCCAAAAAATCAAAAATCGTAATATTCTAACGACACCATCAATTTTGGACTACATGTGAATCGAGATGTACACTATCAGAAATTGTTATTACAACAATGTCACTTATTAGAACGAAAGTGCATTAACCTCCATGTAGAGGGACCATTATTGCTACAACTAACTCGAGATGATAAAAGCATTATATTATTAGAAGATACAATCACTATTTAAAAATTATGATATCAACTTATAAAGTTTATGTATGTCACCTGAAATAATACTTAATCATATCTTTAAAATAGTTTACCTTCCTCCTTCGTGGATTATCAAAACAACGAGTAATAACTTTAATTTAGTCAACATATATTTATTTTTTGTTTTCGAGATAATTACAAAAAGAAGAAGATGAGGTAAGTCCAGCTCCATCAAAACATGCCACAACAGAAGAGGATCCCACTCAGGCACTCACTCACTCAAGATCTAACTGAAGAATCGGATTTACAATATTAAACTATTATTGATCCTTGTAATATTGAACTATTGATCGTTATATTTGGCATAAAAGTTGCACTTTAGTTCAACGTCTCAGTTAGTCTCAACAGTAATGTATTAATGTTAATTTGGTATCAAAGTATAATTCACTTTTAACAAAATAATATTAAAGACGGAATAATTTTAGGTTACAAATTTATATGTAACTAGAAACATTTCAAAAGAAAAAGTGACTGATTTTAAGTGTACATTTTTCATAAAATTCCAACACGTATTTGTGACACTTCAAATGTCTTAGCGTAAACTTTTTTTCATGTTTTTCATAGTTTGGGAACAAACAAATTACCTTATATTTTCAAAATTATATTTTGACCTAAAAAATGCACGTAATTTGTTTATCTTATAGAGGACTCGTCATTAAGTCGAAGTGCATGAATACGTGTACTTTTTCACACAAAAGGAATGAAGAAACCATATATCTTTTACATTACACACAAAAGAAATGGAGAAACCATATATCTTTTACATTACATTATTATATGGGTTAATCCGTTTGCTTAAATATGACTTATCTTTTATAGTTTGGTACGAGATTTAAGCGAGTTTTTGGG
Organism: Echium plantagineum; assembly: GCA_003412495.2. NCBI lineage: Eukaryota > Viridiplantae > Streptophyta > Magnoliopsida > Boraginales > Boraginaceae > Echium > Echium plantagineum. The sequence goes on along the minus strand of CM016561.1, from coordinate 24,395,234 downwards.
CTACCCTTTGCCGAAATACGACTTTTCTTTTATAGTTTCATACGAGTTTTACGAGGATTTAACGGATAAATATGCAGTTATTTTATGATTAAAGTTTTACACTACTCCGTAAGTAATTTTTTAATTAAGTAAATAATGTATTCATCATTTTCTATTTTTTTGTAAACTAACGATGAGGTGAGTATCGAACCCAGGACCTTTTGGTCACTGGCAAGAGCCTTTCCACTAGGCTATTCGATTAACTCAAATGTATTCATCATATTAGGAAGATTAAACTGGTATTTTAGCTCAAATTAAACACCTCAAAATTAAGCATGATTAGTAGCCAACACACCAAATTGATTTATTACTTTCTTTTTTGGTAATGACCGATATTTTATTAAATAAAATTTGGAAAAATCCATATTCATCAATCAAGATACAACAGGTCACATCACCAAAATTCAGCATCACTCTCTTTGGAAGTACATAATATTCAATGCTGCGGTAGGAATGAACTTCTGGCAGATATCTGCAGAGAACCATGAGGCGATGATCCCCAGGCGCGAACCAGAAGAGGTTTGCTCAGGCCAGCGATCAACTAGCTTAAAGCCAAACTGGGAAGCTGCTGCGAGTATAGAAGGTTCATCAACTCTGCGGAAGACATGACAAAAAATCAGGGCAGGCTTGCTCTTTTCATTAGCTAGGCTGCTTGCTGCAATGAGCTCGTTCGCTGTGGCAAATAAGGGAGTTATTGCTTCAGCAACATATGTTACATCTGTGCCAATTATGACATCAAAACCAAGGCTGTTAATCTTCTTGATAGCTTCGATGTCCTCTCTGTTTCCCCATTCAAGTCTTTTCGTAATTAGTTTACCAAGAGAAGACTCGCTCAGGTTAGAATCAACATTTTGGTTTAACAAGTCAAGAGCTTTCGTGTCTCCATCAGTGGCAACTACAATGTCAGCACTTGAGGATGCAACCATTGAGCAAATTCCAGCACAGCCACAACCCAGTTCTAAAACTCGTTTCCCAGCAACAATTGTAGGATTTGTAGCAAGGACTGAAGCCATTAACCGAGCTGATTCCCATAGCATAAGTCCAGTCGATTTGCAAGTATGTTGAAACTCTTTTGATAGAACTTGTATCTTGAAACTGTAATAATCTTCTAGTCCAACATCCAATATCTACAAAAAGAAAAGGACAAACAAATGTTAACAAATGTTTAAAGCGCCAACGACATAAACGAATTGCAGATATGACGTCTAGTACACTTGCAGTCATTGCACTAGGCACTAGGCACTAGCACACATTTATCATATTCACCCAGATTGTATTATAAGGCAAGATGTTAACTTTATACCTCTTCACTTGAATATGTGATACCAAACATTTCAGCAACCATTTCATCTGGAATGTCAATTTCTGAACCATTAGCAGCATCTCTTGGAGTAATATCTTTGATCTTAGGTTTACTGGTATGCTCACTGTAGTCGTTGGAATTGTGCCCTGCACTGAAGACAGCTTGAACCCAACGCCTGAAGTACAAACAGTATCGTTATATGAGACAATGATATACTAGCATTTTTCTACTCATAAGTTCTCATTAGTTGGTAACTCCCAACTAGAGGACCATCGTTCAACAATTATAGCCTCATATGTGCACTTTCCACAATTATCCTATTTTCCAAGGTCAGTATGCTCCATCTATCTATTTTATTACAACCACCCCATGCAATCCCAGTTGACCATAAAGCTAAATGTAGAACATCAATCATGACTGAAGTACTATATATGAAACTGTTGAATGAAGAAGTTACACACCCATGCACATCTTAGGTACACAATACACCAGTAGGCAGTAGCTACTAATTTAGAAATTCCATCTCACATCCTTCCAATAAAATGGTAAAAGGCATCTTATTTATGAGCCAACTTTATTGAGATTTTATCAATCACTAAGAACAATCTATTCCATTCAGTGAGTGGTAAAACAAAGACCAAATGAGAAGTGGGATCCCATATAGTTACACATCAATATCAGCGCAAGAAACATGAGGTTCCAAGGTTTCGTTATCCTTAAGTGAGCAAAAATTTACCGATTCATGACCAACTCTCTTGACCTATTTTCCACTTGCTTGCAGCATACTACATGTTCTTCAATGCCAAATCCATTTTCTCTGAACAAGCTTGCCAAAAACTCATCGGAGAAATAAAAGGCTCGCTGGTACAGAGAGCAGGGCCATAATCATAGATGGCAATATGAATGAATTTAAATTACATTTTACTTGGTAGAAATGACTTACAGTGCCATCACCCCTCACATAAAAGTTCTCACTAATCTTCTGCTCCTTGTGAGTTAGCCTTTCCTATTAGTAGAGGACAAAGCATGATGAGCATAAAGAAGCAGACATCAACTTGAAATGGTCAATTAACTGATTCATGAAATTGAGGGGCATTAAGATAATGTAGAACGCATGTCTTTGTTTTAAATCCAGAGCTCTGGAAATAAGACCGTGATGATATGAATACCACCTGTGCCAGGTCTCCAGTTGCATAATCACGAAACAGCACATGTCCATCAGGCTGGAAACAAAAAGGTAATCCGTAACTTATCATCATATCAAATGCAAAATAAAGACACTTCCAGATATTTAGCTCATATTTATTATTTCTCCTCACCTTCAGAACTTTTCTAATATTTTGCAACACCATGGGCATCTTCTCCGGGCTTACTGCGGATAAGACAAATATCTAACTTAAAGAATTAGGTACTCTAATTACCATTAGATGTTAACATAGTTTGCCATGTGGGCAGCAATAAATTGCAATAGTTGGAAAAAAAAAATTCACCAATCATTTGGTTCCATTGGAGTAGCAAACTGTGCAAGCATTTCAAGGTTACAACATAGAAGTATTTGGTACAATGAGCATGCACCAAAGAATTAGGAAGGCTATCGTGCAGCACAATAGAGTTGCTTTATACATGTTTATAAATCTATTTCAAGATCTATGCAGCTATATAAGGAGAAAAACATGGAGTAATGAGCAAATAGTAGCAATGTGAAACAGTGGCTAACCAGTAGCAAAAACAAACACAAAATCATCAAAGATCTACATTAAGTACATCCAACATAGCTTAGTGAAAGTACCATAGTCACAACATCAATTGATGAGGGTGAGATATTCTGGGTCAAGTCATCAGCTGCCAGATCGCATACAAACGCATTAACACGTTCTGTTGAGAACTCTTTGTGCATCTGCAATAAAAGAAAAAAGAAGTCTGGTTGATGATGATTCCAAAAGATAAAGATCGAACAGGAGTCGAGGCTTGCGAAAGCCAGGTGATGCACTTCCTCATATTTCATCAACCAGAAAAAACTATTTTACACTACATAGAAAAACACCATGTCCCAAGGCCTCCAAAAAGAGGCTCCCACCTAAGCAGGGTAAGGGCGCAGCCGCAGCCCTGTGATACAGCCTGTTTCTGAATTGACCCAAAGATGAAGAATATTCAAAATTAAATGATGAGTTAATTTTCTGATGAACAGGTGCAACTTGAGAGAGAAATCATAAATGAGAAATATTCAAAATGAGATAAAACAGGATATTTGCTAAAAAGTTAATGGAGACATCCATATTCAAAAATGGAGGGAGTAACTGAAAATGCTAGCAAGAGTCTTCTTAAATTTTGTGAAGTTCAAACATCCCTAATAAGATAGGATGGAGGGAGTAGTATCTATAACTGATCAAATCTAATATGTCTCACGCTGCATGAAAATAATTCACTTGTAAGCCATTTCACTCCTCTCAAGGCGGCCATATAGACCATATTACCTTGACTAAGTTCACAGCTCTTGGAGAAAAATCACAGGCATGTGCAAATATATCTGGATTTGTTGAAAGCAAAGGAAAGATAGTGTTTCCAGCCCCACAGCCAACCTGACACAACAGTACTTCAATTACTCAAGAGGGTGATTTTCATAAGTGATGTCGAGGATCTTTCCAAAGAGGCGAAGAGCCGAAGACGGGTGCAAATGATTATTTAAATATAGATGCTAACATCAGTAACTTCAATTTTTTAGGCACAATGTAGTTAAGTTAATGGACCTCGTCAGTGGAAAATGCTTCATTTTTTAAGGCTAGATAAACGTCAAGATTATTAACACATTAAGCAATCACCGGACGCAGTAAAGTACCCACCAGATATAGAGGAGATAAACACTACCACTTATGACCCATCCGATGCCATGAACAACAAAAGACAAAAAGGACATCATGTCTATAAAGGACGCAACATATGTAAGAGGTGCTCGTCATGGAAAAAAATTTCAGCAGCAAGCCATAGAAGAATTATGAGTAGCACATATTCATCAAAACAAGACTGGTCTGTACTTTAACCAAGACACAATGAAATTTGTCCCATCGAACAAGAGAAAAGAAGAAGATGAACACTTCTCCTCAAGCACAATAGCACCCTATGAACAGAATTAATCAACAATAGTCCATACAGTAATCAATTACCTCCAGGACCTCTTTTCTCCCTGCTCCCTGTATACATTAAAAATAAGTATGACATGTACTATTAAGTATGGGACTGTAAACAGAAAGCCACAACATGTTTTATGTACCCACAGAAAAATATCTTCCCCATTCCTTGTCCAAGTAATGCCGATCCTTGAAAAACTGAAAAGAACACACACAGCAAGGCATATATCACTACAGGACCATTGACATAGTCATGATCAGCGACAGATAAACAGAATCAAGTGATCACTACAAAACCACCTAATAAGTAAAATAAAAATCAATCCTATCCCTTTTCACACCAGAAATGAGGAAGATGCTTGCACAGGCAGCATTAAAAAAATCCTCAATTAAATATGCTTCTGTTTTTCTTTTATAACTTTATGAATACCAATCTACATTCTTTAGTACAACCCAAAATCAGTTTGACTATCAGAACAAAAAACAACAATATTTGCATGTGGAGATTGAGATTAACAGAGAATTCATCTACGACTATCTCTTCAAAAGAAATGGTATTACTTCTAAGTGTTTTTTGTACCCCTGATAATAAACTCTTCTAGACACTTCCACTTAAGTTTATTTATTTTGAACTCGCTATCACGACACGTTTAGAGTGGGATTGTTGCTGAACATAATACTACCAAAGCAGAAACCCTCTAAAGTTGAACTTTATCTTTTTCCAATTCAAACCCTGAAATTATTTAAATATCCTTCGAAGTCAAAGATTTTATATATATATATATATATATATATATATGTATATATTAATTTAAAGCCCACCCACCGATCGCTTACAATGAGAATCAGATCCAGGACCTCTAAGTCACTAGAAGACCTCCTAACCACTAGGTAATTCGATGTTCTCATCAAAGATTTTATATTATATGGCTCCTGGATATAGTTGAATATATCAAAATGGTTCATTACTACGTATCTATTGTGAAATAGTAGATAATGTTTGCACTTCACTTGAGTCAATTCAAAAACCGTGTCCTTGTTATAAAAGGCACAAGGCCGTGTGCTCTCCGACCCCCCCTTACCCCCTCAGGCAGGACAAGAGCCTCTTCAAACACATTGAAGCATGCTAATGTTAACGTAATGTAAGCCCTGAAAGTGTAGCATGTTCTGAAAATTAAAGACTTCCAATCTATGATATACAAATAACTGAAGTAAGGTACAGACTTTGTCCTGATGGCGCTTGTAGAATATGTCCCAGTACTTCTTTGCATCCTTCTCATACTTGTCTGAAAGAGATGAATGCGTACTAAGCTCGATTCTAAAAGTGGCAAAAAAGTTACAAAATGCATATTTAGTTTCAGAAAAACGATTCAAACCTCTCCAGAATGCAGATATTTCACCATTCGATGGAGAATATATCTTTACTTTAGGTTGCAGCTGCTGGTTCTTTAGGGTTTCTTGAGCATCAGATGCCATTTCCAGAACCCTACAAACAGACCTGAAAATTTATATAAGGCGGAACGAGGATATACATCCACTGTTGCCATGGAAACCACTGGATTTTTGTTAATTAACAAATTCAATTCAAATTCAAGTTCAATATCAAATTTCAAAATTTTAATTAACAATAAATTATTAATTAATTAAGGAATAACATACCTTGGCTGGGTCAAAGTTGGAGCTGACTGAGATTGAACCGACGGAGGTAGCCTGAGCCCTGGAGTCGCCGTTGTCGGGTTGAGCAAGGGGGCGATGTGGAGGGAGGCAGGTACCGGCGGCGGAACTGAAAGAGGGTACTGAGTAGTTGTTTGGAGTTACTATTTAATTTTTTGCCAGTTGCCGCGGAACTATCATTATGTTTTGAACATGCCCCTCAACGTTTTCTCTTTTGTGAAATGTCCCGTGACGATGAGCCGATTTTTTCAATTTTAAATAATAAAATAATTATTGTAATTTTTTTTTGTTAAACGATAACATACTGAAAGTAAACATACACTAACGGGGAAGGGGAATTCTATGCTACAACGGGGTAAAAGCATCCGTAATTATTTGGACTCTCGCCAGATATCAAACCTGTGACCTCCAATGTGGAGACATGCCGAGAACCATCAGGCAAGCCTGTGGTTAATTATTGTAATTGACAATTCGAAAGAATATAAGGCACATTTTAAAATATTTTATATAGTTATAATTAAAACTTCATCTTACCCCGTACATCTATACTTACCCTTACCCTTTCCCTCTAATGATTGGCGGGGTGAATGAAGTTCAGGGTGCATTTCATCATTCACCTTGTTTGGAACCAAAAAATAAGAAGATTGTATGTGAATGTAGGTTAATAGATTCATTAGCATTACTCTCAAATCCTTCACCCTCACCGCCAACCACCTAAGATGACCATTAATCGCTCGTAAGTAACGAGTTGCTCACTTGAAAAGCCTACATTCCTGTATGCATCTGCTTCTTTGTTGACGAGCATACCCTTTCGTGTTGCCACCAAATCAAAATTTTATGTCACCAAATACAAGTTCGATGATATCAAATTCTGTTTTCAGTATGCAATATCCATATAATTATCAGTATATGCAGTATGAGTATCCTAATATGCAAAACCAAGGGTCACATCCTTCACCTGAACAATTAACTCCACGTTTCAGTAGTGTATCTACAGAAATTCCTGAGTTTCAGACTCAAATATCTCTCGGTGAGCCTGATGATGACACTCCAACCAGTTTTGTACCTCGAAAAAACTCGAAATATGAAGTTTGGAGTACCGAACAAAACAAAGTTCTTCTATCTGGTTTTTTCCACTGCATTAATGATAGTGAATTGGGTAATGGACAAAAGGGAGACACTTTTTGGGGGAAAATTATTGCATAAGTGAACGATAATTCAACAACTGGTCCTCAGAAGACTCAAACACAGTGTGTAAGTCATTATCGTGATCTCAACAAACGAATCAATATTTGGGTGGGTGCTGTTAGAATTATGAGATATGTGACACGTCATAATTAGTGCACATTGAACAATTCGATTGTCGTAGTGATTACTTATTTAAAGTTAAGTTCATACGTATATTATATGTTTGACAATAATATATGAGCTGGGAATGAATTCGAAATACATTAGGGGTCATGATGGTTTTACTAGGGCCCGCTCATGATTTATATGTTAGCAAAATACTTGGTTGATATTTTATTGACATACGACTAATATTATTTCGATCCTAGAAGGTCACACACATACAATGCACTTGATTTTCAATACGATTGAAACTTTCGGGGTTAAAGCGTAAACGTCAAAGAATGAAGGGGAGGAAATTTCTTCCAAAGTGGAATTTCCACAAATATTAGTCGACCAAAAGGATGAGTTTTAATGCGATTAAAACACCAAAATAATGGAACACCTATATATATGTATATCCTCCTCCGTCATTTAATTGGAGATAATTCATCAATTGTAAGACAATTGAGAAAAGAAATTCTCCTTTCTTCTCCTTCTTCTTGGCCGAAAAAGTTCTGACACCAAAAGTGAGAATTGTTCTTTTTTGGTTCATTCTATTTCATACACTCAAAGGCTCTAATTGCTTCAAGGAATGAATCAAGCTAGCAGTGGTGTGGACTAACTAGAGAGAGGAGTGCACGTTGCTCTTCCGCTGCACAACTTGATCACACTTCAAAGGTATATACGAAACTCATAGTTAAATGTGTATTATGAAAATTTTATCCAATCGTTTATACGATTTTGTATAATTTTGATATGCAAAACTGGTACAAAAAACCAACAGGTGCATATAGAAAAGCAATGTCAGAGGGGCGAAGTGGTTGGTCTGATGACGATTATATATCAAGAGCTCAAGAGGTGTTCATTGAGAAAACTCATAAGAGGTTTACCTTAATCGATGAGTGGAAGTTGGTTCGCAATGAACCAAAAATATATAAAATATTATTAGTTAGTTTTAAAAATAAATAAATATTTATATATAAAAACTATAATTAATAATAAAAATTGTAGAATTATAAAATTAAAATAATGTAAATAAAATAAGAAGAGAGAGAATGAATATATAGTGGGGTATATGTTAATGATGTGGAAGGAAGAGAAAATGATGTGGAAGTGAGAGAAAATAAAATAACTTTTTGAAATATCTCCTATTGTAGAGTGTGGGGATATTTGAAAGATAATTGAAGTTTTTTTATGATATAGAGAAGGAATAAAGTGAGGTGGTATGAAATATTAAAGAGATCAATTATCTCCTACTGGAAATGGTCTTAGCCACCGGAGATGATGTGATGTTAATCTAATAGGAACCATTTGTTACATGCCACGTAGGATCTACAAGAGGATTTAGAAATTTTCGTTTGCCCACAACAAAACTAAATTTCCTACTTTATTTCACATCAAAGAAAATGTTTAACGTTGTTTATGAAAAATATCTACCTATGAACCTTGGAATACTCAAGTTTTATTACCACTAAATTATAATCTCTGTTTTATTAATTAGTCTCGTAGTAACTCATCAATCGACGGACTTTTTAACCTAGTTGGTTGGTATATGTGATGCGAGGGCCATAATGATGATGTGTTAGAAAAGATTTGATTGTTAAAAGGGTAATGCTATATGTAGTACCTTTATATATAGTACCCGTATCAATTTACTAAAATGTCCCTCTAAATCAGCCAAAACAGAAAATTTACCTTCATTAATTACAACTCCTTCTCTCTCTTTTACCTTTTATCTCTCTGTTTCATTGTTAAAACATGAAACTAAAAGTATCCTGACATAATTTTACATGATTTGGCCAATTTTATTGATGAGAATAACGCTGGTTTCTCCTCTTTTTCAACCACATTTAATGAGAAAGTTTGTTTCTTTTTTAATTAGATCAATTATGTTGTGATTTTTATCAATTGTTTAAAGAACAAATCATTTATCATATGGGCGGTTGCAAGATTTTGGTAACTGTAATCAATTGTATGTTAGAGAAATTAAAAAGTTTTTGTATAGTTGTAATTACAAAAAGATAGATCCTTTGATTTAAAACAAGTAAATGACTTTATTATATTTTGAAATAACAAAATTGTTAAATGGATTGATAATACAGATGGAAACAAAAGAAAGAGTGAAGATGGAGAGAAATCTGCAACACTTAGGAGAATAATTTCTGATATATGCCAAATAAATATAGAGGAAACTTAATTGTGGTATTCATAGTGCTTACCAAATAATTGGTGACAAAACCAAAAAAAGGTTGTGAAAAGAAAATTGGTAATGTTTGGAGAGAGCAATTTGAGATAGATGGGAGGCTAAAGAGAAGGAAACTGCAAAATGAATCCGGAAAATTGCTTCTGGATGGTTTAGAAGGGCATTGAAGTAATTTTAGCCCTGTACTATACATAAAAGTACTATATATAGCATTTGCGTTGTTAAAATTTATATTGCATCTTATTTTCAAATATCTAAATAAAAAATAACTTTAATTTAAGTGTATGACGAAATTTCCGAATGAACATATGAGTGAATGAAAGTTGTATCCTTATATATTTCAAAATTTGTAAAAAATATTATCCTAACTCGTAATAGAAGCTATATTTTTATCACATAATTATGTGCAAAGACATGATAGCATAACTACATCCGCAAGATTAGTTCAACCTTAAAGATTTTTAATAACCAAAACAACTTCTCATGGATTAAATCTTCCTTACATACATAAATCATAAATGTGATTGAGGATCATTATATTAGTAAAATGGTCTAGTCGTCTGGCAAACAACTAGTTCAGAATCGTCTGTCACATTTATATGTGACATTTGCAGTTACACTTCTATTATGTTACGAATTATATATGATAGTGCCAAACACGAACTATTCTTGATTGTATGACCAACTATCGTTACACCGCTATAATGATACTAATTCAATTGATCAAATTTTTACTACACACATACAAATAAAATAAATAGCTACCTATTTCTAAAGGTACAATGTTTGGAAAGCCATCAATAAGACAAAAAGAGCAACATTATCCTGCAGAGAAGAAGCTTTAGAGACATAGATGTAGTAGAAAGGTGGACTATGAGCAGATGGAATAACATTGACATTGCTAGAAGGAGGTGGAGGCGGACGCGAACGTGGTGGGGGCGGAGGTGGAGGAGATAACTCACCCCCCGAAATGTAGTCTGGCGATGATGGTGGTGGAGGAGGAGGAGGTGGTGGTGAGGATACAGAGGACTTTGGGGGTGGAGCACCCAAGTAAAATGATTCTGGAGGAGAAAATATGTACTGAAGTGGCGGAAAGGCGTCGGGGGTGGGTGGCGGTGGCGATTTTCTAGTTATAGGTGAAGGTGGAGGTGCACAAATTGCAGGGCATGTTGAACATTCACTAATGCATAGCAAACCTGCTCCTGGTTGATCTATTACCTCAGAATCCATTCTTGAAAAAAACAAGAACCATATTATTACAACCAATAATTTCCTTGCATGAACCTTTGAATGTTCCATAGATTATTATAGTAGCTTCAACACTTGGTTGGTAATTATGAATTCTAACATGTAATATATATTATATAGGGCATAAAAAGGAGAAAAGTTGAATAAAATTAATTTCATCTGGTTTTATTCAAAAGGTGATGCAATGCTTAGCCAGAGTGTAACATTTGATAAAAAGATTGTTCTTTCTTTTTGTGTGTATAAACTATAATATATGCATGGAGAATATTTATATATATCAATTTGTTATGCCTTCCTCATAAGATAATCCATGCTCTTATTCTTTGTTCTTTTCTTCAACTAAAGATTAACCTTTCTTGAAGCAATGAATAAATTGTATGTTTTGAAAATTCAATTAATAATTCTAAATCAACTTGATCGTATCGAATGGCTTATAGTTACGACAGTTATGGGATTAGGTTATCCGAACCTCGCCAACAACTAGGCTTGTTAAGTCCGTGAATTGTGACTAGAGTTCGCTCAAAATCTAACAAGTTTTAGTCTAGTTCAAAGATTGGTCTCGCTAAGAAGTTTAATCGGTTTGAACGTCATTCAAACTTGAACAATATATACCTTCACAGGGATCCAAACTTTTGTTGCATGTATATTGATGAATTGTTTGCCTGTACTAATGTACTCTATCAAGAGTTGATAATTACCTAACGATGTGTACAATACCATGTTTCGTATCAATTCTAAGGGTACACGGAGATGCATATGTATTGCAAAAATGAGAAATGAACCATGGAGTTATAAAGAAGATAATTTTCCACTTCATCTAAAGTTGCAATAAAAATTCAACAAAAGAATCAACTGTAAATAATACCGACAATAAAAACAACCCTTTATAACCGACAAACTTTGGTTATCGTTCACCAGTTCATAACCATTAACCAACATCTAAGCGTAAAAAACCATCAAGACCAAGACACCAAACCAAAACAACTCGAAATCCTTTGACAGATTTGTATAAATAATCATGACACAACATTTGATATGCAAACAAAGACCCTTAAAGGAAAACTTCCACACTCATAACAGACCGCTTTAACTGGGCATACCTTGACCTATAATTTGGCACCCCAGACCAGAACTCAAATATCCTGAAGAGAACCGTCTGTTGCATAATGATGACTTTAACCCTCATCAATGATGAAAATAAATCAAGCTAATGTTTCAATCCTTTTTAGCGGCAGCTTCTTCCTCTGCAGCAGCTTCCTTCTTTTCTGCAGGTGCTGATTCCTTTTCACCCTCAGGCTTCTGCTCCTCACCTTTATTCTCAACACTCAACTGTTCAATAAGTTCAGCAGCAGCTGCACCTTCTTCGGTGTCTGTCTTTCCTTGAGATTCAGCAATCTCCTCAATCTTCTGTCTGAAATCTTTGCAATCTGAAAGGAAACAATATAAGCACATGAATATTAACCACATGAATGAGGGTTATCATAGGGAAGTAACTGCCAAAGTTGCAACCATCAACAGTGATTTGATGCCTGGCTGGTGCATGCTCCCGACTCCCAAGACAAAGAACCCTTAACAAGACTAAATATGTCTTCAAATAATTTTGACTAAAGCAGAATTCTTCAGCACTTCTTACACTTTCGACAGGTTTTCATGCAACTACAACTTTCAGCAAACCAATTCCATTAAGTCTTTTACTAACTCAAAATTATTTTACGGAAGCCCATTAATGCATTAGGTCTTTCTAATAACTCAAAACTCCGATCTAAAAGACTTACAGGCATCATAACTAGATTTCAACACAAGTAAGGGTTCCAATCTTTGTAGCCACTAAAAAATATATAGTGAATAAATTACACGTTCATACATGAGATACTTGACATCTTCTGAGACCAAGTTTGAACATGAGTGTGCACCGAATCAATATAAAGAATAATTAACAATGACATCACCAAACAATCACTCAGTATAATGGCACTTACTCTCAACAGAGGGAAAACGAATGGCGAAAGTCTCATCTTTCAACTCCCCATCAGCAAAATCAGCAGCATGCCAGACACATGACTTCTCACTACCCGCATGTTCTTGGGTGGTCATTGTTGGAAGCACTACGGATAGAAAACAATAAATCTTAATGAACCCTAAAAAATGTGAGCATACTATGGGAATATTACTGCAAGACTCACCCAGATGGTTGGCACAAATCTTTAGAGTTTTATTCTGCCTCATCACAAGTCTAACCTTGCCAGTTTCCTTGTGCTTTAGAAGTTTAACGGTACCAACGCCTCTCTCCTTCCACTGATTACCTTCCTTGTCAAACCTATAGAGCTTAGCCTTCCTAAAACATTCCAAAACATCAACAAGAAACTATCTTCAGCACACTGAACAGATCCCAGCAAGAAACCAAGTTTCAAACCAAGTAACATCTATTTGCATTGGATGAACAAAATCGCAGTAATTCACTTCCCTTTGCCTACAATTAAAACCTTGCAATTGCAACTAGGCTAATTGAATCAAACAAAATATTAAGGTAAAAAGTAGAATAATAATTCAAAAATATATATAAATCAGAGAGCGGGGCAAATGAACCAAAACAAACCTGATCTGTGATATGTACTTGCTTTTGATTGGTTTTTTATATTTGATATAATTTTGCAAGACCGAAAAGGTAAACCCAATATTTCAATCATTCATCTAAAACCACAATAGATCAATGCTAAGCTGATAATTCATCTAAACCCACCAAAATTCAAAATTTAACATGTCCAATAACATTCCAATCCTCAATCTAAACCTAAATCATCAATCACAAACCCAAAACAATCCATACCCATCACTCCAATAATTATCTAAAATCAACAAAACATAAAAGTTCACAACTTTAACCAAGACAATAAATATAGACACTGTAAAAATTATCCAACTACAAGGTTCAGGAATTAACCGAAATTCGATCTATCTTGAAATCAAAATTATACAACTCCAATGAAAAACAAAACCAAAATAATCCATGCCCGTTATTCCAATCAACAATCTAAACCCATCAAAACCTAAAACTTCACAACTTTAATCCAAAACAAAAAATAAAATAATTCATACCCAAGATCCTAGTCATGCTCCAACCCCATCAAAATACGAAATTTCAATCTCCAATCAAGAACAAATCCAAAATAATACATAGCCATTATTCAATTCATCAATATAAACCGACCAAAACCTAAAAGTTCACAACTTTAATAGAGACGATCTAACTACAAGATTCAAGAATTAACCTAAAAATCGATCTAACCCCACCAGAAAATACGAAATCTCAAACTCCAATCAAGAAACCAAACCCAACATCCTAATCATCCGGATAAGCACACAAAAACCTAAAAGTTCACAACTTTAACCAAAACAACAAATCCAGACAATCTAAAAACGATCTAACTACAAGGTTCAAGAAATAATGCGTACAAATTAAGAAAAAGAAAACCCAATATAATAAATACCCATCATTCTAATGATCCATATAAACACACCAATATCCAAAAGTTGAGAAATTAACCACTTTAACCAAAACAAAAGTTCAGACAAAGTACAAGGTTGAAGAATTATGCATACAAATCAAGAAGGCAATCCTCGTTCTCTTCGCCAGTTGTAACAGCAACTTCTTGAAGCTTAACAATTGGAGCGATTTGGGCTCCAGTATCCTCCTCTTCACCTGCTGCTACATTTTCAGTTGCTTCTTCATCTTCAACTTTTTGGATCGTGGGTTCTGTACTGCTTGACATACTGAAAGATCGGATTTTTTTTTTGTCACAAAATCGTTGTCGAAAAACCCGAAGTGGTGGTATGGTGGCTATTGAGTGGAGCTGAGGTCTGGTGTGTTAATAAAGAGGGAGGGGGTTGGCTAGGGTTTTCTGGTTTTAGATTTTGTGTTTTGGGCTTCACTTTTTTTACTTTTCCAATTTTCTATAATTTTCCTTTTCTCTTTTGGTCTTTCTAAACAGCACATGTTAAACATTTAATATGGTAATATAATTTAATATTCGTAAGCATATAAGGTAACATTCGTAAGCATAGAAGGTAACATTCAAATTTCAAATACAATTAATTAGCAATTTTATTTCCTTATTAGTTTCTTAACTTGTCCCTTCTGTTTTTACAATTTATGTCAGAATTATAATTTAGGCTTTTTATCCAACATGAATTGTATCCAAGACTCAATAGTGGAATTGAATAATTTAACTCGAGAATTTGACTTAGTGTTTTACTGGACTGTGAATATTCACCTGATGGATCTGTAAATTTTGGATTTACTGGACTTAGCGATTCTTCGTGTGCAACAGTGGAAATTACTACGCAACCAGACCTTGTGGGTTGGGAGTTTGTCTAGTAGAAACAGTTCTCTGTGGAATTTCCTTCCGCGTTCGCTTAGGATATTAGGTGACAGCGAATGTCCCGAGTTCAAGGGATCCGTCCTACCTGAAAGTGTGGGTGGGTACGACTACAACCACTTCGATGCTTAAGTCACTAAAGATTCAAACGCAGTGTCAGAGAGTAATATGCCAAAGCAAAGTAGAGTTAAATTGCCTCATATAATGTACTATGACTATAAGTACTACTTATACGAGTAAGGAGAGAGAATAATTGCACATCCACCCTTGAAATGGGGACACTTGGCATACTCCTAAGGGGACCATGGCGTGAGACTTGACCGGACCGAGGGAAGGGTTCCTAGGTTGTTATGAGTTGTAACCTTAGAAGGTGTACGGACCAGCCCAATAGTACAAATTAGGTTTCCGTCATTTGTCTCATTTATCTGCTGAGTGTGAGGTCTCATCCTACTTATTATTTTTTTTCGAACCTTCATAGATGAACAACAACAAATAAACAAAGGCTTTACCAACCAATTTTGCACCCATCTTTTGGATCTTCGAAACCACTCCCCAACGAACCCTAACCTCGAAGAGTATGTGGGTGACGTGAAACCTTGGTTATCTATAAAAGGTAAGTTATCTGTTCATTTTGTACTTTTCTCACTTTTGGTCGTCTTCAACTTTTTTTTTCTCTCTGCAACTTTCTCGCTTGTCTTGAAATTTTCGTGAAGCTAGTCCTAATTTCATTCATAATACCTCCTTTTGACCCATTACTTCTACATAACTGGTAAGAATTCTTCTCTATCTACTTTATTTACTAAATCTGGGAAATTATGTAGTTGTTTCAAAATAATTGTCCAATTTTGAAGAACTCTTCATGATGTTCTTTGTGAAATATGGACTTTTAGGCACGGGGAAGGAAGTCATAAGGACTCTCTCTGATTTGCATGTATGATTGCACCCAAATCCCTAGCTTAGATTGATTTCAATTTCAATTAAAGGTTTGGGGTTTTTGAGAATATTATCCGTTCAACTTTTCCCTTTTTTTTGAAATAATCTAAATAGTTTGAATAGTCTTTTCCATGGCCGTGTGACTCTTCAATAATTTTATCAACTTTTCCCTTTCCCCATAAACATGACGTGTTATTATGCTAGATTTTGTCATTTAATGCTTCGCATGTATTAACATGGACGGAAAAATCTCAAATGTGTACATTTATAATGAAGCTTTGGTGAGGAACGAGATGAATGTGGGGGGAACTTATTCTCTCCTCCTCGAGCCTCGACTCCTCCAGGAGTATTTACGTAAAGTGCCCCTTTAAATGTTTTTCAACACTTTCGGTGGCTGGCGACCCATAGGGTTTCCACAACCATATTACCATGCGCTAAAATCTCCGCTTTTTCTGACCATTTTCTTACACATAACACCGACCCTCTTTCGTTGAGGGCCGACCCACATGATTCCGATGCAGATCTGGAGTTCACCGCTAAGCTAAATGAGTACCCTCCCCATAGGCAAGGAAAGAAAGAAGTTCACTTGAGAAGGTGGGTGATGATGCATTAGGGTCTACATTGCGTTAGATTGAAGGCTTACAAAATGTGAATCAGTAGGTCTCAACTAATGCTTCATCGTAGGGCTGTTATCGCTGGGAGAACCGAGATCTGCCTGGTACCCGGTCCGAAATTCTCGGTTCGTTTATCCACCCGGTAAGATAACGGTCCTGCAACGGATATACATAATTAACCGGCATCCAAGAAGTTACCCGATAAAGTATCCAGTAAAATATTTGATATTAATTTTTAGATATTATATTATAGATTTTGGACTTTTTTGAAGGTTTTTTCCAATTGTATGTGTTTTTTATCGGATATACCCGGAACCGGTCCGGACCGGTATCCAGCCGATAAGTTATCAGAACGGTATTAATATATCCGATAAGATTAACAGTCCGGACCGGGTAGAACCAGTAACCTATTTGTCCGATTTCCGGGTGAGTGGATACCCGGACCGGTAACAGCACTGCGTTCCACGGATATCTAAGAGAAAGATTCAGTGGAGATTATGGAGGAAAGTTATCCTACCATCAAGGAAATCTTCTCTAAGAAAAGACACCCTGATACTTCTCCAACAAAGGTTTCCTAAGGAGGTGCTTCTTCTAAAAATATGAAGGGCGTTGGCAACCCAAACACTGCTAAGATTCCCATACATCTGCAAGTGGGATTCTATATTTTACCCCTACGATCTTCTTAGGTTTTTGCGATCTCTAGTAATGTAGAGTTTAGGTTGCCTCGCGTTAACGAGAATTTATGCAATTATGAACTATTTATTTTTATGTAAGGTATCACGTATTATATTATTGGTCCGCCCCCGTGTCAAAGTGTGAACTTTCATTTTGAGTATAGTTCATGAACTATATTTAACTAAAATAATAAATGGTAAAATGGTTATTTTCTCCGCATAAAAACATCCATCAAATAGAATACTTAAGAGGAGTTGGAGGGAGTAGTTCTATAAGGTTGATTAAGTTATTGGAGTACGTGACCTTGTTATCACCGCAAAGTCATGAGTTAATTCTTTAGGCTAATTTGCTGGTTTCCCCATATACTTTAAAGTTTGTTTCAGATTGCCCTTATTCTACTGGTTGTTTCAGAGGTGCCCCGTGTACCTCATTAAACCCATTTTTTTCAATTAATCAGGCCAAAAGTTGAAAAGACATGTCTACCCCTCCAAAATCAAACGCACCTATTTACTCCGCAAGCTAATATTATATAATTAATTTCTTTCCTAATCAAAATCAAAATCATTCACTAAACTCTTCAGTTTCTATTGGAACCCAAACCCCCGCCAAAACCTAAACCCATTTTCTGCTTCATCAATCTCCATCAATAATTGCTCTCGCAAAGCAAGAAAGGTGGAAAATGAGTCAGGATTAGTTGGACTGGTGGTATGACCAGATTGTGTCTGAAGAAATACCTCGATTTTGGAGAGAAGAAGGAGAGCGTAATCGTTTGCCTCTTGATTTTGGTAATTAAAGTTCAATTACACTAGGGTTTTTGCAAATTTCTGATTTCTTGGTTACTAACAACATGCATTTTGTTGGAACCTTGTTTACATGAAAACAAAATGACTTTTTCACCATAAAGCTTAGGGGGAATGGAAGGTTTAAAAAATTTGGCTGGGAGCGTATGTATAGTGGTGGATGGGTTAGGTTTTTAGATATTGTGAGCCTTGTAGGATGACGTTGTTGTGGTTGTATAGGTGTCTGAGAGACATGGGAATGACAGGGATATGCATTTTTTGGTACAAGAAACCGGGAGCGTCGTTGACCAATGGTTTGGTTCAACTAAAGACACAAGATGTAGATGATATGCTTGGGTAGGTGAAGGGTATTAGGGAAATCGGTATTATATAACCCACCCTAGCTTTAAATTTACTAAGAGTTTGTTGTTAGAAGAGCCCTATAGCCAAATTAGGAATTGGTGGCCTAAAGCTACTTTGGAAGAACTACCTGCAGAAAAATATAGTGGGGTCAAAGATGGGGGAGTATTGCTTGTAGAGTGGAAAAATGACAAGGAGCTTGATGATGAAGGGGTACGAAAAGATGGAGGTTGGGATGATGTTATAGAAGTTGTTCAGGAGGTTGATGATGAGGGGGTAGGAATAGATGATGTTGCTGATGATGTTGCTGATGATATAGCAGTTGTATGTCGGGGCCAGTTGTTGAGGATGTAGTAGTTGACAGGGGGTGAAGGAGTGCATGGGATGAATGACTACAGGGGGTGAAGGACATAGGGATGAAGTACAGGGGGTGAAGTACAAGGGGATAAAGTACACGGGGGTGAAGTAGATTGGGATGCTGTTATGATTGATCACGACATATCATTCTTTGACGATATCCACATAGACACAGAGGAGTTTTTAGAGAACATGAGTTTGATCAAGAGTATGAGTTTGAAGATGAAGTTGAAATGGGGGAAGAAAATAATGAGGCATACCATGAGGTTGAAGAAGGTTTATGCCACAATTGCGAGGATGACGCCCTTGAGGACATGGGACCAGTTTTTAATGAAGTTGGGCCACTTGAGCATGAAGTGTTTCATCATTCTGAGGATTTACATGATTTAAGTGGAGAAGAATATGGAGATGAGGCTTGCTCTAATCCGAAGAAAAAAAAGCCCTCCAGTATACAACAGTTCAATCCACTTAAAACATCCGGTGTTAGAGCCTAACATGATTTTTAAAAGTGCTGCCGATTTCAGAAAACTGGTCAAATAATATGCAGTGCAATTAAGGAAGCCCGTGAGATTTGCTAAGAATAGTGGTAACAGAATACGTGCGAAGCGTATTCAACATGATTGTGAGTTTTTGTGTTCTGCTCAACAATTGATAACACTAGTGACTATTCAATAAAGACCTTGTACGACCGGCATACATGTTGGACGTCAAACAAAATCTCACTATTTCAGTTAATTGGTTAGCGAAGAGGTACGTCAACAAAGTGCGAGAAAACCCAAGTATAGCTTTGAAGATTTTCATGGGGATATTTTCCATGACATCAAGGTGTAGATTAGCAAATCCATGACATGGAGAGCTATAAAGGCTGTCGGGTATCTGATTTATGGCAATGAGATGCAACAGTTTAGTAGGTTATGGAGTTATGCCAAGGAGTTGCTCGACATAATGCCTGGGTCAACTGTCATCACCAAACTTAATGAACAGAAGTTTGAAAGAATCTATGTGTCCCCAGCCCCATTGAAAAAAGGTTTTCTGTCGGCATGTAGAAGAATTGTAAACCTTGATGGCTGTTTCTTGAAAGGGGCATTCAAGGGACAAATTCTAGCAACCGTGGGAATGGATGGTGACAACTACATCTACCATATAACATGGGGCTGAGCAGTGATTGAAGTGGAGAACACAGACTCTTGAACATGGTTTGTAAGACTATTGAAGGAAGATCTACAGATGGAATGAGAGCCGAACTCCTGGGTCTTGATTACTGACCAACAAATGGTATGCCCCCTATACTTTGCCCCCTCTTCTGTTCTTTTCTTCTATTCATCTGATATGCCCCCTACACCTTGCCCTCTCTTTTGTTATTTTCTTCTATTCTTCTGATATGCCCCCTATACTTTGCCTCTCTTCTATTCTTTTCTTTTATTCTTTTGGTATGCCCCCGATACTTTGCCCCCACTTCTTTTCCTTCTTGTTATTGCCATCTTCATTACTTTACCCCTATTCTTCTAACTTCATTCAATTGCAGGGGTTGGAGAATGCAATAAGCAAAGAGTTGCCTCATGCAGAACACAGGATGTGTGTTAGATATCTGCACTCAAATTGGAGCAATAAATTCCAGGGGAGGATGTTGAAGAAACTGATGTGGAAGTGCGCAAGGGCTGCAATTGTACCAATTTTTGAAGTGAGGATGCAGAAACTGAAGGCTGTTTGTCCTGATGGTTACGAACAATTGAGGAAAATAGATCCGAAAATATGGACCAGATCTGCATTTCGAGTTGGAAGGAATTGCGCAGAACTGGTCAACAATTGGGGGGAGTCGTTCAATATGGTTATCCTAGATGCACGAGATCAACCAATTATTACCATGTTGAACACCATATACCACACAGTCATGACAAAGATACATGAGGAGTGAAAAAAGAAGCTGAAGTGGAAGGGAACAATTTGTCCCAGGGTTGAAGAACTCCTGAGTGAAAGGGAGAAGAAAATTGATGATTTCATCACCGTGCCATCTAGATCCCCAAGGTACGAAGTCAGCTCTGCAGATCACAGCTTCGAGGTGGTGTTCAAAAGAATGAGTGCTCGTGTGGTTCATGGCAGTTAGGAGGGACCCCCTGTATTCATGATGTCTGTGTGTACAAATCACATAAAAAGGATCCGAGGAAGTATGTGCACTCAGCTTATCTTTTGAGCAATTAGTTCTTGGTGTATAACCACTTCCTGAAGCCATTGAGGAGACCTGTTTTCTGGACAACAAGTTCATACCCGCCCATTCTTCCACCTGACATCAAGATACTTCCAAGTCGACCTAAGAGATGTCGAAATCAAAGTGTTGAAGAAAAAAAAGAGGAGGCTGAGAGGTTAGCCGAATCGAGCGCATCGAATAGGAAGGAAGCCGATGGAGTTTGCAGGGTCTCTAGGAAAGGGGTTATTATAAACTGCAAGGTTTGTGGTGGTGAAGGCCACAATGCCAGAACCTGGCCTAGGAGACCTCGAGATGGAAGTCAGCCTACTCAGGCCAAAAAAATGAGGACTGGAGGCTCCTCATCTTAACAAGCTTCCTCAGATGAGGCTTAGTCTAGAAAATTAGGTTTTTCTTCGTTTTTGTTGACCAATGTAAGAACTTAAATATGTTAGATATGTGGTAGGTGAAGCTTTTGATGTTATTTATTGGGTACTTTGGTCAAGTGGAGAATATAATGTCTCTTTCATTTGTCATCTTTTGGCATGAAAGGAATATTATGTCTTTTCTTCTCTTGTTTTTTCAAGTCAATTTTTTATATCTGTCTTGGATTTACTTGGTTTGACATTGGCTGATTACCAATCTGTTAGAACTGTTACTTCCAGAATTAGGTTCGTGATAATAGTATATGGGGCATATTAGTCATAACCACCACACCTGAACCATTGCCCAAGAAACATCAGATCTGGACGAATTGAGACCAAACAACATGTTATAACACATTCATAACACCTTCATTATACATTCATAACACAACAATATCATAACACATGCCAATTGAAAAACCTAATATTACCCCAATTCCTATTTGGTACAGCTCGAGAATTCAGTATGAGCACAATTGCAATTACATGTGAAATCATCTGCACTATCCATTCCGAATGCTAAAAACACTATAATTGCGAACAAAAATAACAAAATCAAACTCAAAACCCTAACTCTTCCTTTAGCCTTTTTCAAATTCTCACTAATAACAGATCTGGAAAGTGGAGATACAAGTTCATCAACCAATTCCCAAAATCGGCAACCACCGGATTTTTCTCTGTGAAGCTTACCCACTCAACAACTGCTCTCTCACACCAACACATGACATCGAATCCCTGTAGACTCATAAAGAAACTAGCCCCTCAGCTTTCGAATGTTAAGAAAAAGAGATTTAGAGAAAAAAACAAGACAAAAAATTTGGAGCTTTAGAGATTTTGAAGAACAAACAATGAATTTAAGGAAGGCCAACGGCTTTAATTGGCTTTAATATGGTCAATATAATTGAATAGATGTAAACTGACTATTTTGTCCCTCGTCCAACCCTTGTGAGTGACCTGCACGCCCCATAGTACGACTGATTATCAACTTTTGACCTGATTAATTGAAAAAACGGGGTTAAAGAGGTCCAAGGGCACATCTGAAACAACCAGTAAAATAGGGGGCAATTTTAAACAAAATTTTAAGTATAGGGGACAACCAGCAAATTAGCCAATTCTTTATATAAACATTTTTTTGATTGAATTTGTTACACGAAATTATAACGTAATTGACCTAACTTAATCAACTCCGTTTGAGATATTCGAATAGCCTAGTGAAAAAGGCTCTCGCTAGTGGCCAAAAGGTCATGGGTTCGAATCTCACCTCATCGCTAATTTACGAAGAAAAAAAAAATTAATCAACTCCGTATATATTTTATTAGTAATATACTTAAAAAATCAACTCAATTTATATTTTACTAGTAGTGGCTGCGCTACCTCTTAAGGGGGAGTAATGAAGAATAATGGAGTACTATTATAGAGTCCTAATCTTTTAATTGATAATTAAATCAGCTTCATTTTGCCTGAAAGCAAAACGATTTTGAAGAAAATTCCATAATTTGCCGCCCAATAAATCAAGAAAAATGGGAATTTTGGGGGAGAAGAAAACCAAAGCTTCATTGTCCACTTCGCCTTGCGCCAACCTCAGAACAGCTTACCACAATTGCTTCAACAAGTTAAACAAACTCAATCTTTATCTATGTTCTTTTTTTTTGTGATTATTCAAGAAATGTGTTTTCTTGATTAAAGTTCATTCTTACAGTAATTTGTTTCTTACTACTTGATTAATATTGTTTTAAAAATTCAATCTTTGACTCTTTGCTTTGGTTATCATTTATTCAAGAAGTGGGTTGTTTCTTGTTCTTGATGCATATTGTATTAAAAACTCAATCTTTAGGTCTCTATTTTTGTTTTTGATTATTCGAGAAATGGGTTTAGTTGATTAGAGTTAGTCGATATAGAATCTGTTGCTATTTATTGATTATTGTATTCAAAACTTAATCTTTTACGCTCGTTTTTGTTAATGATTATTTAAGAAGTGTTAATCGATAAAAATGTATCGATTCAAGAACTGGTATTGTTTCTTGTGAATGTTATGATTTGATTGTACCGTAATTACAGATGGTACGCTGAGAAGTTTTTGAAGGGTCAATGGGACAGAGAAGAGTGTGTTTCCGAGTGGCAAAAATATAGAGAATGTTTAGCTGTAAGTGAATTCTAGAACACCATTCTTCATTCTTTGAAGCAAAATTTATTTCTCCCTCCATCCCAAACAATTGTCTACTTTCGAATTTCGAAGGTTGGCCTTTCAAATATAAACTCAAGTCTGTGTGAAAATATAGGTCGACCTTTTTGTACTGCGGTGTTAACAAAATAATTATTATTTGATTTGAATCAAAAGTATGTATGTAATTTTAGTCTAGGGGTTTGTTAATTTTTACAATTTGAAAAACAAACCTCGGAATATTCGAGAGGTGGTGGTAACATTTTCTTTACTGATGGTTTATGAGGTGTTGTTTTTCTCCAAAATCTTAGTGGCTTATAGTGAGTACCATCTTTACTGTCAACCCCTGAGTGCTGCAGAAGCATTTGGATGATAAACATTTGGCCAGATTTTTGGAAGCTGATGGCATAGAGGCTTTGGCTAATCTGACAGATTCTACCGCTCCCACTGGCAATTCCTGAGACTTGCTCTAACTAGTTGTAACATTAAAGACAAAGGTAATACATTAGTGAACTGGTTCTGTTGTCTTTATGTTGTAGTGTCAACGAGCCAGTTCAATGAATGATTTTGTTTGTTGGACGAAATCAGTGGCTGTATCTAAAGTTGTGTGTATGTGTAAATATGTGCGAATTCATATCTTTTTTAGCTTTATTTACATAATTGATTTTGTAATAGACTTATTCTTATTGAGGTTGAGGGGTTAAAGTCGGAATGTTGGATTCAGATGGAATGTGCTCCTTAATGTGAATATGATTTTACTGGCGAATGCAACACTTGTCTCTTTTGGACTCTCATGGCCCGCGTTGTCTAGTCCAGCTTGGCGCACCTCGCTGAAGGTGCCTGGTTGCTATTTGACATGCAACAAGCCACCACTTGTCTCTACATATGCATCAACATGCCCCAATGCCTCTAAATAGGCTGCCACCTAAGCAGGGTAGGAGGGGGGTCGGATAGTATGCAGCCTCACCCCTGTGGAAACAGGGAGGCTGTTTCCAAATGACCCAGAGTGAAGTGTAAACGCTATCTACTACTTCACAATAGATAAGAGCATAGGTAGTGTAGTGATCCATTTTGATTTGGTTAGAATAATATGAATTAGTTGGCATGGCTGAATAATGTGTCTCATGCATCAACGAACTGTAACCCTTCCATGATTATTGAGAATGGAATATTCTTAGCCTGGGGTGAGCTGTGAGGCAACCCAATCATCTTATATATGAGCTTAACCACATGCAGTTGTATGAGAACATGTGACCCTTTCTTATGCCCTTATTGTCTAGCATTATGCCCCTTCAGATCAGATAGTTGCATACTTATCCCTATAACTGGAAAGAAATACAAGCAATTCTAGAAAATACACAAATAAGCGATGTATTTAGGCGAAATTTGTGTGGACCTTCAAGGCATGCCTCGTGCTGTGAAGTGATATAGTAACTTCGTTCAATTAGCTTACATTGATCTATTATTCACTGGATGTGCATCTTATATATGAATTTATTTATTCAAGTAGCAAGACCCAGTTGTTATATATGCCGAATTCTACTCTGTTTGCAGTCCTCTCTGAACTTTCAAATGCTTCTACTGTACTTACTTTTATATTTGTCAGATGTGATTCCTAATCCGGTAATAGTGTGCAGTTCCTACTTGCAAAAGTGTGAATACAAACTGAAACCTTGATTAAAATATTCTCTTCTGTGATCTTAATATTGTCTCTACTCTCTACTGCGAACAATTTATTTGCTTGAATTTTATGTTTTGTTGTTCTTCTTCTCCCACGTAGCTGTTTTCTTCAATTTGCCTGTTTATTTGTGTGTATGTCCATGAAGCACTGAGTTTCAAGAGCGATCCAGACCTGGCAAAACAAACAATTGCTGCAACTTGTGTGATTATTTGTGTTACCACTTTGCTAACATTAAGACAATTGTAGATGGCGGGGGAGTGTCTGGTTGAGTTTACAACTGTTGTAACTTATTATCATGTTTTCTCTGTAACAGGGTTTAAGCACAAGGCGCTTCTCATCGAAAAGACGTAGATTTCAGAATCAATGTTTTGCAGTCCTGTGCAACATCGGACTATAGGCGTTACTTTGATTAAATTATCCAAAAAAAGTATTAGTCTTGGTTGATCATGTAACTTGTTGCATTAGAATTGTGATAATTCGCTTTCGAAGTGCTAATACTTGCTCATGATCATTTTCTACACGAGCTTTGTTCTTTTCACAAATTATCCTTTGATGCTTCAACTGTTGACTAACACTATTCTTGCATGTCTATTTCAACAATGAAATACCGCCACTGACGTTCGATGAAAGCTTGACGAGTTGAGGTAGCTTGACGAGTTGAGGTTGCCACTTTGTGTCACCTTGCAATTTTTACCGAACTAGAACTGTTTATTGGATTTCGGCTTGCATTATGCATGATTTCAAGCCGAGGTTGTTTATGAGACGTCTTCAGATTGATGGTCTGATTTCCGATTCTTCTTTGTTAATAGGCTTATTTTCATTTTGCACCTTGAACTATGACGAAAGTTTCAAAGTGCACCCTAATACTATCCTATCAAATTGCACCATATATTACGGTTTGTCTCATTATGCCCCTCAAATGCGAAATTTAGATTGAATTTCGTTTTGCAAGAATGGTAAATTTGGATTATCATATACTCCCTCTGTCCCTAAATGATTAGTACATTTTGACTTTACATGGTCAAACTTTAATAACTTTCATCAATAATTTTCATTAACCAATAAGAAATAATATAGTCATATAATATCTTCTTAGATCTGTCTCAATATATATTTTTGAACTATCAACTTTTGATAATCTTTTCATATGTAGAATATGAGATATTTTTGTTTGAAATTGTGTTTTGTTGACCATGAAAAGTCAAAATGCATCAATCATTTAGGGAGAAGGGAGTATTAGACTTTTGGGCTTATTTTCATTTAACCAAAATTTTAAAGTGCACCCAATACTATCCTAAGCCTCGAATTGCACCCTATATTACCGTTTGTTTCATTTTGCCCCCTCAAATGCCAAATTTAGATGAAATTTCATTTTGCAAGAAGGGTAAATTTGGATGATCACATACTTTTTGGGCACTTTTTACAAATGACTAACTTGTAAATTAAAACTAAGCCCACCCCCTTCATTTTCTTCATCAACCTGTTGACCACGAAAAGTCAAAATGTGACAATCATTTAGGGATGGAGGGAGTATGTGATAATCCGAATTTACTAGGGCTGAAAATGGATGTGGATTTTTATCCGAACCGTCCCGAACCGAACCGGCGGTTTTTTTGTCGGTTTTTAACCGATCAGATCGGTTTTTAAAATTAAAAAAACCGATCGGATCGGTTCGGTTTTTTGGAAAAAAACCGCCGGTTAAAAAACCGGTCGGTTATAAAACCGAACCGGTCCGATTGCAGTCATTTTTTTCTTAAATTTAGAAATTAAGCAATATTATAGATGAAATAGTTGGACATAAACTAACGATGTGATCCAAGTAATCATATTAGACATAAGAGGTGGCATTAATTACAAATTTATCAATAACATGCCTATTTTTTTTAGGTGTAGTGTGTTGTTTATTACAAACTAGGCAAAAAATGGGCTAAAATATGATGAACCATAAAAAAATTGGACCAAAAATAAACCTGAACATGCCCATTTTATGTTGGCCCAGAAATTGGCCCAAAACCGATCAAAAAACCGGAACCGGTTTTTTCGGTTTTCGGACCGGTTTCGGTTTTTGGTTTTAAAAAAATCGAAATATCGAATTGGTTTTTTTTTTGGGGTAAAAAACCGGCATAACCGGTCCATCTTCACCCCTAGAATTTACCCTTCTTGCGAAACGAAATTCCATCTAAATTTGGCATTTAAGGGGAAAAAATGAGACAAACCATAGTATCAATGCAATTTGAGACTTAGGATGGTATTAGAGTGCACTTTAAAACTTTCGTTATAGTTCAGGGTGCAAAATGAAAATAAGCCAAACTTTTGAGGCATTTTTTACTAGGCAACACATACACGAGTTAAGAAGATGAATTACAATGATAATAATAAACTTTGATGAGACATACAATTAAGATGTATGGTTTTTGTAGTGTTCATTGGACTTCTTGTTAAATTTATATGATTACATGCTACTACTTCAAAAATTACAAAGGAGATTCGTATGTATTACTGGTGCCCCAACAGTAATGGGAGCCTGATAATGATATTGGGCGGGGTGGGATAGAGGTGGGGATTGATGAAGAAAATAAACGAGGTTGGGGTTAATTTTTAATTTACAAGTTTAACTATTTATAAAAAATGCCTCAAAAGTTTAATATATGTGATAATTCGAATTTACCCTTCTTGTAAAACGAAATTCAATCTAACTTTGGCATTTCAGGGACAAAATGAGACAAACCATAATATAGGGTGTAATTTAAGACTTAGAATAGTATTAGGGTACACTTTAAAACTTTCATCATAGTTCAGGGTGTCAAATAAAAAGAAGCCTTGTTAATATACTCAATTTATGATGTTTATTGGATGAAATAATTGCATGTATGAAGCCATATTAGGTTACAAAGTTGTAAAGAGGAAAGCGAGATTAATTTGTGCAAGACATGAGCCATGCTGCCATGTACATGCACATATTAAACAAATGATTTTCTACAAAGATTTCTAATAGTTTCTTAAAATGTATTTTACACTTTGATTTTTTTTTCCTCAAAAAATAGAAATTACAAATACTATACATATCAACCTAAGTAAATTAAAGTCTACATTCCAAATAAATAATCGAAATTGAGACTTTTTGGAAAGATGTTAAGTCAAGTACCACTAGGCGAAGATCCTTGGTTTTACATTACAATTTCCACTTTAAAATCAATTTACTACTATCATTATTCTCCTTTTGGTTTAAGGGGTTAAAAATATAATTAAGTTTTTGCTTAAAATAATACTATCTCCTCTTTTTTAACATACTATTATTTAGACTAGAATTCTTGTGTTTTTCATCATAATGTTTACTATTTTTAGTGTTCTTTTTGCTATATTTTCTATTTTATCCTTAATAAAAGTAGTAGGTTTGTATTAATTTCATAACTTTCAATATATTGTCTTTGAACTCATCTTATTATTAACTCTAATAAAATCATCCTATTATTAACTCTAATAAAATGAGAGCAAAAAAGTAATATTTTTCATATTCTAAATAAAGTAGATTGTTGTCAAACAATAAATTAAACAAAAACTGAGGGCGGAGGACTCTACAATTTACACCAAACTTATCAAACAATTTGATTAATTGAGGGAATGTATTTGAGGAAACAAATTAAGTCACTTTGTTGAAAAAAAAAATTGAGACTATGAATTCAACTTTACGCACTAATACCTTTTTTAGAGGCAACTCATCAATTATAAATTATCCTTTTTAATAGTAAACACATTATATATATTTTTTAATTTTGACAAATAATTTTATAAAAATCTCAAAATATTAGTATTATATTTGATTGTATTTAGTACAGTTCTATATATAAAAGGATAGACATTAAAATTAAACTATTCGAGTGAAATATGGAGTATTACTTTATCCAATACTTCTAGCCTAGTGGTACTGGACTCGAGAAAGAGGTCTCAGGTTGGAACGGGGCTGCGTGTGCAACATTTCAGCACCCAATCTGTGGAATTTCAAGGTGTTTGTACACAACTTTGGGTATCAGACTCACATCCAGGAAGCGAAGTTCAAGGATTACGTGTATTCATCAGTCGAGAAGACGAAACTGTTTATTTGGAGCTTAGACTCCCATTTGCTAGTTTAGAAATGTAATATATGATATCGTATGGTTATTTGTAACTTCTATCATTTGAATGAAAAAAAACATGAAATAATACTTTCATTTTTAATTGTCTTTTTAGGCTCAATTTTTTGTTACAATATTAGTCTTCCTAGCATTTCAAATTTTCGGTATATATTTTAACATTTTTTTTCTTCTTTTAATCCCATTAAATGTAATTACATTACCAATACCTCCAATTAATTTTCATGAATTGGAGATAGATATTACATGTCCTAGATTCTTCCTCTACTACTTTTCATGAAAGGAAATAACGAAAAAAGGAAGTTGACCTTTAGAAACAGAAGAGAAAATAATTGTATTCAATGAATATCATTAATTCGACCTTAATTTAATCATTTAATTTTCTATAAGCATTGACCGGTTTCTTAATTAAGTATTTAGACTGAGAAATATAAGTAAAACAAAAAAGGAAACATATCCTGTGTTAAGTTATATTGTCCATTTCTTGTTAATTATTATTTTAGCCATGCTCATATAGATGAAGAAAAAGTAAAAATAACTAAAAATTATATTGAAAATGTAAAAATCACAATTTATTATCATTGTATCATTGGATAGTTAATAATAAAAATTAAGACAAAAACACATTAAAAAATAATTTATAATACTACTATAACATCTGTTCTCAAATAAAAAATTGAAGTTAAAAGGATAACTAAAAAAGCGAAGGAGACATTATTACATAATTCTAAATCATTTTACTCCATTGATTATAAGTAATCATTATAAATGGTCAAAGATATGAAGCCTTAATTTACCGTCTTTATTAAATTGACTATAAACAATTTCATCCGTATAAAACTCGAAGATAATCCAACAAATCTGCTTCTCAAGACAGTCGTAGTCAAGCAGTATAAAACATTGTCAAAATCAAAATTGACAACATACGAAAGTGTTGTAGTTAGTCAAAGTCACAATTCTTCAATTGAGTGCTACTTCTTGAATTTAGGTTGTCTTTTCCTTGTCCAATGCCATTTTCAAGAAAACATTCAATCACTCTTTGCATTCTGGTGAGTCCAATTCAGTTCTTGATTATCTTTGTGCACATAATTTTTGTTGATATTTGTTTACTCTGGATCAGTCTTTATGTATTTTAGAAGTTGGTTTAGAAGTATACTCCCTCAACATCACAAAAATTGCCCAATTGTGAATTTCGATGGTTGACTCTTTAAATTTTGCTCGCAGATATTTTATATATGTTGGATGATATTTGGTGGAAAATATGTGAAATGATTGTATTCTTAACGTGCTTCAATAGTACCATGATAAAGAAAGAGAGAAATCAAATGATAGTTTTGATTTTTAAAAAGTTTGTTGCTTGATTTGTATGGTTTCCTAGATTGTTGCTTTTGAACTCTTTGATGTTTGATACATGATTAGAAACATGGGATGTTGGACTTTAATTCATAGAATCTAACAAACCTAGATTAGAAGCAAGCATGGTTTGGAAAAAGTAAAAACGCATCCTTTATTTAATTTGCTACTATAATGTGGCAGTCATGGTTTGATTTTATAGTATATGGTAATTTAGAACAGAAGATCATCTAGGAAGCTCTTAATGCCATGCCATTTATTGTGTTTACCCTTACAAATGATTTTTGTAGATGTTATAGATAACACCGGGAGTGTTATGTTGATGTTTATTGACTTTACTGCTAGAATTTAGAAGAAAGGAAAAATCTATACTCTAATAAATGTAGAATCTACAACGCCATACGTGTGCAAATGCATTAAGTTGGTTGTCAAAATTAGCTACTTACAGATGGTATAATTCATTGGGATGGATATTTAGATGTTCAGAAATGTAAGAGTCTTAGAACTTTAATTTTTTTCGTCTTTGGGGATGAGGACCATGTGAGCTCTCAAAGAGTAGAAGGGTATTGAAGCTTATGTAACTGTATATATGTTTATTCGAGTATGTCGGAATGTGTTGCTAGCATTTGACAATTTGAAGGAAACACTTGGATAGATTCTCCTTCAGCCTTAGCTCCTTCCGAAACAAGGCTGAACATTTTTGTTTCCCACTCTAAATATCCTTCTGACTTACTTTTTTGTTCTTGTGTTCCTTCTTTTCTTATTAGAACAGAAGTATCTGTAGCATGTGAAAACGATGTCATCTGATGCTGAATATCGAAAGAGCACCCTTAGCAACTTCAACAGTGGACAACTATTGTATGACATCGAGGAAATTAGTAAGGCCCTCTATTTGCACAAAACCCCTCCGGAGGATTTAAGTTCAACTTCTAGTGAACAATCCCAGTCCCTTGATAATAGCAATTATGTGGACTCTATACCCAGTGTTTTCCAGGATGATTTGCTGTATAAGGATAAGAAAATGTCCCTTTGGAAATGGAAACCTCTCAAAGCTCTGACACATATCCTTCATCGCCGCTTCAATTGTTGTTTCTTTCTTCAAGTACTTACTATAGAAGGATTACCTCCACAGTTCAAGGACCTTAGCTTATGCGTTCAATGGAAAAGGAAGGATGATGTGCTGAAAACCCGTCCTGCACGAGTATCTCAGGGGAGGGCTGAGTTTCAGGAGACTCTGATGCATCAATGTTCAGTTTATGGCAGTAGAAGTGGATCCCGGAATTCAGCAAAATATCAGCCTAAGCTATTCTTGCTTAGTGCTTCTGTTGTTGGTGCTCCTATGATTGATACTGGGAAGCATTGGGTTGATCTTACTAGGTTGCTGCCTCTCACTTTAGAAGAATTAGAGGGAATGAGGAGGACATCAGGGAAGTGGACTACAAGTTTTAAGCTCACGGGCAAGGCTAAAGGCGCCATGATGAATGTCACTTTCGGCTTTTCTTTATTGAAAGATAAGTCAAAGGAGCCATATCGTTTTGTTAAAATTCCTGATAGTCTGAAAGAGAACAGGCAGGTGCTGGCTTCGCCTGCACTTGATCAATTTGATGATTGTGGGCGGATTAGCACCAGTAATTTGCTTCATAAGCTTGACAGCTTATCCAACTTATCAAGCAAAAGATCTCATGTTTCCTCTCGATCTATGGATTTCACATCAATTGATGCAACATCCACAAATAGTGATCCAAATCTTGCTCGTTCAGTTTCGTTCTTGTATAAAAAACTTGAGGAGCAAAAATTGGTCAGTTCCTGTGAAAATCAACAATTGGGGTCTCCAAAAACAAAGTGTGCACAATCTACTAGTGATGATAATGAGTGTGCGTCTATCATGAATGAGGTTACTGGAAAAGATCGCTTGAAGGAGTTGTGCGACCTACAAGAGGGTGCTAACACAAGTCTGGGTGGTGCTGTTATTGAAACAATTGAAGTTTCTGAAATTTTCAAGGACTTTGAGACAGAATCAGATCAGAGTGAAGATTTCCAGTTGCCCCTCAAGTTTGATAACAATATATGTGATGCAACTGATAGATATGATGAGAAACATGTAGAAAATGGTATATTATCTGAAGAAGCAGTACTTCAGGAACTTGAAAATGCTATTGATAATTTCTTGACCTCCGAAGCAGCAACCATAAGTTCATCAATTGATGTTGGAAACTTCGTAAATCAAGAACGTAATATAAATAGAATATCCAGTTTCAAAGAAGGTAAGCTGGTAAGATCACTGAGCTTGGATCGCCTTGCAGAATCTGTAGCAAATGATTTTCTTCACATGCTGGACAGTGACCAATGCGAACTAGACACATATTTTGATCATGACAAAGAGACTTTCAGAGAACATCTCATTAAGGGAGGATCGATAGATTCGGTGAGCCCCATGTTTAGTTTTAGTACCACAGAAACACAGACAGAATCCTCTAAAGTTGCACCAATTAGTTCTGGAACTATTTTTTCTTCTGATGACTTTCACTTGTCACTAGTCACCAGAGAAACTGAAGATCCAAGCATCTCAGAGCCTTTAAGAAGCAAACAGAATTTTAAAATTCTTGAGAACGTGGAAACCGAATTTTTGATGAGAGAATGGGGTCTAGATGAAGAGGATTTTCATAATTCTCCTCACATTGCTTGTGGAGGATTTGGTAGTCCTATCCATCCTACTGTTGAAGCACCCGTAGAGCTACCTCCACTTGGAGAAGGATTAGGCCCACTTATCAGGACAAGTGATTGTGGCTTCCTGAGGTCAATGAATCCTTCTCTCTTCAGTAATTCAAAAAATGGTGCCAGACTGGTGATGCAAATTTCGCGATCAGTTGTGCTACCTGAAGTTATGGGTTTTGATGCCATGGAGATATTAGAGTGTTGGGCATGTGTGGGAGTCGAAAAGATGTGTAGTCAGGCAAGTGAATTGATGCCTTTAGATGACATAACTGGGAAAACAGTACTGCAGGTCATGCAGGACAGTGAGCATACATCTGAATTCCTTCAAAGGTTTGTAAATCCTGTATTGATGGTCTATCGTTCACTATCATTCCTGTACTTTTTCCGAACTATTGAGTCTTAATTCATTTCGTTTATTCTTGTGACAGATCGATTCCTTCCTGTCAATCAGTCATGCACAATGAGTCAGTTGCGATGCAGGAAAATTCTTCTGATTATCTGGGGTCAGGCTTGGGGTATACTGAGATGAATTCCGATTATGCATCTCCTGAAGATCTGGTTCTTACTTCAATGACTAAATTTGAGGTTCTATCAGTGGAAGGATTAAAGATACAGTCAAGCATGTCAGACGAGAGAGCACCTTCAGGTATCAGGTTGCCGTCTAACAAGAACATGGCCTCATCAGGCACAAGTGGAGTCTTTTCTTATGGTAAAGCTAAAAGGCCAAACGATCTGGATGCCAATGAGTTTATTAAGCTGTCTTTATCATTGGACAAATGGATGAAGTTAGATGTTGGAAACAATGGGACATTTGGTAAAAAATTGACAATCATCCAAAGATTGCAGTTAAGAGACCCCTTTCGCAACTATGAGATGGTTGGTTCCTCAATGCTACTTCTCATGCAAGTAGAACGGATTCTGCTTTGTGAAGAAGGTTACGTGTCTATGTTCAAAACTAATCTCAGTGAAGAAAACTATGACGTAAATGAGAGCGCTGGTAATACTCCAAATGTTCCTATGTTCAAAATCTGCGGAGTCCATGTTGCAGGATTATCCATTGAGCCTGATGAGAAGCAGACATGGACTTCCAGAAGGCAGCAACAATCTGGGACCAGGTGGTTGCTCTCTAGTGGCATGGGAAAGTCCATTAAGCGTCCAACCTCTAAATGGAAGGCAATTACAGTACCATCCATACCAATTACGAAAAATGTACAACCTGGTGCTATATTGTGGAGCATCTCATCTACCTCTCAAGACGCATTGGCGGAGGATCATACTTACTCCCGAAACCCTGACATTATCTTTCCAAGATAAATCCAGTAGGTTAATTAGGAAATGAGTAGCGTCTTTTGTCCAGCTTCTAGAGATTTTCTTTTTGAACATATACCATATCCAGACGACAATACATCAACTGAATATAGCTTCTCCCGCATACAGGTTATTTATTTCCCATAATCTCTTGTTTAAGTAGATAAATATAGCATGTTTCTGTAGATTTAAACTTCAGATACCATTTAAACTATATGATGTGATAATATATCTGTTTATAATCCTCCGAAGCAATTATGTCAAGATCTTCCTGTTAGATACATTATATGATCTGATGTGACATCCGTAATCTAGAATTCAATTTATTCTATGTGCAACAATGGTATATCTTACGTGAAAAAACGTTGCATACTATATTACTTCACTTTCTTGATCATAGTTTCTTAATTTCTCATCACGTCTTACAGAAAGTTGCTATTTAGATAATAACATATATGTTCGTAATCTTGTAACTCAGCTAGATAAGATAGTTTTTAATGGTGAACAAGCAGTGTATGCAGTCATGTAATGGTTGGAGGATTATTGGTGGTGAGATCTATTACTTGACCAGGACTAGGGTGAGTGTGGGTGCCTTCGTAGGTTGTGATAATATATATCGGGTCGTCTTTGTCTCTTTCGACTCTCTTTTTCACTTTGCAACCATCAACCGAACACCTGTAATAATTCCTGTGTATATGTATGTATGGTATATATCATATATGGTCAGAACTCAGAGTTGATAATTAACACCATGTATGGTTTGTCAACAAATATATCACTTAATTTCAACATATACGTCGCTTAAATTTGATGTACTTTTGTAATGGAGGATTCGCAACTGTTAAATAACTCTACATACTTGAAATTGACATGCTTCGATTAATGATCTTGTTACAAATTCGACCCATATATATGCATGCATTAGATATAAATATGTTTTTCTAAATTTATTTCATGTCATATTGCCTAGGAGGAAACTTTACGCTCTTCATTTCAAATTATTTGACAATTTCGTTTATATGGCACGATGAGATGTCACAACCTAAAATGTGTTTGATGACATTGTTACAAATATCCTCAACTATAACATCACTCATTTCCTTCATAATAATAATTATGAAAACTTTGAGTTACCATAATAATAATAAGTTGTTGAAGGATTATGTCGTTTTGTGCTAAAATCTGCTGAAAATTATGAACTCATTTTTAAATGATTGATACTCCCTCCGTCCCTAAAAGATTGTCACATTTTGACTTTTGATAGTCAAACATTACAAAATTTGATCATGAATTACTATTAAACAATAAGAAATAATATAGTCTTGTGGGACCTTGTTAGATTCGTCTCAATATATATTTTTAAAATATTAACTTCTTATAATTTTTTCACATGTAGAATAACAGATATTTATATTTTAAATCGTGTTTTGTTGACCACCAAAAGTCAAAATGTGACAATCTTTTAGGAACGGAGGGAGTATTTGGTATTTTTTTCAAAACAATGTTAAGAGTTGGATCATATCGTGCCGCTAGCAATTCACTTATGACAATAGACTAAAAGTAGTTACTAATAAATCCCACATTTCAACTAATTGACAATGATAGAATTAGCCCATGAAATTTAACAACTTAGCTTACATGATAGATCTTGTTTGATCTACCAATATGTGGGGGCCATGCTTCTCAATCATTAATTAGCTAAAAATATTACCTCCAATCTAATATGAAAGATATTATAGCATTTAGAGAGGTAATTGTTAAAATGATTTTAGTAAGTGGTTATTTTTGCACCTTGGTCCTCGTAAGTAGCATCGATGTGTAAATAATTCTTGTAAGTGTGTAGAGGGTGTGGAAAATAGTCTCTAAATGAGCGGTTCCATTCATTTTTAAAGGTTATAACTTAATAAATATTTGAGACAAATAGTAATATTTTAAACTTTATATTATCTTCTCTACCTTCTTCTCCCCGACTAAAACTACCTCAAGTCTATACTTCAAAATGGGTGGGAGGGGGGGGGGTCAATTTATATTTTTACCTCAAAATTTATGTAAATTAGTAATTTTAACCAAAAATAGAATTAAATTCTCTTTCTCCATCAACAACTAATGGAACAGTTTAATTAGGGACCATTTTCACACCCATTACACACTTATATGGATCGTTTGCTCATCAGTTCCACTGAGACCAAAGTGCAATAATGACCCAATTAGTGTGACTATTTTACCAATTACCTCGCATCTCGAGGTAGAGCTTTTACCATCAACTACTAGTTATCCATTATTCTAATAAATATAAATACATAATTAAATTAATCTGTGAAAATAGTTTCATAATATTAGTTTCTTATCAATTTTGAAATATAATTCAAGAATAGTTAATGGTGAAAGCTCCTCGATTGATATGCAATAGCGTCATTGTTCATTTTTGGATTGAGCTCATATTTTGTTCTCTAGTTCTTACCGGTTGAGCTATTACCCGGGCACAACAAACATGGTTTATAAATTATGAACAATGAAACATCAACAATAACTCATCATTTATCTTCAAAAGAACTTGGTCCTACATATTTTGTTAACTATATGAATACCTGGGATTGGGGCTGTTCTTAACCATCTTCTTTCCATATTTTCTCCACTTGAAGCCATCGTCTAGTATCTCAACTTGTGACTTTGTCCGGAAAGCAAATCTCTCTTTGGTCGTCGTCTCCCTATTTCCTCCTTCACCCAAACCAATACACAAATTAAAAAAATGCATGTTAAAGATTATTTCTCAACTTATAAAGATCAAAATGGTCTTGCGCGTTTACTGTTTGTGCTACTTTCAGTGACCAAATTGTCCGGGGGCTGAGAGAAACCCGGAGGAACAATCATCATTGGCGTCGTCTGTGAAGAAGGAGGATACTCGTCGAACCATTCGTTATCGCCAAATTCAAGAAGATCAAAAACCTCAAAGCTATTAGATTGTCCCTCACTCCCTAAATGATGAGAGTTGAATGATGAAGTGAAGGATGAATTATTATTGTTGTTATCATCAAATGGAGTTCTCTCGTCGTCCATGTTTGAGAATTCTATCTAGAATTTCGACGACCATAACGACCAAATATGTGGATCATATATATAGCAAAAAGGTAGAGAGATAGTACGATGACTAATTTAATACTTAATAAATAATAATAATAATAATAATAATAATAATGTACTATAATTTTTAATATATACATAATAAACTTTTCAAGATTTTGTCAAATAATAATGAATTGGATGATAAGTGTATGTAGGGATGTTTCATGGTAAGTTTCGTAGGAAGTTGTAAGAAGTTTCATAGCTATAAGAAAATGGTGTGGTGGCTTTGAAAGGAACAATAGAAAGTCATATGAAGTGATGACTGACAAGTGATGACAATTTGACCATGTTGAGATTTATTTTTATTACATGCTAATTACAATTGGTTATTACTTAATTAGCTACTAAACAATATCACTATTAAAAAACTTTTGTTTGACATATGAAATGAGTGGCGATAGTTGAATGAGTATTTTCATAACAGTTGAGTGATCGAAATAAGTCGAAAATGAATATATATATATATA
Organism: Echium plantagineum; assembly: GCA_003412495.2. NCBI lineage: Eukaryota > Viridiplantae > Streptophyta > Magnoliopsida > Boraginales > Boraginaceae > Echium > Echium plantagineum. The sequence goes on along the minus strand of CM016561.1, from coordinate 24,356,674 downwards.
TATATATATATATATAATTGTAATGTTAATAAAAATAAGACTTAGAACGAATAAGCTCATATGTCATTTACCCAATTTATGTTTATAAATGAACTTACAAACAAAAAATAATACATGTATTCATGATATTACGAGTAATGTAGATAGAGTATTACGATATATATAGTGTCACTAATAAATGTAAAAAACTCATGTCAAAGCCTATTTATGAGCAATGATGTCCATTTTGTCCTTATCAAAAGTATGAAAGTAAAGTTGGATGTGGATTATGATTTCAATATTGTGTTCACACGTTGAAAGAGAACATCGTCCTAATTTGTTTTTTGAAATTCTACAACTGAACTCATGGAAATATAGTAGGAATATTGTTCCAGTGACGAAACCGTGCCTATGTGGTAAATTAGTCAATTGAATTACAATCAACGCATGGTCTCGTCATTGGCATAATACTCCCATATAATTCCATGAGTTTGGTTGCGAGAATTCAAAAGAAAAAAATTAGGGTGCTTCTTCAGCGTGTGAACACATTGTTGGCATCGCAAATTCGCAATCGAATTTTAATTTCATACGTTCCATAAAGTTAAAACGAACATAAATCATTACTTTCAAATTATAGGCACCCCTCAGTGAAGCAGGGTACATAGTACTTGTTGCTGGTGGGGTAAACACTATACCAATGAAGACTTGGTGAGCGAAGACTTGCTCCTTTGTGCTATGTTTGGTACGTAGGCTAGCAAAAATGGGGATATAGATACAGAACAAAGAGTACATCAAAATTTCAATCTTCAATTTAATTTTGTTTGTATACTTGATGGAACTTAATCAAATGGTAAAACTCAGATTTATATGAAATACTCAATTGTGAAGTTAAATCACTCAAAAAACAAGGCAAAGAGCAGTTGCATTCTCTCTGCTAAGCTGAGTTCGACGAGAGCAGACTTGATTGCTCGAACTACAGGTTTTCGAAAGGACAAGTTAACTTTCACGTATTCGGGGACACCAGTTTATAAGGGTCGGAAGCATTGTTGTCGTATGGGGGTAAATTAATACATACGGTTACAACTTGTTAGTACAGCCTTAGCACCGTTGTGACCAGAATTTTGAGCCTCTTTAATGGTTTTTTATGGGGTAAAAGTCGTTGGGTAAGGTGGGACGCGACCTGCTATAGCTACGCTGAGGGAGGACTTAATTTGAAGTCGTTGTCAGCTATGAATAAGGTGTGTCTGATAAAGGCGTGGACAAATGCTATCTAAGTATTGCAAGAGGCTACATCCATCAGCAGTGTTTCACTCACGCTGTTGGACATTCATCACTCAATTTCGACATCATGGAGAAGAGAACATTCATTGGTTGCATGATTGGGCAGGGGAACTGTGGTTTCTGGCACGACTCATGGCTCGTGGGTGGTGAGGTTACTCCATTGGCAGAGCATTTAGTCGACAATAAGCTGAGAAGAGGGACGTGTGGGCTAACGACTCCTGGGGATCTAGCTGAGCTCCAGAGTATGGTGAATGATCAAACGTTAGAGAGGAATACTAGTGCTCTGATTCATACAGTATTTGATGACTCCATGGTCTGGAAAGGTTCGAAAGACAGCCTGTTCACGTTTCGTCAAGTCTACAAAGAAATGGTTCCAACTAGGGACTGTTCTCGGCTATACAGCCCTATGTGGCACAGTTAGTTCCCTTCCTATATGTCGATGCTCGCTTGGAGGGTCTACAAAGGCCTCATACCAGTTGATGAACAGTTTCAGAGAGAGGCATCCAGTTAGTCTCCAAGTGTGTGATCTGCAATAGTTGAGAGACTATATCCAATGTCTTTGAGGAATGTCCGATTGCAGCAGAGGTATGTATGGTCGTTTTTGGGTCATTATATTATTTAGCATTTTTAATGGAGTGTATATTATCAAAGACATGTGCAAAACTGCCACTTACTTGATCGAAAGTGCAATTTAAGCCCACTTACGGACCATTGCTGCAATTAACTCACTGTCTTGACAACTAACTCTTTTATCTTGTACCACTACCAACTAAACATATCTCGATTAGCCGTTCAATAAAAAATAACTTGTTTTTGGACTAAGGGTGCACATGCTTTGTTATAATTAATCTAGGTAATTATATTACTAAATTTGTAGAATCATTCGGAGAAGCTATACCTAGTACACTTCCACTATTAATAATAAGATTTCATCATAGTTGTAATGATTGGAGATGGACTTAGGGAGCCCTTTTTGGTACTTACCACGAAGAAGCTAAGGGATGCGATCGCATTAGCTAGGTTTCCATTAAGGGTCCCAACTTTTTTATTTTTCCTATTTACATTCTAGTTAAAACAAATTATTTCAAATTAATTGTCATGTTATGATTATAATGCACTTGTATACTATATTTTTTCTATATTATATTCCTGTTGATTGTAATTTAATTATTTTCATTCACTAAGGGCTTATATTATAGATGTGTTAATTCTTAATCATGAATGTGTACTGAATCGTTGGTTTGAAAAATCATTAAAACATAAAATAATAATCCAACAAGTTCATTCCTATAAAAAAATTTCGAAATTGAAGTTTGGTTCAAACCTAATTGAGTTCAATAATGTGACAAGAAAGATTTATTAATAATTTTACAATTTTTGTATCGATCAAGAAGAGATGCTAGATAATATAAACCCTAATTCTATTGATAACATATTTGGATCAGATAATGCACGAAAATATTATTTCATGTAATTTTGTAATCTTGTATTCTTTTGTTTTCTTATAAAATTAAAGTTTATCTCTAGAGTCATTTTCTCGCTAGGTTTTCACACTAGTGTTATTTTCTCTTTCAAATCTATTGATTTTCCATTTTTACCTTATGATATACACACAATTGGAGGCTGTTATTTCAGATCAAATTGATTTGGTGGGAACCTATGGATTTCATAATCCATACATGGTATTACCATTGTTTCTTCTCCCCAATTTTGGCCATTTTTATTTGGCGTTTGAGTCAATGCAATTGATCTTCCAATATTCTGGGCAGATCTTGTGCCACCGTAATTGGCTAATTTTGATAGCTCTATACAGAGCTCTCTTCCTGTCTGTTCTTCACCATCCACCACTCAAATATTTAAAACAGTATTCTTGCTTCAAGTGGTTTTATTGTCCCTTACTTGTCCCTACATCTAATAACATGGAGACACAGTATCGGGAGAGATCGTATCGGGAGAGATCTTGGGTGGAGCATCGTGTATACATTGCCACAATCCAGGGGCTGAAGGAGAGATGGCAGCTGCCGGACGATCCCACCACACTTTTGGAGAGAGAAAAAGAAATAGCGTTAGATCTGGAATCCCCTAAATTTCCTCCTGGATTTGAATCGGTCATTAATGCTAATGAGAGTAATAAAGGGGAATTGAATTCTTTGAAATTTAAAGGAATTGATGGTCCTAGCATTGATGCTAATGACAGCTTGACCATAATTAAAGCTAATGATGGCTACAAATTTAAGGAGCCAATTAAGTCAATTCTTTGTAAGGCATTCATTGACCTTAATGAGTATTTGACTGGCGATACATCTAATGAGAAGGGCATTCAATGCTCTATTATTGACGCAAAGACTCCTGGTCTGAATATTTGCTCCTCCTTAAATGATAACAATAACTCCTCTAATCATGTGCTTAATAATGGAGACATGATTAAGGCCTCCCCAATCAAGAATGTATCTCTTTCTACTGATGGATTGGATACCTTCTCTCAAGACACAACGGCTGAGACTGCGGGGCAGTCCAGCCGAGAGCCATGAATCTACTAGCTTGGAACTGCCGGGGTCTTAACCAACCCCGAGCAGTTAGGTCACTTGCCAGTCTAATTAGCAACAATAAAACTGGTTTGGTTTTTCTTATGGAAACTAAGTTACATACTCACGAGTGGAATCACATCAAACACAAGATTAAGAGGCCGAATGCTTTTACTGTTGATGCTCGAGGGCGCAAAGGAGGCTTAGCTTTGCTTTGGCCAAGAGACATGGAAGTACAAGTTATTTCTTACTCTACTCATCACATCGAGTCAACAATATCTAAGGACGGCTGCTCTTGGAGATTGATAGGGTTCTATGGTCATCACGAAGTATGTAACAGGAAGTTTTCATGGGACCTTATGCGTTTTTTAAGTTCTTCTTCTGTTCTTCCCACTTTATTCATAGGGGATTTTAATGAAATTTTATGCAATTCTGAAAATGTATCCCACCGTCGTCAACGACCTAATTGGCAAATGGAAAATTTCCGCCAAGTAGTTCGTGACTGTGGGCTTTTTGATATTGGATATTCTGGTTTTCCGTATACCTGGTGCAACAACTTTATTTCTCCTAATTCAACAAGGGCACGGCTAGATAGGGGTTTGGCTACGAATAGCTGGAAGGATTTATTTCCTAACTTCTCCTTACTTCATGGTTCGACTTATACATCGGATCACCTCCCCCTTATTCTGTCCGTGGGGGAACAAGTGTTGGGATTTTATACATGTTTTGCATATCAAATTATACAAAAACGTATAAACGATCGAATACAAAGTTCTAAAAATTCACATTTAACTATGAGTTTGTGTGTATACCTCTTGAAGCGTGTTTGAGTTGCACAACGGAAGAGCAACCAGCGTTCCTCTCTCTAGTTAGTCCACACCAATGCTAGTTTGTTTCCTTCCTTGAAGCAACTAGAGCTTAAGTGTATTTGACAAAGAATGAATCAAGAAAGAAACGATTTTCTTCTCTTGATGTTATTCTTGTTTTGGCCGAATAGAGAAGGAATAGGGAGTATTATTTCTTTTCAATTGTCTTACAAGTGAAAAGATGATAGTGAGAAGGTTGATTTTTTGTTTACCATCAAATGGTGTTTATATAGTGGTGCTATAAACAAAAATCTTCCTTTCAATTATTCACCATTTATTACAATAATAAGTGTGTGATGAATTTGCGGTTTAATCACATTAAACCCAAAGACGTAACGCCTCCACAATTAAGCACCAATTAATACAATATTAATTGTGTTTGAATTCAAAGTCAAACAAGCCAATTGAATTCCCCTTGATTCTTTGACATTTACACTTTTAACCCGGAAGTTTCAATCATATTGAAAATCAAGTGCATTGTATGTGTGTGACCTTCTAGGATCGAAATGACATTAGCCATATGTTAATAAAATATCAACCAAGTATTTTACTAACATATAAATCATGAGCGGGCCCTAGTAAAACCATCATGACCCCTAATGCATTTCGAATTCATTCCCAGCACGTATATTATTGTCAAACATAATATACGTATGAACTTAGCTTTAAATAAGTAATCACTACGAACAATCAAATTGTTCAACGGGCACTTATTATGACGTGTCAAACACCTCATAATTCTAACACTCCCACTTGCCCTTGGACGATTACTTGTAAAATGATTCTTTCGCATCGTGATTCTCACAGTCAATCTATGGTAAGATATGTGTCACCATACTCTTGCACCTGTACTGTCTCGGATACATAGAATTAATGTGATACCCAGTACTGCTACTGGAGATGGCCATCTTAATCACCATTAATCTACCGAGATTTTATGAATCAATCGACATAACCGATTTGTGCGAATCCCCTCTGATGTACAACAATGTACCAACATGTTCCAAGTATGCCCAACATATGCCTTTATAGCCTCCCTTCTACAGGAGACGTTTGACACAGTCAAAGCACGCAAGTCTCATGCTAATGCATTCCCGCCATACAGGTCTAAGAATCAACATTTAACATAAGTTCGATGAGAAGTACTTAGGACACAGATATGTTATCTTCTAAGTTTTCTCATGGCGGTCGAATCCAGTATCATAGCTTGGACTAGTTCCAAGATATATACCCATGTGCATGACTAGAGTACATTTACTCCCTTTCTTGTCTAAGAAACGTGACCAAGACAATCATGTACATACTGATCATTACAATGTTCGATTCCAATCAGTGAACATTTGAACAGGGACAAGTTATCCCCTTGCTTCTAGGCTTAGTAGAGGGTCTCTCATTTGGGATCCTCAACCCCAAAGACCTCTCTAGAAGACATGGACAACAATGGAATCAAAATAAAGATATATGTATGAAAAGATAGTCAAACTATAAACATACATATATTTGAATCAATTATTCAACATAGTCTTATTAGGACTTCACTATGACAAAATACAAAAATATAGCTCCCACTAAACCTAACACCATCCAAGCATATATCTAAGTCTAACACTTGATACATGCTTATCATGTTTGCCGTGAGGCAACGGTTTGGTCAATGGGTCAACTATGTTATTGTCTGTATATACTCACATCTTCTCGTTTCGTGATATCACGAATAATGTGATACTTTCTAAGCACATGCTTGGAGCGGTGATGTGACCTTGGTTCCTCGGCATGAGCAATTGCACTAGTGTTATCACAATATAACACTACCGGCTTGTCAATGCTAGGCAAAACACCAAGTTCACTCACAAACTTCTTAATCCAGCATGCTTCCTTTGCAGCATCTGATGCTGCAACATATTTAGCTTCCATTGTAGTATCTACCACAGTGTCTTTCTTGTTACAGCACAAAGACACTGCGCCACCATTTATGCGAAACACATAACCAGACTGAGATCTAGAATCATCTTTGTCGGTTCGGAAGTTCGCATCGGTATAGCCTACAACCTGTAACTCATTATCTCCCCCATAGACAAGACACATGTCTTTAGTATTTCTCAAATACTTAAGAACGGCCTTTACGGCCTTCCAGTGCTCTTGTCCTGGACACGATTGATAACGACTTGTTACACTCAAAGCGTAAGAAACGTCAGGTCGTGTACAAAGCATGGCATACATGATAGATCCTATGGCTGAGGCATAAGGGATCTTGTTCATCTTCTCTATTTCGATGCTGTCTGTGGGACTGTCAGCACGACTAATAGAAATGCCATGTCTCATAGGGAGATTACCTTTCTTGGAATTTTCCATATGGAATCTAAGTAATACCTTATCAATATAAGTGTTTTGACTCAGTCCAATGAGTCTCTTAGATCGTTCCCTATGGATCTTAATTCCAAGAATGTACTGAGCCTCTCCTAGGTCTTTCATAGAGAAACATTTGCACAACCATGCCTTGACTGATTCAAGCATGGGTATGTCGTTTCCTATGAGAAGAATGTCGTCTACATATAGCACGACAAATGCAATGTTGCTCCCACTAACCTTCTTGTATACACAAGAATCTTCTTCACATCGAATGAATCCAAACTCTTTGATTGATTCATTGAAGCGAAGATTCCAACTCCTAGATGCTTGCTTCAGACCATAAATAGATCTTTGAAGTTTGCATACTTTCTTAGGCTCTTTCGAGCTTGTGAATCCAGGAGGTTGTGTCATGTACACATCCTCTTCTAGTTTCCCGTTAAGGAAAGCTGTCTTCACATCCATTTGCCAAATTTCATAATCATAGTATGAGGCAATGGCTAAGATAATCCGAATGGATTTAAACTTAATGACTGGAGAAAAAGTTTCATCTACCATGAATTTGTTTGAAACCTTTAGCTACTAGTCGAGCCTTATAAACATGGACATTTCCATCTTTATCAAGCTTTCGTTTAAATACCCATTTGCATTCGATGGGTCTATCACCCCTCGGCAAATCAATCAATGTCCATACTTCATTATGGTACATTGAGTCCATCTCGGATTGCATGGCTAGGAGCCATTCATCAGCATCAGGTTGTTTCATGGCTTCCTCACAAGTTGAGGGTTCCCCGCTTTCAATCAGGAAAAATTCCCCATACCATCTATCGGGTTCCTGACGGGACCTTTCGGATATCCGAGGGATGTTTTGAGTATCAGCAGGCTCGTCTACGGTTTCCCGTGGATCGAGTTGAACCTCTTCTTCATAAGAGGGGTCCACCTCCTGAGGTGATTCAGCTAAAGTACTAGTACCTGCTACATCACCCTCTTGAACAATTTCAAGAGTCTCATTATTCTTATATCTCTTTGTAATGTATTCTTTCTCAAGGAAAGTTCCATTACGAGCCACGAAAATCTATTTTCGGGATTGAGATAAAAGAAGTATCCCTTGGGTTCCGTAGGGTAACCAATGAAATAACACTTGTCGGATTTGGGTCCAATTTTGTCTTTGCTAACTCTCTTAACATAGGCCTCGGATCCCCAAATCCTTAAGTACCCCAGTTTGGGAACTGTCCCAAACCACATCTCATGTGGGTCTTAGGTGCTGAATTGGTTGGACATTTGTTTAGTGTGGAAGCGGCAGTTTCCAATGTGTAACCCCAAAACTAGATGGGAGTTCTGATGTGCTCATCAATTGATCGAACCATATCTAATAAGGTTCGATTTCTCCTTTCGGAGACACCATTGTGTTGTGGTGTACCAGCAGGTGTGAGCTGTAATACAATATCACACTCCTTTAGGTGTTGCAAGAAGTCATGGCTCAAGTATTCTCCTCCCCTATCGGAGCAAAGAATCTTGATTGTCCTGGCGAGTTGGTTTTCTTCCTTCTGAAATTCTTTGAACTTTTCAAAGGCTTCACTCTTATGTTTCAACAGATATACGTAACCGTATCTGCTGAAGTCATCGGTGAAGGTAATGAAGTATAGAAAACCTCCTCTAGCAGGCGTGTTCATTGGGCCACATATATCAGTATGTATGATTCCCAATAAATTACTTGCCCTTTCACTCGTACCAGTGAAAGGTGACTTGGTCATCTTGCCTAAAAGACATGACTCACATTTGTCATAAGATTCAAAACCAGATGACGTAAGAATTCCATTGTCATGGAGCTCTTTAATGCGTTTGTCACTTATATGACCGAGTCTGTAATGCCATAGGTATGTCGGGTTCAAGTCATCAAGCTTGTTCCTTGTCATGCTAATGTTATAGCATTAATACATGATGGCAGAGTAGCAGTGGTCGAACCACTCTTCTCGTCTGCCAGGTACTTCTTGCAGTTTCTCTTCCAATGGTCAACTATCTCATAGTAATGAAACTTGTCATCCTTTTTGGCATCCTTCTTGGATGCCTTATGAGTAGGAGCCGTTGCACGAGGGGCAACCCTTTGTCTTGCCTTTGACACTTTTCTTCTTCTGAATAGTCAAAACAGAAGAAGAAGAAGTGTCTCTAGCCTTCCTGATGTTTTGTTCAGCATTGTTGATTATACCATGCAGCTCAGACAACGTCTTGTCATATTGATGCATGTTGTAGTTCAACACAAAATCACTGAACGAATCAGGCAGCGACCTAAGAATGATATCTACAGACATCTCATTAGAGACGGGTGCCCCCAACGAGCCTAGTCTTTCGACTAAGCCCATCATCTTGATGACATGGGGACTTGATGGCTGTCCATTGCCTAGCTTACAGTCAACGAGAGCACAAACAGATTCGTATCTCTCATTGCGTGCCTCCTGCTGGAACAAGTTTTCCAGCCGGCGGTACATATCGTAAGCGTTGACCTTTTCGAATTGAATCTGAAGATTCGATTCCATGTTGGCCGACATTAAGCATTGGACATCTATAGAATCATTCATGTGCTGTTTATAGACATAAAACTCCTCCTCATCAGTGGGAGGGACGTTAGGAAGCATGCTGGTGAGCACGTAGTCTGTTCTCTCAGACTTGAGAACAATTCTTAAGTTGCGAGCCCAGTCATGGAAATTGGTGCCGTTAAGTTTGCATTTCTCCAAAGCGGAGCGGAGAGACTTAGAGTTCTTAGCGTTTGTAGACATGATAACTACGGCGAAAAATGCAAATGAATAACTCAGATAAGCATGTCATAGCGATAATTCAAAATATCTAAATATTTGAACTCATACAATGTGTTCACAATCCTACTAAAACACACAATGTATCCGAGAACTCAGATAATTAATAATCGAACGGCAGCGCGCAACATTTCGACTACCAATCATGTGAGTAGGTGAATGATCACCATTTATGCCGGGCATAATTCTCGGTGTCACCAAAAATCTTACAAGATTGCATTGGTGACAACTTTTGCCAACAGGCCCAAATCTGATTATGGGAATCACTGTTCAAGTAACCTGAGCCTACTGACGAAAGTCAGAATGAACAATCGAAGCCCGATTCTGAATCGGAAATCATTCGATTATTCCATCGGGATCAAGTCATAGGACATGTCATGTCTGCCAATCTGGCAGGTCCATGCATACGTATGTCTTATTCCGACTTTAGGGTCAGGTATGGCAAATTACTTGACTTAAGGTAGGATTAGTTATAAATATATAATCATGATCATACATGCATATATACATTCACTCAAGCAAGAATATATATCATATGAGCATGAAAATTAAGAATTATAACGCAAATAAATGGGATTAGTGATATGATCTAAAAACCGAAAAGAAAACTAGACTTAATTCTAAACTAAGTCTTCAGTCCTCCTTCAGTTCCTTCGGTGGCTTCGTCTTCTATTGATTACAATCACACGTGGTGATAAATAATTGACACGCAGGTCAATGTAATAAATAATAAAATAAAAGTGACACAAGTCGTCATAAAATAGCACGCAGGCTATATTTCTTTTTGACACAAGTCGTCATATAAAAGACAGTACACAGACTGTATTTCAAAAACCAGATCATATCACTTATCCCAACATTCATTCACAATGAAAATAAAACATCCAATATATCAAAATATATATAATACATGAATTAAGTCAATTAAAACATGTAAGGATGTCAAATAAGGTACACACAATTATAACACATATATGTAATAAATTGTACATCAAATGTAACAACCAAATCAATAACTCATAGGTTTTACATAATTAATTAAGGCCTTTAATTTTAATTAATAAGCATTTAATATTATTTATAACCAATATAAATAAAATTAACAACTAATCATATTAGTCCTATTAATTAAAATATTGTAACATTAAAATCTAATCAAATTATCATACAAGTTATAATAATTTAATTAATTTTCTTCTGACAATCAAAAGTCAAAATACTAGAATAGCCAAAATATTCACAATAATTAATAAAACAAAATCCAAAACAATTTTAGGACCATTTTAATTATGTGAACAGTCGTGAACAGTGTTTCGTGAACAGTGAAATCGGAATCACTGTTCATCCGAAAAACACTATTCATCCGAATAGTGTTCCGAACTTTTCGGATGAACACATGGCTATTCAAAAATCTTTTTCGAGCACTTAATAAATCCAAATAAATCCAGAAAAATTACAGTAGACTCGAAAATCATTCTAGTATTTGATTTATATTTTTTCAGAATTTTAGAAAAATATATACAGCCGTTAAAACACTGTTCAACCGAATGGTATATCAAATCCGTTCGGGTGAACATATGACTGTTCAAATGTCAATTTCGAGCACTTAAGAAATCCAAAAAATTCCAGAAAAATTTCAGTAAACTCGAAATTGACTCTAATATTTTATTTATATTTTTCCAGAATTTTATAAAAATATATACAGCCTTTAAAACTGTTCAAACGAAGGGTATATCAAATCCGTTCGAATGAACATATGGCTGTTTCAAACATTTATTTCGAGCACTTAACAAATCGAAACAATTCCAGAAAAATTACAGTAAACTCGAAATTCAATGTACTGTTTGAATAATATTTTTCCAGAATTCTATAAAAATATATACAGCACTTAAAACTGTTCAAACGAAAGGTATATCAAATCCGTTCGGATGAACATATGGTTGTTTCAAACATTTATTTCGAGCACTTAACAAATCGAAACAATTCCAGAAAAATTACAGTGGTCTCGAAATTTTGTCTACTGTTCGAAACATATTTTTACAGAATTTTAGAAAAATATTTACAGGCCTTAACAATTACATAATTGCACAATACACATAATGCACAACAACCTTAATTGATGATATCAAAACATACACATATGATATTATAATTCATGAAATCAAATTTCAAGACATTTAAAGTGAATTAGAACATATGTACCGGGCTCTGATACCACTGTTGGGATTTTATACATGTTTTGCATATCAAATTATACAAAAACGTATAAACGATCGAATACAAAGTTCTAAAAATTCACATTTAACTATGAGTTTGTGTGTATACCTCTTGAAGCGTGTTTGAGTTGCACAACGGAAGAGCAACCAGCGTTCCTCTCTCTAGTTAGTCCACACCAATGCTAGTTTGATTCCTTCCTTGAAGCAACTAGAGCTTAAGTGTATTTGACAAAGAATGAATCAAGAAAGAAACGATTTTCTTCTCTTGATGTTATTCTTGTTTTGGCCGAATAGAGAAGGAATAGGGAGTATTATTTCTTTTCAATTGTCTTACAAGTGAAAAGATGATAGTGAGAAGGTTGATTTTTTGTTTACCATCAAATGGTGTTTATATAGTGGTGCTATAAACAAAAATCTTCCTTTCAATTATTCACCATTTATTACAATAATAAGTGTGTGATGAATTTGCGGTTTAATCACATTAAACCCAAAGACGTAACGCCTCCACAATTAAGCACCAATTAATACAATATTAATTGTGTTTGAATTCAAAGTCAAACAAGCCAATTGAATTCCCCTTGATTCTTTGACATTTACACTTTTAACCCGGAAGTTTCAATCATATTGAAAATCAAGTGCATTGTATGTGTGTGACCTTCTAGGATCGAAATGACATTAGCCATATGTTAATAAAATATCAACCAAGTATTTTACTAACATATAAATCATGAGCGGGCCCTAGTAAAACCATCATGACCCCTAATGCATTTCGAATTCATTCCCAGCACGTATATTATTGTCAAACATAATATACGTATGAACTTAGCTTTAAATAAGTAATCACTACGAACAATCAAATTGTTCAACGGGCACTTATTATGACGTGTCAAACACCTCATAATTCTAACAACAAGTTCATTGGCAAGGCAAACACAAAGCTATATTCAGGTTTGAGGAAGGCTGGTGCCTGTATAAAGAAAGTTCGGAAGTCATTCAAAAGGCATGGGATTCGGTCACTGATACAGATCCGAGTCTAAGGCTTCTGAATGGTATCCGTCAGTCTAGACTTAACTTACTAGACTGGAAACGGACCAGCCTAGGAAATGTGAAGAATTCTATCAGAGATAAACAACAACAACTTGATTTTCTTCAGCAAGGCACTATCACAGATAGCTCCAAGAGAGAAACTATAGTCCTTGCTAAAGAAATAGATAAACTGCAAGAACTGGATGACATCTACTGGTGTCAACGTTCTAAAGTTTTCTGGAGGGTTAAAGGAGACAGGAATACTGCCTTTTTTCATGCCATCTCTGCTCAGCGTGGCAAAAGTAAAGCTATCACATCACTGCAGGATGATACAGGGCAATGGGTTATGACAAGGGAGGGCTTACATAATTTGGCTGAGAATTTCTACGTGAAGTTGTTTACTTCACAAACGGGAGCAGACTCTTTTAGGCTATCGGAGTTGGGGGTGACCCCTTTTTCTCGAGAGGATATAGCCAAACTGGATGCTAATTTCACGGAGGAAGAGGTACGTAAATGTACCTTGTCAATGAAGGGAGCTAAGGCTCCAGGCCCAGATGGTATGTCTGCAAAGTTTTTCCAACATTATTGGCCTACTGTTGGTTCGGATCTCACAGGAATGGTACCAAATTTTCTCAATTATGGTAAATTTCTTAGGAAATTCAATTTTACCTTTATCTCTTTGATTCCTAAGGTGGAAAGGCCAGTGAATATGTCTCAATTCAGGCCAATTGCACTTTGCAACACCTCGGCAAAGATTATTGCCAAATGCATTGCAATGAGGCTAAAAGATTATTTGCCCAAAGTCATTTCGAGTACACAAAGTGCTTTTGTCCCGAATAGACTTATTACGGACAACATCTTGATGGCTTTTGAAGCACACCACATTATCAAGAACCGTAAGACGGGTAAGCGAGGGCTTATGTCTATCAAACTGGATATGGTTAAAGCTTATGATAGAATAGAATGGTCTTTCCTCAAGGCCATGATGAAGGTCTTGAGTTTCAGCCGAAAGTGGATTTCTATGATTATGACCTACGTGGAATCTGTTACCTATTCCCTATTAATCAATGGGGAACAAGTGGGATATATCAAACCCGGACGGGGCTTAAGACAAGGAGACCCTTTGTCACCTTATCTCTTCATTATTTGTGCAGAAGGTTTGATTGCACTAATCAATGAGGCAGTTCAGCTTGGTCACTTATCAGGGATTTCTCTGGGACCAGGAGCAACTCCTTTGTCCCATCTGATGTTTGCAGATGATACCTTATTACTAGGGAAGGCTACTACAAATGAGGCAACAATAATCAAGCATATTTTGAATAAATATGAGCATTGGTCTGGACAGCTTGTGAGTGTCCAGAAATCCAATGTCCTATTTAGCCCGAATGTGGAACAAGCTACCAGGAATGCAATCTGCGACATTCTAGGAATGCCGGAAGCTACCTCGCACGGTAACTATCTTGGCCTACCTACCACCATTGGCTCTTCTAAAAAAGAGGTATTCCAATCAGTCATTAATAGAGTGAAAACCAAGGTGACAAGTTGGAAGCCAAGACTATTATCGAAAGCAGGTAAAGAGGTGTTTCTTACTTCAGTGTTACAGTCCGTCCCCACTTACATAATGCAATGTTTTAGGCTACCAAAAAATACATGTGCGAAAATAAATTCTATTCTAGCTAACTTTTGGTGGGGATCGGACAACAATAAAAGGAAAATACATTGGTCTTCTTGGTCTTCACTTTGTGATCCAAAGGATATGGGTGGTTTGGGTTTCAGAGATGCCGAGGATTTCAACACGGCTTTGTTATGTAAACAAGCCTGGCGACTCATCACGAACCCAGAAAGTCCACTGGCAGAGGTCTATAAGGCTCGATATTTCCCGGCAGGAGACTACTGGTCGACACAACTTGGTGTTAACCCCAGCTACACCTGGCGCAGTATCTTATCTGTAAGGGACACATTAAAACAAGGCATCAGTTGGATAATGGGCAATGGGGAGTCAATTCCCATTTGGGAGCACAGTTGGGTTGTTCAGGGAGATATCAGGAAAATTATCACACCAACAAATCCAGATATGAGTCAGTTAAGAGTCAAAGATCTAATTGACACAGATATGGAGGTATGGAAAGTTTCACTGATTAGAAGCATATTTTATACTGTAGATTCAGAGGCTATACTAGACATGCCAATTCCAGATCTAAGTACTTCGGATGTACCGAAGTGGACACAGAGTAAAGATGGCAAATTCACAGTTAAGGGCGCATACGAGTTCATGCGACATAATCGAAGCAATCAAGCTCAGCATATATCAAGCAATATCCAGAATACAAGCTTCTACAAGAACTTATGGCAACTAAAAATTCCACCGAAAATCAGACATTTTTTACATGGGGCAATCAGAGATAAATTACCAACAACAACAAATCTGGTCAAAAGGAAAATACAGATTTCAGAAATGTGTTGCTTTTGTGATAGTCAAAACGGAGACATACTTCATGTGCTTAATAATTGCATTTTTACAAAGGAAGTGTGTTTTCATCTAGGCATTAGCAGAGACACAACAAATTATACCAACTTTCAGGATCTATTTGAAAGGTACAGGAAAAAGCTTCCTCCTGATTTATTTAAGAGATGGATTATATGCTTGTGGGACACATGGCATCAAAGGAATCGAAAGATTCAAGGTGAAAATATAAGAACTCCAAAAGAAATTGTATGTTTTGGAACCTTTTACCTGGAAACCTTCGATTCAGCCCCTAATCTCCTTAAATCCATCCAGCCTCCAAGAATCTGAACAAGCAGCTCGCCATTTTCGACTTTCACGGCTGCTAGAAAGTTTATGCTTAATTGGTAGTGGTGTTAGGTTTAATGAAGTTAAGGTGTAGTAGCTATAGTCCAGGGTTTTCTACCTGAGACTTTAACTGATGATAGGATTGGGCCGAACTCTTAATCCATGTTGGATTTAAGAATTTATTTGAGATTTTGTTGGTTATTTTATCATTAGCTGGACTCTGGTCCATAGTTGTATAGGTTTGTAATTATTATTTTTTTTCATTTCTTTAATGAAATTCATCGCTTATTACCAAAAAAAAAAAAATTTAAACATAATATCAATTATGTAGTTTTTAATTTTTAGTTTTAAGCCCCAAAAATTTGTTGACCAGTCCTGATTTGAATGAAGGTCACTATGATTGGCTATACATATTATTATTGACATATCTCATTATTTTTTGAATTGCTTCAATTGAAACCGACATTATTATATGTTTCAACATGCACGGCTGTCTGCTGGTGCCTACTTGCAATATTCTTCAATCATATTGTACGTTGGGTTTGAGGGGTACGGGGGACGGAGGGGTTTCATTAACGTGATTGGTTTTAATAGCTACTACTCCCCTAGTCCCTCAGAAGCAATTAGTGCTGGAAACGAGTCGAATCGGTTCGGGTAGTGCAGTACACCACCCTACTCCTTAAGATAACGAACCAGGTAGTAACGAGTCGGGTAATTTTGCGAGCATAACTTTAGTACCCCTACCCAACTCTTTATAGTAACGAGTCGGGTAGTATAATAATCCAGCTCTACTCCTTTATTACCCGACTCCTTAAGGCAACATGAAAAAAGAAAAACTTATTTTTAATAAAAATGAATATATTGTTATATTGGACACATTAATAAATTACATAAACCTTAACTATTTGAAATATTTGATAATAAAGTTTACAAAACTTAATTATAAATAAAACTTAATTATAAATAATATTTGAACACACATATTAAATTAATTAATTAATTTGGTAGTTTGTTAAGGAGCCGGGTAATTATCGAGCGAGTCGGGTATTTCAAACGATTACAACCTTGTACCCTTACCCTACTCCTTAACTAACGAGCGGTCTATCGAGTCGAGTACTCGAGCCGGGTGCTCGAGCGGGTAACGGGTTACCCGACTCGTTTCCAGCACTACAAGCAATGCACGACTTTGTATTTGAAAAAAAAACTTTGAGACCCTTTAATTAAGTAAGTGATCCAATAATTTCGTTATTCTGAGGATTGATATTGGAGGTTAGCGTGGAATGTGTTTCAGTGGTCAGGGATACATTGGCTTCTCTGTACACCACTTCAATTTGAGAATCAACCCCAAAGAAAATCGAAATTACACCAAACAAAGAGGCAAGGGGGTCGCCACAACACTAAGGACTTTGTATTTGAGAATATATAGGACCACGTGATTGTATTAGAATACAAGTTGAAAACTATCGTGAAAATAAATATTTTTTTTGGATAGATAGTAAAACGGACATTACAAAGGTTTAAAGTTACAGACAAGCCATAATGGTTAGAAGAGCTTCAACAGATGGATACTTATCGAAAGAAACATAAAACATGACATAACACAAAGCTATCTTATCACCACAATTGATGTTTGCAGTTTCAAATATTAAACTCATCAAATGTTATAGTCTTTTTCCGGGCCCAGAAACCTCTCATCGCACCAACAAGATAGATTAACTCAAAATTATTTTTATCTTGCGCCAAGTGTGTTCAACAAATGCTTAAGAAAAATAGGGTGGTAGTTAGAAGAAACCAAGAGAAATCAGATGGATAATCATTTCTGACATGAGCAGAAGAGAGTAGATATCTCGTGATTGATGTCATAGAAAATTCATAAATTTTTTAACTTTGTCGAAAGTCTACTACAAAAACCACCACAATGAATTTATTAAAACATTTGATGAAATCTTAGTACTAGAAATATCATAAATATAGTTAATACAATCATTAGTTTGAGCAGTGGAAAGAGTATCTCGACTGCCCAAGATCTTATCTATTGATCCGGGAGTATATCGATTTTCGATGTGAGACGGCAGGGTTATACGTGCCTCATTTGCTCGGGTTTGGCTCATGATACCATGTTAAGAGTCTATGGGGTTCCACTCTAAAACCAATTGACAATAGAGCAAGGGAGTAGTCCAAGATCTTATATATTAACCTACGAATACATCGACTTTTAATGTGGAATATGTATCTTAACAATTTTATTCAACGTTATATAGTACTATATTTTAATCACTAATTTACAAAACAAAAAATCACTAATTTATAAAGGGAAAAAGAAAACCCATGACATGCAATCGTTATCTCTTGCACTAATAATACACTTGGTAATAAAACCGTACCCATGCAATATTCCCACTAGTTTGTCTCTGACCAAGTCAAGTCAAAGGTCATTGAGCACAAAAAATGAGTACAATCAAAATAGACCTATAAGGCACGTCAGAAGAGACTTCTCAACTAAGTCTACTATAGACATACTTATCGGGGTAATTAATTATCAACTCCAAAATACGATTCTTTCAGAAGACATTGACTTGGTATACACTATATCCCCGGACAATAGATTGAGTTACGAGCATAAGGTCGTGCTTTTTTTAAATATTTAATTCATTAAATCATTATTTAATTTACTTAAAAATAATTATAAATAATTAAAGTTTGTAATGATTTACTATCAATCTTTCAAATAATTAAGTGAGAGTTCGGGAATAATAAACTCGGGTGGAAGGAGCTGCTGTAAATTGACGCTTGAAGATGGTGATACGAAATATGTCTTCAAGTGAGAGATTATTGGGTTATGAACCAATTATGTACTCGATCAGTACTTGGGTCAGTACTTGGACAAGTTCCGAAGTGCACTACGAGAGAAATCGGTACTTGGATCAATACTGGACCAAGTTCTAAAATCCACTACGATGGTGATCATAACTTAGGTCGGTACTTGGTCGGAACTTGACCAAGTACCAATCCCAAGAAAGTCTGTAATTTGGGCTGGCAAATTTTGAGTTGTTTTGGGCTCTACCTAGATTTTGTCTTTTACTATAAACATAAGACATTAGTATAGGGTTAGATTATCACACAATAGCACATACATAGAGAACTACTCTGTAAATAATCTCGTCCTTTATTAATAAGATCTGCAACAGCAACATGACGTAGTCATTCATTCTGAGGGCGAACTGTATAAAACTTGGCGTCATTAACTTTTCGTATTTACTTTCATCATTGTCATACTAATTTCGTGGGGATTGGGAGAATTGGATTCGGCATTAATTCTCAACAGTTTTGACTTCTTGAAGCAAACTTTGAATTCTTTGACCATGGAGCTAATAGAAAATAATATAATCATGTAAAATCTTATTAGATTTGTTTAATATGGACTTTTGAAATATCAATTCTTTTGTATCATTTTAAGCATGTCAAATTGAAGTTATTTAATTTTTAAATTGTCTCTAACTGATCATAAAAAAATCAAATCATTTGAGGATGAAAGGAGTATTCTAGCTAATATTATAATTCAAAGAAATATCTTCTAGCTGCCTAACTAACTCTGATCATCTCATGAAGAATGAGTATGTTCATTAATGATATTATTCATATATGTTCATTGATCAACATATTCACTTAATTTTAATGATAAAATGATATACATAACTTAAATATGTCATATTAAAATGATATAAATTAAAAAACTAAAAAGACAAGTATACCGAAACTGTTCTATGCGATTTAGAATGTATACTAGTATTCGTTATACAAATTGATATAGATGACCTAAAATGTAAAAATAAGCTTAGATAGTCCACATTAATAAATTTATATTTGAAAAAGTAGCATATATTACCTCTGAGAAAAGGAAATATATTACTTTCTCCATCTCTTTATTTAAGGATCACGAAAAATTTAATTTCATGTCATAAATATAAACTTTTCTCTACTTTTTCTTACCAAATTTGGTACAATAATATTCAAAACAGATTTCTATTTTCCAAAAATGATCCTATTAAGGGACATAGAAATTATAAGATGATAGAGTATATATTTTCAATGATTGATGAATAAAAAGTGTCCAATAAGTATTATAAATACATTATGCTACCTATGTTTTCTGATTCTTTTAAAGACAAATGACTGCAACAATTAACATTATTTACAAAATATTTTCACTTTATCGTCTGTATTTCAAAACGTTCATGTCTATGTCCAACTTAAACTTGCACGACAAATGTTTTGTTAATTGTGCATTGAGAGTGCGATTTTTGTATATATGATAAGTTATTTTATATTCTTCTTGTAATTTCTATCTAAAAATATATTTCAAAAATTACTGAAAACATTTTACAAAAGTAGGTGATTGTTTTAATCGTTTAAGGTAATGGTAATGCTTTCACAATGCTAATGTTTTGAAAGCATTTGGGGCTCAATCATACAAAGGTGGTCTTAAATTGGGACATACAGCCTTCCTAACCAACATACACACAACTAAAAGTTTACACCACATAATTATACCAACCTTCCAACCCTAAAACAGAGCACTACAAACTCAAAACAAAAAACAGAGCATTTCCCCATTACATAACAACCACATAAACAGACACTCATCTCAATTCTCAACAAACTTTTACATCAATAATCTTAGGCTTCTTAGGTTGTCTAGGTGGCACCTTCTCAACTGTAACAGTCAAAACCCCATTTTCACAAACTGCAGAAATCTTCTCAACATTCACATTTTCATTCAATACAAACTTCCTCATAAATTTCCCAACTCTCCTCTCCATCCTCAAGAACTTCACCCCCTCCTTCTCCTCCTCCTCCCTCTTCCTCTCCCCACTAATCACCAGCACATTGTCTTCCTCAACGTGGACGTTTATGTCCCCTGATTTCAGACCTGGCATGTCGATTATGAACACGTAGGCGTTCGGGTATTCTTTGATGTCTGCAGGTGTGGCGGCCATTGCCTTTGCGTCTCGTACGTATGCTCTTGTTGGGATGTTGCTGGATTTGTTGTCGGAGTCTTCTTCCAGGGAGTTTACCATGTGTTGCAGAGTGTGGAACAGGGGAGTTGTGAAATTCATTAGGTGGAAATCCATTTTTGTTTTCTTGAAATTTGATTTGGAGAATAAGAAGTTCGATATTGATTGTGAATTTTTGATGGGTTTATTATGAAGATAATGTCTATTATATAGTACGAAATGGAAGGAGAAAAGGAAGATTCTGGAGGGGGTGATGATAGATGGAGAAGAAACTGGAAGTTTCTAGGACTACTTAAAGAATTTGTTTTAAAATGTCTAGAGTACATAGAAACTTCAATTTTAGAAAGTTGATCGATATGCGAATTTAGTTGTAGGTTATTACATTTATCAATCTTTAGTTACATTGATTCAAGGATTGAGATTTCACTGGGGATGTTATCGGTTCGCTGCAAACAGATAAAATCGACCGAACCGAACCGAGATTTTACCGATTTGGTTGTGCAAAAATCACACCGAACCGAAGCGGTGCGAAAAAACTCAAAACCGACAAAACATTTTCGGTTTTCGGTTTTAGTATAAACCGAACCGCAACCGACCGAAGCGAATCGACTATTCATATATATTGTTTAAAATATTTATATTTGGGATATTTCTTAATATTTATACATAATTTTAATTTTTTAAATTATTATATTATTTATATAATTTATTAAATTAAACTTTAATATTGACCTAATGGAATGAGTGTGAAGTGTCCAAGATCCACTTTAAAAACTCATATCTAATATACCCACTTTAAAACATAATAGTCTAATACTAAAAGAAACTAATAAACAACATCTTCAATTCAATTCTGCGCCGCTGCCTCCATACGAAACAACCTAACAATTAACACCCAATCTTTTACATCCTTTATTTTTTGTCTTTGCGGATGTCGGTGAACCCGATTTCTAGCATTTGGAAACTTAGCATGTGAGCAAAGGAGCTAGTTTCTATTTTTTTAATGTTTTACATTGTTAACTATTTCTATTTTGTTTTTGAACTTCCCGTGGACATATAGACTCAATTTATTTTGAAATCATGGACTTTAATTTTTCTATTTGTTTAAAAACCGAAAACCGACCGAACCGCACCGATTTTGCCTCAAAACCGACATCAACCGAACCGATTTAAACCGAAAGAATTTTCAACCGACTTGGTTCGTGTAGTTAAAAAACCGATAGAATCGGTTTCACACAAAAAAATCAAAAAAAACCGACCGAACCGAACCAATAACATCCCTAGATTTCACAAGGGTAGGATTAGAAAACAAAAACAAAAAATTCAAAAATTTCGGCTTCATGCACGAGAGAGGCGCACACCTGCGACATTTTAGCCTTTTCACGTTTTTTCTCTTTTTAATTTTAGGCCACTATATCTAGGGTTGTGAACGAAGTTAAAAAGTTTGACTAGACTCACATTATTCGGCTCGAAAGGGTTCGAGTCATGGCTCGGTACACATACGTAAATTATTGATGTTCGGTGGACCAGACCGAACCGTGCGAAATAGTTCGGTCGGTTATCCGTCTAAATAAAAATAGGCAGTCCAGATTAGGGGTGTGGCGGAAATCGAAACCGAACCGAAAAGAACCGATTTTGTTGGAACAGATTAAAATCGAACCGATTTCGGTTCCGCCTTTGAGGGAACCGAACCGATGCGGTTGGGCTTATGGGAGAACCGATAAAACCGAACGATGACTAATTTTATGTAGAAAAAATTAAGCTTAGTAAAAGATAATTGGCGAGAGGATTCAATATTGTTTATTGTTAGTATGATATAATAATAGATAACTGAATATGTTTTAAGCTAATAATATATGGTTACATATATATTTATATATTTAAAAAGTGGTACCGTGTGACGAATGTGTATACAAATTTCGAAATTAGTTTTAAAAGGAGCTCGATAAACTTATATTGAGTAGATATATCCTTGAAACTTAATTATGAGTTGCATTTAATATAAAACAATACTAATCACATTTAGATTTGAGTCCAAAATGAATAATAATATTAGCTAGGAACGAAAAGCCAAAAAATTTCAAAAGCCAAAAGTGGGCTCAAATTTATGTCCAAAACACGAGGCCCAGAACCGGCTAGAATTGAAACCGAAATGAACCGAACCGTTTAGAACCGAACCAATTTCGGTTCTGTCTGGCGTAGAACCGATGATGTCTGTTCGATTTTTTTTTCTGCCCAAAACCGAACCAAATCAAACCGTGCACACCCTTAGTCCAAATAATATAGTTAAGATAATAAGTAAGGGTTGAGGCCCATTCTATTATTCATTCTAATCTATTTTTAGCTGAGATTATCATTAGTCATCACTCTTCAGTCTTCATCTCTTCTTTGGCTTACGATCCGTCTTTCTTCATCTTCATATCTTCTATCTTGTCTTCATCTCCTTCTCTTTGTCTTCATCTCCTTCTGCCTTTTGTAATCAATCACCTTCGGAAGTCCCTCATCTTCATCGCCAATTCCTTTATATTCATCTCTTTCTCATTATAAAAAATCTGCCCATTCTCTTCATTTCATCTTTGATTGAAGGTAATAGACTCAAACAATTAGATTATACTGTATTTTTGTTTTTGCACTTTGTGTATTATATGTTGCATAAGATGTGAATTTAGGACATGTAAATTTCCGTTCGGACCGAACGGTGAGCGACTTGTTTGGGAATTTGGACCAAATCGAGCCGAACTACATGTCTCAAAAACCCTTACCAACTCTAACTCTAATTTACAAATTTGAAGTTCGCAAAATTCGAACTGGATCGAGCGTACGTTAGATTTATGTGTAGACCGAACTCAAAAGTCGATACGTTTGGTATAGTTCGATCCATTCACAACCCTAATTGTGAGCTAGGGGAAATCAGGGGGAAAGAGGAAAAATATAAAATAATTCTATAAGGGCAAAAGGCACCTGACACTGACACTGACTTTTGATTTATTTACCACATGTACAAATGAACTTCACTTTCGACCCAAATACATGACTCATGTTCTTAGACAGTGCAACCCGTCTACTTTTGGTCGATTTTTCAGAAATCGACCTTTTATGCAGAACAGTATGAAGGGCAATTTAGTCAAGACACATAATTTTTGTTACTGAATGTATGAATTTGAAGTCTGACAACAATTGACTGAAAATTGAATGTCTGAATCTGAATGATAACTGAATCTGAATAATGAAATATTTAAGTGTTTGATAACAGTTCACATAAAAAGACTTAATTTAAGTCGAATTGACAAATTGCCCCATAACATACTTCATTCATATATATAAATTACTAAACAAGTCATTTGTATAAATATTATAATCTAAATTAGAAAGAGTATAAATATAATAATATGATTCAATAAATAATAAAACTTTGTACAAAATAATTAATATCATTCAATAAATTATTTTGGATTGCATTTCATCACCTATTCCAAAATTATTCCAACTCCAAGTTCCTCAACTTTCACACTTTATTCATCATCAATCAACATATTATTTTTCATTTTATAACAAAAATAATTTTCTAAATTTACATTTTCTTGATCTTGGTTTTAGGCACTATTTACCGCAGTTGCAACATCCCACGACAAGGATATTGCGGTGTGGATAAAACGGATTGAAGAGTTTGTTATGGGTATGTTAATACAACGAATAACTGTATCAATGACACCAAGTGTCATAAAGAGCTTATGGATAACCATCCGAAAAATTTCCATCTTTGAAACTTTAGAAACGAAATATTATTATAATTCCGAAATCAATTTTTTCGTAGAAATAAGTCTAAATTTTCAACTTTTCTTACAAATATTGAAACTAAAGAAAATTCATTAATTTTCTAGGTAACATATGTTTAAATAAAGAGAAATATAACTTTATATATTGATTTAATATAATTACTTTAAAATTTGTTTGCAATGTACATATATATAACATATAGCTCATAATTTCAATGTATTAGATAATGACAATTGTTTATCCCTTTTTTTAGATATAATTTTCTAAGATATTTTTACAAATAATATTAATTGATGTAAATAATCTATATAAAAGTTCAACTTTTTGTAAAAGATCTTATTTCAAAGTTTTAGTTTTGTTCATATACATATATATATATATATATATATATATATTCAATTTTCTTTTAACATATATAACTTATCTTGATTTTTTGAACTTTCCTATTCTTTTTTTGCTTTTTTTCATCTTTTATTAGGTTTTTTTTGTTATATCCATTAGTCCCATTAGTCGTGTAAATTACTTGCTTTTGTTTTTTTTTTACTTTTCCTATGTTTTAATTTTTTTATTAAGGTATAAACACCATCAGATTTTCGGCCTCCAAGTCATATTTACTTTTGGTTCGTAGTTCTGCCCGACTTGTTCCAACAATCAAAATTAACCAGTGTTAATACATTACAACTATACATTGTACTATGATAACATGGTTTAAAATCATTACACGTTCATACAAATGAACTGTTATAGCATGATATAAAATCATTATATTTTTATACCAATCTACTATTATAACATGGTATAGAATAGGTACAATTTTATATTAGTGAATTGTTATAGCATAGTATAAAATAATTACAATTTTATACGAGTGAAGTATTATAGTTTGGTATAAAATCACTACAATTTTATAATAGTCTATTGTTAAAGCATGATATAAAATAAGTATAATTTTATATGAATGAATTGACATAGCATGATATAAAATCATTACAACTTTATATCAAATTATTATTATAGCATGGTATAAACGAATTAATAATATAGAATATAACAAAATTCAATCATAATCAGTAAGACATTAATTTAATCCTTCTATCAAGGTATAATTATTATGAAACATGATGTGGATACAACACAGTTACACAGTCATGGAAAATAATTTTTCGTACAAATTTAGTATACATCAAGATATACAATCACAATAATTTTGTTTCAAAACTAATAACAGAGAAATTTCTTGAATGTGTAATCATATTTTTTAATTTTTGTTTTCGAAATTACTAGATTTTGGTGTAATTCTAAACACTATAGACAAAAGTTATACCACAAAATTTCTTAATTTTAACAATAATCAATATGCGTGAATAATTTTTAGTATAATTCTCTTTTTGAAAAGTACCTTCTTCATTGGATGACGATGTCGCCATATTGTTCTTGGACATCTCGAATTTGTTTGTTATTTTCGTACAAAATAAGTTATTTTCGGACTATAATTTTATTACTAATTATGCAATTAAAGTAATTTGGTATAAAAGAAAACTAAAATAATGAAGGAGGTTATGCAATTAATGTTGTAGTGATTTGGTATAAAAAGGAAACTAAAATAATGAAAATTTTCTAAAGTAGCCTTTAGTTAGCATAGAAATAATACTCGGCTCTCTCCGTCTCCTTTTTCTAAGACAATTTTTTATTTTTGCAGTCAAACGTTGAAAATTTTGACTCATTAGTCGATATAAAATAATCTAAGCATGTGAGATCTTGTTAGATCTGTTTCTATATATTTTTGAAATACACATTTTTTATAACCTTTATACTTATATAACTAGAGATATTTACGTTTTAAGTTCTATCTTAGTGATTGAAAAAAAGTCAAAATGAACCTTAGAAAAAGGGACAAAGGGAATAATTATTTTTATAAAAATAAATTAATGTTGGATAATTTTACCCCTCCAACTTTGTCAAAGAAAGTCAAATTTAAGGGACATATAATGAAAGTATCAAGTGAGACACTTTTTGAAACATGTATGATCGAATAGTGAACATTCTAAAACATGTATAATCCGTTCTGTCATTGGTCCCCTTTATTTATTCCTTGTTTGAAACTATATAAATTCATTATTTTTAAAATATATCCTAGGAATATTTACCTTTCCTCCTGCTTGTATTTTTGTAGATTTTACATTTGTAATTTGTATGTAGTAAATAAGCGAGAATATTTGTAATTGCTATTAGTCGAGTGTATACTAAAAAATCCTTAAGACTGATATAATAACATACAAATCACACATGCATATTAGGTAGATCATACTAGACAAGTCCAGTAAAATAAATTTAACCAAAAAAATATTAATAGAAGTGATAGAACTCATTACCTTATAATTATAAACTATACTCCCTCCGTCCCTACAAGATTGTCACATTTTGACTTTTGGTGGTCAACAAAACACGATTTAAAATATAAATATCTATTATTCTATATACGAAAAAATTATAAAAAGTTAATATTTTAAAAATATATATTGAGACAAATCTAACAAGGTCCCACAAGATTATATTATTTCTTATCGTTTAATGGGAATTCATGATCAGATCAAAAGTCAAAATGTGATAATCTTTTAGGGACGGAGGTAGTAATTATAAACTAATCTATTATATTTAATCATCGTTACCATCATTAATCATGCGATTTGAGCAAGGTAAATTTTATTTCTTGGACTGCTTTCCTGTGGCCGGTCGTAAGCCCACAGTTCATACATAAAAATATAGGGAAACCATGAGCCACAGATCCACTCATCTACTTACTCCTCCTAGTTGACAATCCATAGATTCATCAATTAAGAAGGACAATCATCATCTTTTATAATGTCCATAACACATTATAATTTATAGGTAAACATGAACATACTCTATTTTATTACTCTCACCCTCAATTTATTTATCCATTATAGAAAAAAAAAATACAAATTGGTTCCAATTTAATTCAAATTTGTGGAAAGAAAATAAAATAATGTGAAATGAATTTAAATTTTCTTAAAACGTTGTATAAAAGTAAAATGGACAAACAAGTGAGATGGATAAAATATTAATTATTGTAAGATGAAATTTAACACTATTTCACACAGAATGAAGTAATGTTAAATATGATATCTTTATACACAATACTTTTATATCAAATGATTAAAATATTTTTTCAAATTACTAAGAATCATCAAGAAATTACAACAATTTGGACTCACCTCACACTATTATGATCCTTCCGATCGACTTTTTTTATCATTTTTTCCTCAATACGTAGAAACCAAAGGACGAGAGTATTACCACCAGGATATGAATTTTTGGTGTTGCACTGTTTTAATCGATAACTCAATAATATAAATTATTTGACCCAAAATTTTAGTCGATGTGTTTACTTAAATTTTATTATAGATAATTAATCTCATATTTACTTTAACTGTCTATTAATTAAGAATTTATATGTTCAACTTTTACAAGTTATATTGTTTACATACTCTCATTGCATCGATAATATGTATTTTTTTAAATAGTGAAACCGAAAAAAGCTCCGCCAAAAGGGTTCCTGCCACGTGCCCCTTTCTATTTGATCATCAAAACCCTAATCATTTAGCCTCAACTCCATTCCTCTTTTCTCACCCCCCCCCCCCCCTGAAAATCAAGAATCTTCATCATCTCCTCTATCATCAATTTTCATGCAAAACAAACTCTATAACTTTATCTGATAATAATCCAAATGTTAGATGTTTTCATGCTAACTCATTTTCGCTCTCTCATTTGCTTAAGAAAACGCAAAAAACAAGCCTTTTTCTCAACACCTTTTTGCTCAATAACCCATGAACTCTTTCAATAACTCAAAGCAACAATTTGAAGATTGAAACTTTTTACATATTAATATACTGGGTTTTCTTTATTTTGTTGGCCAACTGTTTAATACTTTGTATATTCGGTTTCTTGTGTTTCTACCTTGTTCTCTTGCATTTATTAACGTTGTTGGACAAAGTGTGTAGATTTTTTAGATAAGTCCACTTTTACTAGGTAGTTTTCGGAATTTTGGACATCGTGGGAATCGACTCGGTTCGGTATAGTTTGTGGGGATTTTAGTGAACTTTTTTTAGGATAAGACAAGTGATCAAAGGTGGGTAAGATGAGTTTAGGAATGGCTGAGGATGATTCAGCTACAAAAATTCATCTTCCAGCTGATATTGATTGGCAAATGTTGGATAAGACCAAGTTTTTCTTTCTAGGAGCAGGCTTGTTTTCGGGAGTCTCGGCCGTGCTTTATCCGGTGGTTGTGTTGAAAACTAGGCAACAAGTGATGGTGAACAATATGTCTTGCGTTAAAATGGCAGCTTCTATTTTCAGAAATGAGAGGTTTTGTGGTTTTTATCGCGGTTTTGGGACTTCCTTAATGGGGACTATCCCTGCAAGGGCCCTGTATATGGGGGCACTTGAGATGACTAAGAGCAATGTAGGCACTGCTACTGTTCGATTGGGGCTGTCTGATGCCTCAGCCTTGACTATCGCTAACGCTGCAGCAGGTTTGACTGCTTCAATGGCAGCTCAGTTGGTGTGGACACCGATTGATGTTGTGAGCCAAAGGTTGATGGTTCAAGGTGGGAGTAGTAGTGTTGGTTCGACCACGGCTTGCTTGAAGAAATACGATGGGGGAGTGGACGCGTTTAAGAAGATTGTCTCTGCTGATGGAGTGAGGGGATTGTACAGGGGGTTTGGCATTTCAATATTGACATATGCCCCTTCTAATGCTGTTTGGTGGGCATCTTACTCTGTCGCACATAGATTTATTTGGGGAGGCGTCGGACCCTATATTTGTAAGAAAGAGGACAATGGTATCGTTGGAGAGAGTGGGCGTATGAGTTGCTATAGGCCGGATGGCAAGACCATTGTGGCTGTTCAGGGGCTAAGCGCTGTTATGGCAAGCGGGGTATCTGCAATAGTTACTATGCCCTTGGACACAATCAAGACCAGGCTGCAAGTATTGGATGGAGAAGGGAGTGGGCGACATCACCCAACCATTTTAAATACAGTAAGAAACCTTGTTAAGGAAGGTGGATTAGGTGCTTGTTACAGGGGATTGGGTCCAAGATGGGCATCGATGTCTATGTCTGCTACAATCATGATCACAACCTATGAGTTCCTGAAACGAATGTCTACTAAGAATCAGGAGTCCTTTGTTTAGCAAATTTCATTAGAATTCAACTGATAGAGCAAAGAGAGGAGTGAAGATTGTGTTGAGTTTTACACTTCCACTTCCACTTTAGTTTGTCTTAGTTGGTTGCATCTTTGTAAATATTTTATAAATATAGCAGTAGATGAGGTCTTTCTCCTATATATCTACCGCTTTCAAGACCCCCTTTTTGTAGTTGCCATTATTTAGTTCACGAGAATCTATCTTAAGTGCATATTGATGTTGATAGACTAAAGTAGTTGGTATGAAACTATGCAACGGGGGATGGTGAAGCTTGAGACAGGTGAGAAGGTGGGGCACGTATATTGTTGCCTCTACCCTCTGGGAAATCGAAGAGGCAACAGGTCCTCATTAGGCCATTTCCCCCTTTCTGAGTGCAGGAGTTGCATAACGTTATTGAGCTGCACACTTATTCTCCTTCTTAGTGAACACAACCTAAACATTAGATTCATGTACAACCAAAACGTAGAAGACAATGCATGATATGGTTGACGCCTTTATAACCAAATGAGCAGTTTTTCAATGTGGAAATGAAGTTTCAAACTATTCTCATAGGAGAACCTGAAGTTGGTATATCTTCATGTTGCATGGTGGGCATATGTACTGCTTGATATACTTAGCCATTGTAGGGGTTATCTTAACACACTTGCCATGGTACCACGAGTCACAAAGGTCGCAACAGATCCAAAAATGACTTATTGTGTACTCCTCACATCCTTCACATTTTGTCTCACCAATCTCTTCTACCGCTTGTCTCCCCTGTAATTCAATACATGCTTGATTAATACAACATCAGGTTACTAAAACTTCGTATAGCAGAGACGTGAAATCAAGACCTTAATACCTTAGAGTTTGACATTGTTTTCGTGCTGCTAAAGTTTGATAACGCTTCAGGTTGCTTTGTGGTTGAACCATGTATGACCTCAGAGATCTTTGGGGATTCATTTATCATATCGAAAAGGCGTTCCCTGCATTCCAATCCCTCCATAGTGTCATAAGTAGGCAATATGAAGGACATATGGCAGTCCAGTCTATATCACTCAATATAATTTCCAACTAAAAACCAGAGTTAGCATTATATTACAAGAAAGATGTACCTCTCAGTTCTGTTAAATCCATATTCATTACCGATATAGGATGCAACCTCAATTAACCAAGCATCACTAAAATCGGCAATCATAGCTACCCACTCGTCCCGTAGCATATGATCCCGGGCAAAGTTTATGCCCGAAGCAGGTTCTGGAATGTGACAAGGAACATTGTTTGAAGGCGTCTTCACTTCCCAATTCCCATCAGGATGTCCATAGAGGCACATATTGTCCTTTTCTGCAATCAAATGCCCACAAAGTTTCAACAATTTTGTTCATTGAAAATTTATTCAAGATTCTAATGCTAACTAAAGGATATACGATCACAATTACAATCTTGCACCTCTCCAATACAACCACTAGATAAAAAACTGAAAGAAGGGTGATGTCAGAGTCAAGATTATAGATTTTCTCCCAAAAAAAGTGTTCATTTATTCTTACATGCAAATAACTTTGTTTCTTTGAAAGATTCGATATTATCTCAAACACCCATTAGGGCATGAATGGGCTAAGCCTTCTCATACGATACCAACTCTCTAGATAATTACAAGTGTCATGATCTTCTCACATTATTAGATATAATCCTTCATCAATACAATTCGTAAACTCGTAAATTCAAGGAAAGAAGCGACTAGCATCAAATTAGTGAGAGATGCTCCTAAAGTTCCGCCCAGCTCAGAAAACTCAGTCGGTCTTACACCTCCTTTGGAAAACCATCGAGGTTCAAGAGGAGCGAGAACCATCACATAGTTTAAGAACCCCATAATTCTCTTTAAGAATACAAACAAGCCACACTTAATGAAGCAGTTTCCCTTACTCGCAAACAAGAAGCAAGCAGTAAACTTACAATTCTCTTTTAAAATTCCCAAAACAATATTCTTTAGAAAACTAAGCAACCAAGAGAAAAAACTGCAAATTCAAAGTAACAAAAAGTTCTAAACTAAGTTGAAATTTGAAGTTCAAAAGGTGTGTATGACCTCCTTTCTAGGAGATCAGCTATGAGTCTTTTTGATTTTCATTACATAGCCTATTATATATAGATATATAGATATGTATATATTAAATATTTTATTACATCGATTATCATATATATCGAATATCGAAAGACCTGGAGTAGGGCCAGGTCCGCCCCCTGCATGGAATTGCAGAACAAAAGCAAGAATATTTTTTTTTTAATCTGATCATATAACAAATTAACAATACATGCATTAAATCCAATTGATGAAACCTTCTTTTTCAAACTTCAATATGCTCAGATTAAAACACATTACTAATCATCTTCATACTAAAGAAAAGCAAAAAGAAATTACCAGGATCACATCTGTGAAAAAGCCTTCTAATATCTGCAAGAAAAACAATGAATGCATTAATCAATCAACGAAATCATGCACTTGTTAAAATATGTAGAACGAAAATTCCAAGTTCTTGAAGAAGAAAATAAAAACAAAACGTAAAAAAGAAGAAGATGGTTTGGATGATATAGTTAACCTGTAGTCAAAGCTTTAAGTATAGCAGTTTTTCGAGCTTTGACGTTTTCGAATACGTCGTTAACGCTTTTTGATTGTTGAGGAATAGAGGGAAGAAGAGCATCAATTGCCGTATCTTTCATCACATCATCCATTCTTTTTTTTAAATTATCGATGAGGTGAGTTTCGAACTAGGAGCTTCTGGTTGCTAGCAAGAACGTTTTTCGCTAGCTATTCGATTAAACTTGAATTTGGTTTAATGCTAATTGTTAGTACTTGAGAAAAGGTTTATATATATAGATCAATCAAGATATAGTAGAAGAGTTGGTTTATTACACTAATAACTGTGAAGCATAAAGAGTTCTATTTAAACAAGAAACCTTCAGCTAGATGATTGTGTCAAATAAGGAAACATTACGAAAGTTTACTATATTCTGTAAATTTGTATGGCTTATTTTCTTGTTGTCCCCCAACTATCACGAAAATTTCAAAATATCCCTTACTACTTTCTTAAGTCTCAATTTACTTCCTGAACTTCAAATAAAGAAGGGCAAACTTTAAATAAACACAATTATCAATTTTTTGGGTCACATTTTTTTATGTTAAGAAAATTATAGTCAATTGTTTTTGAAGGAGCCCCATTATACTTTGTATATTATGAATTGATCCCAAATGTCTATTATATGTTAGAATTTCTATATTGCCCTTCATTTTAAGGTGAAAATTCTCAAAATGGCCAGTTCGAGTAGTTCAGGAGGCAAGTAAACCGATTTAAAAGTTTATAGGACAAACTGACCAGTTCGTCGAAATTCAAGGGGCAGGAAGAATTTAAGCCTAACTTATTCTACACTTAATATAATCGATTAATGAACATACTTGATTAAATAAATATTAAATTAACTAATTTTAAGTGCTTAATGAATTTAACAAACATGTCTTACCAAGGTTGATAAAAGGTCCCCAAACCAATATTTTTTATGTCATAACCAGAGGCGGACACATTTTAGTTCAAGCCCGTTCCCTCGAACAGGCACTTTTTCAGAAAAAAAATTTATATATATTTAAATAAAAAATTAGCATTTAAAATTATATTTAAATATATTTAAGTGTTTTAAACATACACTTTAAAAATTATGACAATTTCGAACAGACACTTTCATACTCCTAGATCCGCTACTGGTCATAACAAATTAAAGTATCAAGAATATTATCGGCATATAAGGTATACGAATATACATATGTAGACATATTCATATTGTATGGTTACGTTACATGTTTATAGACCAGGATGATAACCCTAATAGGTTTAGCCAGATATAACGAAGGTAGTATATATTATATAATATACACTAATAATACCAACGCTGTCGGCCCTTACCCATGGCGGAGGCGTGGTCGCACTAGGCCCCCGTTTTGAAGGGGTTCCAAATTTTTAAAATTTATGTATATATAAATATATTATTTTACTGATCTAAAAATTAGAAATTAAATTATATATTTAAAAAATTTATTTATTAAATAAGTGTTAAATTTATAATTTTATACTTGAAAAGTGATGAACTAATATCGATATAAAAACATTAGCGTTAAAACTATGAACTCGGTTAACTATTAATATTATAATGTTATTATTGGAATGTTTAATAATCAAATTATGTAAAACAAACATGAAACATTATTTAATGAGATTAGGATAACTAAGACTCAAAAGACAGAACTGCTGTCTACTTAGCTTACTAGTACTCTTTTAGTCTTTCGGTTTTTCTTATATAATATATTAGTTGTATAAGTTAAAGTACATAGCAAATTTATTCATAATTTGATATTAGAATTAATGCAATACTATTATTTTAATAAAATAAATCAATTGTACCATTCGTTGAATTGAGATCCGGTGAGGCACAGTGCTTTGTCAATTGCAAGAATTAGAATATGTTCATTAAATTTCAGGTGATATCCTTCTTTTTTCTCTTGTTAATTTATTTATATTAATTAATTTCATACTTTATTTATGTTCATTACTTATTTTATAATCTTGTTATGTTATATTCTATTGTTTACTTGTTTATTAATAATTGTTTGTCTATTATATAATATGTTGTCTCGCAAATATTTATCTGGAAATGATAAAATAAAATAAAAAGAAAACGTGAAAATGAATTGGTTATATCATAAAAAGGAGCTCTTGAAAAATTCTTTTCTGAAAGTATTTCTACAACTAGTAATCAATTAAACGAAAATTTTGCATCAAACAATGCACAAAAATTTTCATTTCAATGAATAAAGATGAGTTCTCAAAAATTTATATTTTATTATATATATCGAGGTCCCCATTTTATTATACATATCACCTTAGCTACTACTCCCACTGCTTATTGTGACAACATCTCTGCCACATATCTCGTCTACAATCCTGTCATGCATTCAAGATCCAAACACATAAAACTTGACTATCATTTTGTGCGGAAAAAGATTGCCATTGGTGATTTATTTGTCACTCATGTTCCAACTCACCAACAACTTGCCGATATCTTCACCAAGCCACTTAGCTCATCCAAATTCTCGGCTGCAACTCGCAATCTTTGCCTCTCTACTCCGGGTCAGATTTGAGGCTTAGGAAAGTATTAGGATACAATTTAAAAATTCGCTGATAGTTAAGGGTACAAAATGAAAATAAGCCTAAACATTACAACTCAACATACAGTGATAAAACAAGTACTTTTAACTTGCTAAAGGAAAAAAGAAAAAGAACGTGCTATGTAACTAATCTAATGCTTAGTTTCAATACAAACCAACTCAGGTGAGAGCTCTAGATTTACCGTAGTTAAAATTAGAATAGAAAGATTTATCACATACAAAATTTACAGAATCCTCATTGTTGAGCTAGTAACATCGGCTCTTTCGAGTAAAACTCGCTACTACCTATAGGTCCTTTGCTTTCATCAACCAAATTGTCTTCTTCTTCATCACTATAGTCACTCTCGCTGTCACTATGCTCATCGTTGTCACCACGCAGATTCATGGGTAGTTTACTAGTCGAGTGATCATTTCCATTGCCAACAAGCTGGTTAGCTTCTTCTTGCTCTTCTGCTGTTTTTGCTAGAGAAAGGATAACATTCTTGGCTTTCTGATCAGGGGGAACTCCACTAGTTTTCATCTCATTAAACCATACTACGGCAGCATCAAAGCCTCTGTTCCTACCATGTGCATCCATGATCGTTGTGAAAATGGTCTGATTTGCTTTCATACCACAGACCCGCATTTCTTCAAATTTCTCCATCATTTTCTCAAGTTCATTCACCTTCGCGTACCCTTTTATCAAAGTTCCATAAGTGACAACATTAGGTTTCAATCCATCCAGTATAATTCTTTTAAAAAAATTATTGGCTCCCTCCATGTCAGATGCATTGACATATGCAGAGAGCATGGTTGTATAGGAGCAAATATCTGGAGTACATCTGCATCAAAGGCGAAGGAACAAATACATGGTTGTTAAGTACCAAAAACTGTTATATTCAATGATTTTATAAATCTATATCTACATCTATATTCATCTGTCTATTATACCTGTATCTATATAGAAGCACAAGTTGGTTTTACTGTTTTTTTCCTTATTTAATTCGCCAAAAATATCCCTCCTTAGATAGTTTGATTAACAGTTAATGGACATAATTGTAATTAGATAAATTTTATTAAACTAAAAGACTATAAACTCATAACACATTAATTTTCCCTATATTAGTGATACTTAAAGTAGACTAAAATAATATGGAGATGCCACATTCTGTTAGGCCGAACTTATCGCCGTTGTTCTCTATTGTATTTGTAATCTATTAGGAGCATTATTATGTACAAGTTGTATTTGTAGAAATTTATCGAACGGGCCTGGGTCACATCCACATAAGGAGACAAAACACACTTCATAGCTCAATGAGGCACCATCCTAAAACCAATTGGTATTAAGTGGAGTAACACTCTAGTTTTATTAAGTGATAAACTTTCTCCGTATTTTCTAATACATTCTTATACTGAATAAGAGAAATCATGATACCAAACTAATGAATATAATAGAATTATGTCCAAAGACTGGAACTTCCATCGATGTAAAATCATCATGAAAACAACAGGACAATGATATGATTTCATATTATTTTCGTTAATTATGCATAACATTTACTAATGGGTAATACTTTGTATGAGAATGATCCAACTCAAGCATAAATTGTGGTACTGTATATGCAGAACTAAGAGATTATCCATGAGCATATGAGGTAAATAAAGAAACTTCACCTGTCCCTTCTCATACTCTTAAATACAATCTTAGCTTGCTCAACCATTCCTGATATTGCAAATGCATCAAGCAAGATGTTGTAGGCCTTTTGGGTTGGTCTACAAGGAAAAGCAAAAGCACAAATATTACTCATGAGTCATAGAATCTTAAATCATATATTATCTAGCACCCTTATCAATATTCTATGATGCATAAATTAGACAAATAAGAATTACGCAATTGGAGAAAGTAAAATATTATAAAAATCAAATATCAATTACTCCCTCCATCCCTTGGTTGGGGGCTTCTTCCAAAGATAGAAATCTCAAAATTATGTTCTTGTTTAGACCATTGGTGACTTGAGTGGTTGAAATGGGGGAAAATAAGCTAGAAGAGAGTAATTTGAAAATTACATTAATATTTGTGGAAGTAAATGTCCCTAACATTAAGTGATGGAGAAAGTAAATATTTTTTTTGAGCTCAGCAAGCTATTTCCCCTATATATTGTGCGAAATATCAAAGACATTAATGACGTGATACATAATATCAATTGGGCATTAATAGAACTATCATAATTGTGGAAGAACTTAAATATTAAGACATAAAGGTTTAGTCATGGTTCGAGTCATGGTTCGGCCATAGCATATTGCCCAATAGTAATGTAATGATGGTTCATACATTGCATATCTCTCAGATTCTCCTAAATATCTAAATAATGTTCCGTCATCAGCTTAAGCTAGAACAAGGAACAGGGAGAGAAACTGCTGTCTGGATGATATTTGTCTTCAGAATTTAACTTATTAAAATATTTGTGTGGAGTATATTTTAATATTACTAAGCCATAAATTAGCCCTTGAAGGGAAAACTTTAGAAATGCAAACAAGCTATTCTAACCATGTTTACAAAAGATTATATTTGAATGAGTAGTGCAAGGTGTGGTAATGCTCAGGAATTGACAAAAATGGTTACGTACAGACAAATCATTTATTTCTTTCATAGAGATGCAAAATAAAAACGTTCAAAGTAAAAATCAAAAAAAGAAAATGTAATGACAAACCTCACACCGGCATCAAGCATCTCCTCAAAAACAGCCAATGCCTCTTCTTCTCTTCTAGCTTTTCCATATGCATTTATAAGCAAAGCATAACTTACAACATCAGGCTGAAGACCAGCTCTTTGCATCTACACAATGTGGCATTTAAAGTTGAAGTCACTATAAATTTAAAGATGCACATTAATTGGGTAGAGAGGATATGAGACTAGAATCGGTTCAAGGAAAGAAAATTAGTGCCTATTCCTGTTGACATGCAGTGATACCAGAACATTGACAGCTGCTTGTAGATAAAAGTACGGATTACGGAAATTTTCCTACAGAAAAAAGTATCTTAATCTCCTAAAGCCATTTAAAAAAGGGTAAATGAAAGTACTCAATGAACAGAGCATTAACAAGACAACAGTTCTACATACAGAAAAAAAATTGACAAAATCCATATACGTTTTATACAGTCTCATATGTAAACATAAAAATAACATACTGGAGTTAAGACAAAATTAGTAAGATCAGGATTATAATAAAAAAAAAAGATGAACAGCATTGACCGGTTTACCTGGTCATAGATATTTGCTACTTCCTTGTAATTAGTTTCAAATGACATTAAGCTGTTGAAACTAACAGTTGATCGTGGAACTCCACGCTCAGGCATCAGTGCAAACAATTGCCGGGCTTTATCATAGCTCCTAGCCTTTTTGTACATATAAATCATCATATGAAACATTTTTTGGTCGGGTTTAAGCGGTGAAACCTTGTCATTCAGAAGGGTTTCAAATATCTCTTCGGCCTCTTTATATTTGTCCCCCTGAAAAAGTCCACACTCATTGTCATCACCGCATTCAGCACATAGATACCTCAAGTTTAAACAACTTGATGGTAATACAAGACTCTTCATTCCAATAGTGATATGGAGTGGAGCAAACTGCTGATTATGTTTTGTTTTTAAATGGCCTGTTTAGGTTCAATGAAGCTTGCTACTGCAGACTGCACTGCCTCATGAACTGAGACGTATTGATATAATGAGTGGAATTGTTATGCCTTCTTAATTTGCGAACTCATGCTGCTGATGCGAAACTAAAAATTATGAAATAGCAAAACACTATTTAGGTAGAAAAAAGTCAGTTGTATAACCGCTAGACTCAAGTTCCCGAATTATTTCTCAATGCACATTTTCTAAGAAGATGCTTTAACAAGTTAACAAACAATAATTATTGACCACCTTTTACTACATATCAAAAAGAACACTATGTAGTCTAGGATACACAAAGGAATTAACGTCTATTATCCCCCATTAGTAAGTTCATTACCAATCTACCTTACAATTATTTTTGAAGAGCTCATAGATTTGAATAGACATGTTTCCAAACACTAGAATTTTTGCAACCAGAAGAAAAGAAGAAGAAAATTTTAACTACCTCAACGAAAATCTTAAGAATTATCTGATATGTCACAGCTGAAGGTTCAGGGCCTGAAGTTTGCATTTGTCGAAATATTGCTTCAGCCTTATTATATTGGCCACCTTTTCCATAAGCTTCCATAAGAGCTGTATGGGAGATTACACTAGGTGGAAACCTTTTCTTGTTCATGTAGCTTAAAACCTTCTCAGCTTTGTTAGGGTCTCCCTGCTTTCCGTAAGCAGTAATAAGCATTAGAAAATCCATGTGATTAAAATCCCACCAATGCTGAGTTCGAAGCCACTCCAGAATCTGCAATAATTGTGAAGTTAGTTAGCTCAAAGTATAGAATGGCATCAGCCAGTAGATGAAATTCCAAAATCGTGATTACAGAACAATATATGACAAATCCCCTACTACAAATCTGGAAGATATTGTTGACCACACACACATGAGCATAAGCTTCTGCATACCTCGCCAACAATATTCCACTTCTTCATCTGCTTAAACCTTTTTAAGGTTCCAAGAACAAGGTTTTTCGGTAGAGCTGCCTGATTTTTCATCCTCTCACTTCTGAGTACTGATACGGCAGAACCTGCCTCCTCGATCTCAGTCATTATTTTCCTCCAGTTCTTCTGGTCAGCTTCATCATTAGCATCCTTGAAAAACTCTAGTTTCTTCCTCTTCTGCATAAACTTTCTAGGTGATAACATGCCACTACATACTATGTTCCCTCTATTAAATATTTTAACATTGGCATCCACTGGATTGGCATAACTCTGCGACTTTCTACATGAAAGAGCATTTTATGTAACTTTATGATATTCCTGTAAACGAACAACTATAAATGACAGTCAATTCTTTTCATTACAAGACACATGTGAAACCATACTTGAATACCCAAACTCAAGCATATGCTATCAACTGGAATACATAATATAATGTATACTACATAAGTGACTTCACAAATGTGAACTATTTGTACCTTTCTGATAACTAACTGTTCTACTTCGAATCGTATTTCAAAAATGTCATAATAATCAGGGCGTTCAATACTTTTCTAACATCTCAACTCCAAAAATTGAAATTAGGAGATAACTTATACTACTTCCCTCCCTTAATCCTCAAAGTTAACAAACTCTGCTGTCTTAATTGACATATTCAACTTCAATGCGAATCAAAAGTGTCATGTCAATATTTAATCAGGTTGAAAACACTACATTCATAAATTTTCCAATAAAATTCAAAATTGGACAAGGTGGATGAACATATAATTAACTTATTGCTATAATGCTGTAATGCAACATATAAGTAAGTTATTGCTATAAATTTCATCGATTGCTGTAGAGATAAGGTACGGAGTTGTATACACGATAAGAATCCAGAATATAAATATGCAGAAAATAGCAGGCAATACCTAAATGCCTAAAGCAGTAAGGGACCTACCTTAACGTCGGTGAAAAAAACGAAGAAGAAGAAGAAGACGAAACAGGAGGAAGATAGAGGTTTGAGAGGAAGGTGGGTTCGGCAGTCCAAGGGAGGCTGAAAGCAACGGCGGCGCTTCTAAACGGCGTGGAAGGAGGAAGGCTACTCCAATTTGACACAGGGTGAGGGGCGGCGCCGCCTACAGGTGGCATCAGGTAAGGCGGGGGTTGGGGGGGTGGGGTGGGGGGGGGGAAGAGAATGGTTTATGTTCTCTGGTGTGGGTTTAAGGATAAATACTTTATCCATACACATGGTAATAATCATTAAATACACATTTTAAAATTAATAACAGTGAAAAATATTACTCGCTCCCTCCCACCCTAAAAAGATTATCACATTTTGAATTTTGTTGATCAAACATTACAAAATTTGATCATAATTTCTCATCAAACGATAGAAAATAATATAGTCTTGTGGAATCTTATTAGTTTCGTCTCAATATATATTTTTGAAATATCAACTTTTTTATAATTTTTTCACAAATTAAATAAGAGATATTTATGCTTTAATTTTTTGTTTTGTTGACTACAAAAACTCAAAATGTGACCATCATATATGGATGGAGGGAGTAGTAATTAACTAATTATTAATCTATCATATACAAGTATTTGTTTATACTACTTATGGTTTATGGATAAATAAGTATATAATAAGTAGCACGTGTTAAACTAATTTTTATTGAGAATTTTAATCCAATTTATAAATGAGTATTTAGCTAAAGTCTTACGGAATTACACCACGAGGCTTCACGAATCGGGTCATTTATCTCATTTGTCCACAAATGCACAACTATAGAAGCAAGACGTACAAGCAACCTTGGCGAAGGCGTTTGATGAATGTGCACACGATAGAGAAGGTCGTTCCATTCTTTATAGTATGAATAATTTAGGCGGTGGTAAACTACAAGGAGTTGGATGCGGGCAGCTATTGTCCGTGTTCGGTACTTAGTAGTTGGAGGAGGGAATAAAGACCTTGTTGGTGGTGGTGATCCTCTGGGCCGTGGTGACCATTTAGTTGGAGGTGGCGATGACCTCGGTGGTTGTTGTGGCGATGACTTCTTGGTCGTGGTGATGGTCGTGGTGAGACTTCCTTAACGGGGACTACCCCCGTAGGGGCCCTGTATATGGGCGCAGTTAAGATGACAAAGAGCAATGAGTTGGAATAATGCATTTCTAATTGAGCCTCGATTGGGTCTGTCCTATGTC
This sequence comes from Echium plantagineum, assembly GCA_003412495.2. Lineage (NCBI taxonomy): Eukaryota > Viridiplantae > Streptophyta > Magnoliopsida > Boraginales > Boraginaceae > Echium > Echium plantagineum. Next base: position 24,314,862 of record CM016561.1, on the reverse strand, counting down.
TCTGCCTTATTGAGCTGCATTAGTATTCTCATTCTTAGTGAATACAATCATGGTAAAAATATACATCTTCAATTTTGTTGTTTGTTTTCGATTACCCACCCAACAAACACCGGGGTGATACATCCGAATTCAAGTACATACTATTTACCGAAAATGAGAATCAGAACACAACCAAATCCAAACGACGACTCAAACATTAGATTCATGTACAACGTAAACATAGAACGGCTTGTCACAGACGAGGCAGGACTTGGCTACCACATGTGGAACCAAATGAGTAGTTTTTCAATCTAGAAATGCAGTTGCAAACCAGGTCAAGAGCATATCTCATAGGAGATCAGACTCAAGAAGGTGTCTTCTCATGGGCGGACCTATTGTATGTGTAGAGTATTATCATGAGTTCTCTCTCTCTTCTTCTTGCATGGTTCGCATATATACTGCTTGATATACTTAGCCATTGCAGGGCTTATGTTAACACACCTGCCATGGTACCACGTAGCACAAATGTCGCAACAGATCCAAAACGGACACCGTGTGGGGCACTCACATCCTCCACATGCTGTACCACAGATCCCTTCTCTCGCTTGTTTCGCCTGTAATTCAGTGCATGCTGGATCAGTACAGCATCAAGTGATCAGTGCAATGCAGGGGGTAATTCTACATTGCCTTCATGTTTTTAACAGAGTAAACGTAAAGCCACAAGAGAGCAAACAATTCCTTCGTAAACTACAAATTAAAACTATGAGTACAATATATAGTCTGGTAACTGTCCTAATTTAAAAGAAACGACCGACCAGTAAATCGTAATCAAACCATCTAAATTTTATATGTACGTTACTAATAAATGAAGTTTCTGCAAACTTGATTAAAAATAGTTGCAACTGCTAAAGCAATAAGACTCTCCTTGATACGAGTTTATTGCTAAAAGTTCATATATCCTACAATCATAAAGAAAGGTTCAGTAAAATCTAGGCCTTAGTACCTCAGGGTCTGACACTGTTTTCGGGTTGCTAGAGTTTGATGACCCTTCAGGTTGCTTCCCGGTTGTATCACGTATAACCTCAGAGATCGTTGGGAGTTCATTTATCATATCGAAAAGGTTTTGTCTGCATTATAGTTTACGTACTGTCATAAGGAGGTAATATGGTAGTCTAGTGTGAAACACTAAGACATTTCCAATTACAAAACAAAGTTAGCATTATATGAGCATTCTGAAGTATTTTACAAGAAATATATACCTCTCAGTTCTGTTAAATCTATATCTATAACCGATGTAGTATGCAACAGAATACAACCAAGCATCACTGTAATCGGCAACCATAGCTACCCACTCATCCTGTTTCATATAATCCCGGGCAAAGTTGATGCCCAAAGTAGGCTCTGGAAACTCAGAAGGGACCATTAGTGGAGGTTTCGTTACTTCCCAGTTCCCATCGTGATGTCCATAGAGGCACAGGTGGTCCTTTACTGCAATCAAATTCCCATAAAGTTTCAACAATTTTGAAGCAGTGTCCCTCACAAACAAGAAGCAACCCGAAAGGCTTACATATTCATGGAATATTATTTACACTGGTATGCAAAACTGTGAAAAGAAACTGCAATTTCAACACATGCAATGGCAAAATGCCCATAAATGAACTTAACACATAGAAATGCAGAGCAAAAACAAGATTGTTTTTCCAAACACAGATTTATCAGTCCAAGAAAAACACATTGTTCGAATAAATTCAAATACTAAAACACATTAATGCCATCTTCATTATAAAAAGAAGTTACCAGGATCACATCTGCTAGAAAAACTTCTAATATCTGCAAGAAAAACAATGCAAGCATTAATCAACGAAACCATGCAGTTCTTGAAATATACCAAGAACTCTAAGTTCTTGAAGAAGAAAACTAAAAAAGAAGAAGATGGTTTTGATCATATAGCCTGAATATTGAGAATTAATTTAATTTTCTTGATAAAGAAAAGTAGACAAGTAGTTAACCTGTGGTCAAAGCCTTAACTATAGCACTCCTTCGAGCTTGGATGTTTTCGAATGCGTCATTAACGGTTTTCGAGAACTGAGGACCTGTGGGAGGAAGAGCATCCATTCTTTAGAGTGAGGTTCAAACTTTCTTTGAGGAGAAAAAAGGAGTTTATATGCAGAGATGAACAGAAAGATGAGGCAAGGTAGTGAGGAAGAGCTTTGAGTCAAATTTGATCATTTTTGAAAGGGACGTTGTAATGGTAAAATACAATTTCAAACAAATGAGTCTTGACTAAATAACTTCTTATTCCTTTAACTCAATAATATTTTATTATCATTTTATAGCTACAAAAATTATACTTTTTCTACTTTTTAATGAATAAAAATGAAGAGATAAACTTTATTTATATTATTAGTACCAAACTAGGGACGCTAATAAATTAATAAACTTATTTTATTTGGATATAAATTTTATACATTTCAATATTTAATAACAACAACAACATGGAGCCTTATCAGATAAATCTTTAAAAAATTGAGGGGAAAAATTAGACGGGGGTGGGGGGGGGGGGTGGTGTAAATTGTTTTATTTCTAACGAGTCATGTAAACTAGCGTGGTTTCAGTTCGCTAAAATCGTAGTTTACTTAATAATTGACACTAATTGTTTCTATGTTACATCACAATATAATATTGGTATACATTAAATATAAATATAAATATATTTAATTAAAACACAAAACATTTAGTAAAATATAAATTATAAGACATCGAGTTCAAAAAATTAAATTAAAATTATTGCTAAACTATTGATTTCAACTAAGGATGTATATTCACATTAAAGTCCCTATGTTTTAATATAATTTGCATATTTGTGAAATATTAAAGTAAAACGAAAAACCACACTTGTAACTTTAAATATAATTCTTTACACTCTTTTTTACATGAATATAGTGATTATTTTTATCGAAAATTATGAATATTTTAGTTTCTCCAATAGCTTCGGTGAATATTGTGAGAATTTAGGATTCATTAAATTTCTTATTTATTAATAGTTCATTAATGATTAAAAATACTCGGTACAAGTTATACTCTCTGCCATATTAATAACCTTCAGCTGCTTTAGACTTAGATTGGATACACACCAAAATAAATATTGTTAATGATGAATCTGCCTTTGTACAAATTGAATTGGAAAAAAATGAGAATTAAACATTAGGTTCTATCTTTGTACAACCTAAAAGATAGTAGAATGAAGAAGGTGGTTTCGTCTTGTTGCATGGTGGGCATATGTACTGCTCGATATACTTCGCCATTCCAGGGGTTACCTTAACACACTTGCCATGGTACCACGAGTCGCAAAGGTCGCAACAGATCCAAAAATGACTTAGTGTGAACTCCTCACACCCTCCACATTGTGTCTCACCGACATCTTCTTCCGCCTGTTTCCCCTGTAATTCAGTGCATGCTGGATCAGTAGTCAGTACAACATACGCTCACTAATGCAATGCCTTCATGCTGGATTTATCGGATGCAATACTGATATACAAATATATACAATTATAATAAATTTCTGCATCTGTAAAAGCAAGAAACCACACAGATGATTTACAAATATATACAGTTATAAGGCCTTGGTACCTTAGCGTTTGACATTATTTTGGGGCTGCTAGAGTTCGATGATTCTTTAGGTTCCTTCTTGGTTGTACCAAGTATAACCTCATAGATCGTTGGGAGTTCATTTATCATATCGAAAAGGCGTATCCTGCAATATAGTTCTACCTAGAGTCTTAAAGAGGTAACATAATGGACAATATGGTAGTCCAGTGTGAATCTGTCAAGAAATTTTCAACTAAAAACCAAAGGAAGCCATTATATGGGCATTCTGAAGTATTTTTCAAGAATAAAATGTACCTCTCAGTTCTGTGAAAATCATATCTAGCACTGATATAGAATGCAACAGAAAGTAACCAAGCATCACTGTAATCGGCAATCAAAGCTACCCACTCATCCAGTTTCATTTGATCACGGGCAAAGTTTATGCCCAAAACAGGCTCTGGAAACTCTGAAGGAACCATTTCTGGAGGTGGCATCACTTCCCAGTTCCCATCGGGATGTCCATAGAGGCACAGGTTAGCCCTTGCTGCAATCAAATGCCCATAGAGTTTCAAGAATTTGTTCATTGACAGATTTACTCAAGGTTTCTAATATCTCAACAAGTCGATCCAAGACATTGCCATCTTCAACAATGAAAAACCATCCATTGGTGCTGCTCCGGCTAAAAGCAAGGAGTTTTTCAGTGAACAATGCTAAAAGTTCAATCATCCGTTATCGAAATGATTATAAAACTCCTTATGCCCTTGCAAATGGTCACTATCATGTTTATGACAGCATTCATCCAACTTCAACCCATAAATGCCCCAGAATATGCAGTAAAAGAAATGTCCGGGTTTGCCTTGGAATTTCCAATTATGATCAACCGAAATGACTCATCTCAATGTATCACAAAGGGAAGAGAAATACAATTCAAGGGAACAACATCTACAAATTGGAATCACAACCAATTCGGCTAAACGTTATTCACAATTATGATTCTACTTGAAAACTACAACTGTCGTTATAATATAAAACCATGGAGGCTCACACTCAACGATAGCTCAATCTATCACACGATCAAAACTTTTAATTCATTTCCATTTTTTATTGATGGCGCTACTCAGATAGCTCGTACGTAACAAACTCTCATATATAATGTTCATTTTGAAATATCCAAAACCCCTTCGTTTCATCAAAGATTCGACATCTCAAACATCCATGTTTGGCATTATTTCTACAAAATCGCTTTCAAGAATCAAGAACAATCGCATAGTATAAGAACCCCATAACTCTCTTTAATGCCCATCAATGAACTTAACACAAGAAAGTGCAGAACAAAAAACAAGATTCTGTTTTTTTTATGATGAACAGATAACAACACATTGTTGGAATAAATTCAATTACATAAACACATTAGTCGTCGAATTTTCATAAGAAAAACCAAACAAAATTACCAGGATCACATCTGTGAAAAAAAGTTTTAATATCTGCAAGAAAATAAAAACAATGCACGCATTAATCGACGAAAAGTAAAAAAAGAAAAAGATGGTTTTGATGATATTGAGTAGTTAACCTGTAGTCAAAGCCTTAAGTAAAGCAGTCCTTCGAGCTTTGAGGTTTTGGAAAACGTCCTCAGCGTTTGTTGAGCGTTGAGTAACAGTGGGAGGAAGACTATCCATTCTTTTTGCGAAATTGAAATTCAAGAATTTGGTTTAACGACTCCACATTTTCTTTTGCCGATAAAAAAGGACTTCATCTGAGGAGGGGAGCTTTCTTGTTTCCTTTTCGATGTAGGTAACATTAACCAATAAGGAATTAAGGATTAATGTGTTAAAATGTTGTTTGTATACTACTCCTATTCAATTGAGCGGGGCAACATCACTCATGTTTAGTTGTGTTCATTGTTTAATCACTCATGTCGCCTGACTCGAACACTCGGATCGAGTTCTTGTTTGTATTTTTGTCGAACGGTACTTGAATAATTGTTTTACTCGATATATAGCTTATTATCGAGTAAATCCAGGACCGCTGGACATTTACTCGATAAAAAATAATTTACTTAGCTCAAAGAATCCAATATAATATGATATATCGATTGAGTAAAATACTCGTATAAATTGAAAAAAGATATCAAGCTCGGGTAAAAATACAGGTTTAAATATATTGAAAAATATGTCGGGTCCCGACACGAAAATTCAGTAAGGGCAAGCCAAGTTTTCAAGGGTTGGCACTCGGACCGGGTTGGGGTAACATGTTTATTTGCCACGGCCTCGATAGTACCGGTAATACCATCTCAATAATTAATGCTCAAACCCGATCGGATAATCCGGTACCCGCTCATACTTTGAACAATAGCTCGTCACCTCTTGCAATTATTATATATATCAACAAAACAAATTAATCCTTACCACGTACATATCCACAATTCGTATATAGTTTATGGAATTATGGATACTTTAGTTATTTGTAGATAAGCATCGGTGAATATTAGTTCGTCTGTATATTAAATGTGTTGAAAGAAAGTTTGTTAAAAGGAGTATAGTTGTGTTCGGCATTTTGAGGTATTTCTTGTTCCATAAATACATGCATATGTAATTAAATAGTATATCACCTTAAGAAAACATGCAAGAACTTCGAAAATAGAAGGGCTGAAAATTTATTGAAAAAGGTCACATGCATGTGTTAGTATACTCCGTAACAGATATCAATTGATTTTTTCTATGTGTTTGTATATATTCTGCATTTTTCAGTGTTTTTTTGTTATCAAAGGTGGCAAAATGTATAAAGTTTCAGATTAGTGGCCTCAACCAGCCATTATTTTGACTAACAATGGTTATAGGATTATTGATGACTATATTATATGGTTGTTGCATGGACTTTATGAATATGAAGGAGGTGGTGGACAAGGAGTTCCCGGCGGGGAGCTAGGGACCGGAGGTGGTGATTTCTTTTTTTGGCGGGGTTGAAGACATTTGGGGTGGTGGGCACTTAGGATTTGGAGGAGGTGATGAGGCCCTTGGTGGTTGGTGGTAGGTGACATTCTTGGTGGTGGTGATGATGGTTTTTGAGGCGGTGGTGAGGCATTTAGTAGGAGTGGCAATGACCCTTGGAGGCGGTGGTGACACCCTTCTTGGTGGTGGTGGGGAGCGAGGTAGCTTCGGTGGTGGTGGCGGCGACATCCGTTCTTGGTGGTGGTGAGCTTCTTGGAGGTGGCGATACCCTTCTCGGTGGTGGTGGTGGTGGTGAGCGAGGTAGAGTCGGTGGTGGAGGCGACGACCTTCTCGGTGGTGGAGGTGGAGACGACCTTCTCGGTGGGGGTGGTGACCCTTTTTGAGGTGGTGGGTGAGCATTTAGGGTTTTAGGAGGTGGGGACGACCTTTTGGTGGTGGTGGTGATCTTTTTGGAGGTGGTGGAGCCCCCTTTTTTGGTGGTGGTGGTGGTGAATCTTTTTGGAGGTGGTGGAGCCCCTTTTTTGGAGGTGGCGGGTGAACACATTCATAGGCGGTGGCGACAAGCTTCCCCGGAGGCGGTGATCTTTTTTGGTGGTGGTGACACCTTTTGAGGTGGTGGCGAGCAGTCAATAGGGTTTAGGAAGTGGTGGCGGTGAGCATTTAGGTGGTGGCGGTGAGCAATTGAGTAACTAAAAGAACGTTGTTGTGGCGTCGTTTGTGATGGGCGAGATGAGGTGTGTTCATGGCCAAGTGGTTTGTTGCGCCGGTGCTCGAGTGTGAGGGGAGGTAGGAAGTGGTGGTGAATTGAGGATGATCCATGAGTGTCCATGATGTTGTTGAGACAATACACATGATGAAAGGAAACACCAAGTGAATAGGAGATTGAGAACCCCTAAATGAGAAGTACTACTCATTTGATTTGTTTTGTAAGATGAAGTTTGCATGAAGACTTCATTTTTATAGCTACAAAGCAACTCAAGAAATGGTTATAATTAAGCTTGTGTTACCTGTGCATCTTTAAAGAAATGGTATCTAGTGAATCGAAGTTTGTTGATGATTTACCTGTTTGCTAACTAAAACTTCCAAAGGAATAAATGGCATGACCCTTAGTTTATATGCTCTATTAACTAATGTCATGCTTCTTTTGAAATTAATTCACAATTGATGAGTGTGGGTTTTCAAGTGTATTTTAAAGGGTAGTCATACATGGGTAGTCCTTCCATACAAGCCCCTTTTTTGAAAAGGTCAAATGGACGTTAGTACCATCTCATGTAATGAAACAATGAATTATGATGAGAGAATGAACTTCACTTTCTGGATGTGACTCCAATTCTCGTAACGTCACGAAAGCATGGGAGTATATTTAAAATATTCTTTCTGCGAGAATCGAACCCGAGACCTCTTGAAAATAGGCTCGGGCCAGTATCACTAAGCTAAAAGGCTTGGATGATTAGACTAGGTTCAATAGGGAGTATTTGGTGTTATATACAGGTATTGTGTTTAATCGGTGGTATTTGAGAGGGGCATCTTTGTCTCTAATTTCAGAAAATTATTGAATAATTCAAATTATTGAAGCTAACCGGTAGTACCCGACCCGCTCGATAAGGTATCGAGCTCGACTTTAGTACCTGCCCGACTCGATAATAAGATACCTAACTATAATTACCCGCTCGTTAAGGTAATTATCCGACCCGACTCGATAAATACCCGACTCGTTAAAGTAAAAAATGGAAAGAACTTATTTTTTAACACAAATAAAAATGTGTTGGTATACTTAAATATTACTAAATTAAATAAACCTTAATTATTTCAAGTATTCATAATAAAATGCACACTCCTTAATTATAGATAATTATTTTTAACATATATATTGAAAATATTAATTAGTTATTTTGTTATTAACGGACATGTATTTATCGAGCGAGTCTGATATTGCAAACGAGCACAGCCTTGTACCCCTACCTACTCTTTAATTATCGAGCGGTCTATCGAGTCGAATACTCGAGCCGGGTGCTCGAGCGGATAACGGGTTATCCGATTCCTTTTCAGCACAAGGGCAGTTGGGTGGGTGGGCAATGCGCGAGCAGACCAACCCAATTGTATGGGTCACGTGGCTTGCTCTCATTGGCCGGTTCATATTTCAAAGTATTATTCTCTTATTTAATTAATATTTTTTACATATAAATTTTGAGAACTAAATCAGTTTCATTAATATTTTTTATTTTTAAAATTCTATAAGCAAAGACTAATTTATTTTGATTGGACATCAATTTATTTTTGGAAGAGTCCATCTAATTAAGAATTTATACATTTTGTGACTGAAAAATATTTCAAGGAAGAAATAGTGGTACAAAAATTAAAAACTCAATGAACAATCACGTAAGGTTTTATTTTTTATATGGTCAATATATATTTCTTCGAATAAGCAATGGTTTTTCTTGTTGTCCCATGTAACAAATTTGTCCAATTCTCCTTTCAAGTGCTTAGAGTCGATGGAGAACATGCTCCAACGTCCTTAATGGTTCGTTTAGCACTGAAATTTGTTTACTATATCTATTTAAATTTGTTTTCACATTTTTATACAGTTGTTAAATGGTTCATTTAAAACTTGAATTTTTTTTGTTTTGTTTAGTTATATTTACATTTATTTTTGTTTTCACATTTTTTTATATGGTTGTTGATGTTGACCATAAGACAGGAAGCGAATTATCAATAACGACTGCTTGCAACCATTTTAGTGGTAAGACATATGGATGTTACTTTGTATACCATTGTTATTCGTTAGTTGAGCCGCATTTCTCATGAAATTTAATACAAACACTTGATTGTCAGTTATTGTAGCTTTTTCTTCCATTTCATTTTTATATGTTCAAACTTGTTGCTTCTATACAGGCCATTATCAGAAGTTTCGAGTGATCTTCCAATGAAACATCAGTTAGTTTATTGTCAACACAAGAAGGCGCAGTTCCAGTAGCTTACCTTTCGAGGTTGCTGAAATTTGCCATAGCAGCGCGCATCTACAAAGAAGACGCATAATTGGAAGCAACTCAACTAATACTATGACTTTGGAGGTTTCAAGTTAATCCATATCAACTTCAGTAAATAGTCGTCCAAAAGCTTCGAACCTTGAGCAAAGAGGTTTGTTTGGGAGATTCAGGGTTGTCATCATCCTCATAAGGATTCAAGAAAATATCAAATATTCTGGGAATTGATTCAGTGTAATACAACAGAATTGTGATGATTTCCAATTGAATTCGCTGGAATCCAAATATGTTCAACAAGTGCTTGATCAAGCTGCAACCAATCCTTCTCTCCAAGTCTGATCTACAAGATGTAGATGCGCAAGCTGCTATGGCAAATTTGAGCAACCTCAAAAGTAAGCTATTGAACTGCACCTTCTTGTGTTGGGAAATAAACTAACTAATGTTTCAATTGAATGATCACTCGAAACTTCGGATAATGGCATGTATAAGAAGCACAAGTTTGAGCATAAAAATGAAAATGGAAGAAAGCTTCAAATAACTCACAATCAAATGTTTGTTTTGTATTAAATTATGGCTTACCATTCAA